>NNCF01129029.1:593522-649266 GCA_002313205.1 Laupala kohalensis
AAAAAAAAAAAAAAAAAAAAAAGAAAAACGTATCAAATGAAGTGTTTGCTGTCTGACTGTCTTTGCGGTAATTCGGAAACCACAAGATCTTTTCACCTCGTTTTCTGAATTTAAAGAAATGGGAGTGGACCATACTGTAGTCTTCCATAAATTTTTGAGTGAAGAAAATATCGATTTTCGAAAAATGATTCGCCGTATATGTCTCGTGATATCTCCACAACCGATTGACTCTATAGTTTAGAAATGCTAACATTCTTTTGTAAGATGTATTGAAAAAAAAATATTTTTTTTCCTTTGTAACACAATTATTTTTGTCTTACAAGCCATGTAACCAATAATATGCTAGTTGCTCGTTTGTCGTCCAAGTGCAGTCTTTATATGTACTCTCCCCACTTTGATAACATTCATCACCGCAAACCTTTATATTAACATAATTATCTATTATTATTGATGTCATTAAATTGCACTATAACTCAATAGTTAATTCATAATCCATACTTATAATAAAATAGTGACGTCTCCTTTTTGTAATTCATCTTCTCGTCTAGACCTCAGATGAAGCAAAATGAAATTATGTTGAGAGTCTTCTCGTAAAAAAGACAACTGTGATAGTTTCATTGCAAATCCACCTTCTGTAGTTTTTGCGTCATGGAAGTCCAAACATTTTTTGTAAAAATTACCGGGTAAAGTTATCTTCTCTCAGTGAAAAGAAGAAGTAAAGGCTACTAAGGAACGTACATTTCTCACCGTTATGATACTGAAACTTGATAAACATTTATACGAGATATCGATGTAATTTGTGAAAGAATATTCGTGGAAAACCTTGACGCTAGTTATGCTGCGAATGTTCCGTTAGATTTGATACTAATCGATTGTAATTTAACAAAAAAATACGTATATCCAATTTCCAATTAGGCCTACCATAAAAATAACCACGTATTATTATTAATGTATTACAAATACATAGCTCCATTAAAATCCTAGGAACCGAAGATTGGTGATAAAAAAATCAGTATATTGTATGAAGTAATATAATTTATTTTCTTCCTTTTTGAATAAAATTATGTTTTTTCATACAATAACTGATTTTTATTGCTATAACCCTCGTTCCTAGGACTTTAAAAAGAACTGTGTTTTTTTCTTATTTTTTAAAATTTAAGTAGGTGTAATATATAGAGCAATCATCTGCTACTAGCCACCAAGACACTACGGCTTCCCGACGGGGCCAGAAATTATTTTTAACTTTTCCCATTAACGTCCCAGTTCATATAACTGACTACTGAAAAGCGAACCCTCCTTCTTCTATCCACCTTCTACTACTCCCAGTATCAGTAACTTTTACTATTACTAACTGCTCCAACTGACACCTCCACGTAGGCCAAGTTGTTGGTAAAACCGGCCCACCTACAAAAAATAGCCCTACTACCCTCCTCTTACCCATTGTAAATAGGTTCAATAGCACGCTACATTTCCCATTTACAAATATTACAATGGAAAAATGTGGAATTGCATTGGTGGACAAAGCGAGTCTGCGGTATGATTTCTCGGGGAACTAACTTTTTCCCGGATTTTCATTTCACTTATCATCATCATTCATGTCAATCATCAACGTACGCATATTCTCATTTGCCCTCGTTGCAACCTTGGTATCGTAAACAACTGATAGAACGCGCGGGGAGAACGGTCAAGGAACCCACCCGTATGCAGTCTCTCAATCAAAATGCCATTGAGTAAAAGAAACTCTAAAAGAAATTTAAAAACAGAATTGTATGAAAGCATCCTGGTTCGGGTTTTTCTCCGGTTTTCCTCCGGGTTGAGGCGGATTGTTTATACGGACCCTCTAGGCTCTTGGCTAGGAACGGTGTCTATTGAAATAATAAATCTCGAATTTAGAGTTATTTTAATAGTTATTATTTATAATCATTTCCCGAATAATCTATAGTTTATAGTGATACGTGCGTGTGAAACAACTTTTTGTTTTATTAATTACTAATTTGTTGGTATTCTGTTGGCAGTATAACACATAGCTAACTGTTTTATTCTTATCTTTGGAGTGTGTTGAAATGTTAAAACAGCCTCTGCCTTAGTGCCCTTAATCGGAATTGATGGGATAGTCTCTTTCTTGCTTCCGGAGAATAAATTAGTTTATGTCCTCCACGTGGTCATATGTAGTTTGTAACTGCTTTATTGACAATAAATTTTATTTATTTATCTACTCTTAGAACAGTATAGCAGGCCACGGTGTGTTGGGAGGGGGATATTGACAGATGTTTCCCTTCTGCTGGCTACTCGCCTTGGCCTGCGCACATTTGAAGAAAGATGGTTTCAGGGGCCTTCTTGAGTACTCTGTACAAGAGTTTAGGCAGTTCTATGCGCATTGATACGCGACCTAGCATTTATGACGATGAAGAGTAGATATAAAGAATGGATGGGTGGATGATTCACGACTATCTTATGGAGTAATTGGCTCCAGAACTGGTGACGAAAGGACGTGCTGTTTTTATAACTTGTAACTTATGCCAAGATTGATAAAATTAATAATTTCGACATGAAAAGTATTTATATGATTTTCTATTTTTCTGATTGAATTTCCGGCAAACTGTACTCGACCATATTTATCTTCCGCAAAGAGAAATTGTAGCATTCAGAAGGGGGTAGAGGGTTAATCTAACATTTCCGGGAATTCTGAACTTGACTATGTATAACTTTAGCAAAGAGATGAGGGTAGCGTCCTAATGTAGAAATGAAAAATACCACGTGTCATTTCCTTAATGGGATACAAGGAGAAACACCCCCCAACAGGAAGCCTTGCCTCATCAACGTCTCAGGGCGTACTAGGGTTCCAGTCACAGGAAGCCCATTTCACGCCCTTTTCCGGCAGAGAGTGGCTAAAAAATATTGATATAGCGTTTATATGAGAGAAAAATACTACCATTTTACTATAGTAAATTCTTATTTCTGTTGCTAGCGATCAGTATAATGTTCGATTGGTATGCGGGTTGATTTTTCCGTTTCTGAGGTCTAGTAAATGGTTTTTGATGGAAAACATTGATTATACAAGAATTTCAGTCCAAATCTTTTTCATGTAGAGAATTTTAGTCAGGAGGATAACATTGTTTCGAGAAGTTCCTTTATTGAATTATTTGAAAAGTTTATCGATTGTTCGCTTGACGATGATAAAAATGAAGATGAAAGCCATTAAGAAATAGTTCTTAATTATTATGATGCGCTTTTATGAGATATGGTCAGTATTGACAGACCAACATTGTGAGAATTAGATTCACCATACAGATTTGTTAAACTGGTTTGTTAAGTCTTCTTAACTTAATCTTTTAACTCTTAAGCATTGTAATTTTCAAGGAAGAAAAGAAAAAACCTTTCTAACCTTCCCGAAAATAGAGTGTTGTTTGTTGTTTTTAAGGAATATTTTCATACTAGAAGTAAAAAATTAAGTTGGATTTGGAGAATTACTTAAAAAAGGTAATGAAAGTAACATTAAATTATACTTCGGTGATCATATAATTAACAGTCTTACTTCATTTTCCTGGATTTCATGTAGTGCTACTGAGTCTATTGCGATTTATTGGTTCGAAGATTTATTTATGATATTTAAATATAATATAGTTCTTTACTTAATGTACTTTTATTGAACTGTTATTAACGTGTATGGTGTATACTTAGTAGAGTATTAAAATTGGTCAACCTTTTTCCACGTTGAAGTTCTTTTCTTTGTATTTCGTAACGTGGTTGGTTCTCATTTGTTTTGTTCTGAAATAAGGTGCGGGAACTTAGGTAGAAGATATACGAAAACCGAAACGATCCGTCTGGACAGCGTTTTATCAGCAATTGAAGGTATTACATGCGCGTTGACTGAAGCCATGTTGCCAACTATTTACGAAACTTGAAAATATTCACCAAAGTAGTTCTTATTAATTAACAATTTATTCTACTGAATTTTTTACATTGGATGATGACAATTCTTTTGTGATTTTAAAACTTAATAATTGATTTAGACTGTCGTTTTTGTTGACTCCTTCTTTGACAAGTATGGCTTTGTCACGTGATGCGGCTGCCATTTCCGCTAGAACAATATTTTCCACAGTTTTTGGTGAATTATTCTTGAAAATGCCCCGTAAGGTATGAAAATATTAACATTATTGTGTTCCTATTTCTATTTATGTCTTAGTAGGATTTTTTCGCTACGTTAAGCGGGTACTTTTGCCAGAATACAAAAAAAAAAAAAAATGAGCCAGCGAAAGTTTCTCCATACAAACCCTTAGTAATTTAAAGTCAAATGATTCAAAATTTTGCGCTCTAAGGGTATGAAAATTCATCGCAATTGGATATAGAGTGGCTCAAACTGTCATTTAAAACATTTTTGGAGGTACTTAAGCTGAGTTGCTCTGACGGACGTAATACCTTAATTCCTTCGAAATTGAGAAAATTAAGGATCTTGTTACATTGTTCCCACACTGCGTGCAACATAGGGGGTGGATGTTTAAGTTATAGCATTTCTCTCCCTCCAAACAAAAATTATATTCACGGATAGTACACTTTTAATGCAAAAATATTTTTAGTACTGTAGTGAGTCCTTCTTAAAATAACTGGTGTGAGGCGAGACCGGTGAGACATAACTGACCTTTTGAATTTTCAACAAATGGATGAGTTATTAGCTAATAATTGTTAAGCAAAATTAGAGCATACGTTTAAGAAACCCAGATAAAATCTTGCTTTAGGAAACACTTCTTGGAGTCTCGTACTGCTTCGAAACCTATTTGGCTATTTTGGGATAACTACTGCTTCAATTATATTAAATCTAATTCAATAGTGACATACTACTTGTATTTATTTGAAATATACTATTTAGGTTTCCTTGAGAGACGAAAAAGCAGTATTTTATGGAAGATTATCTCAGAAAACGAAAAGAATGATCTTTTACACGGTTTTATTCAAAAATATTTCATCCGGTTTAAACATCTACGGGTGTAGTATATTAATTATTACGGTATTAATAAATTTATAGCCAAGATAATACTATTGAAAATGTTGTATGGAATATTATGAAGTTACGATTCCTTTTATTTTATTTGGGCTGTGTCAACACCATGTCCACGCCACCGTAATCATGTCATGTCTTTAAAGAGGAGTCATTGGCACAGCGCTGATGTACTGACGGAAAGGTGTTCAAATCCCGATGAGGACGTTGGGGACTTGTATTCATGAAATTATAATCAACTGTCATGTAACTATCAGGGTTCGGATCGATATACCCTGAAAAGAAAAATATACACTATGAAAGTTCAAAAAATGCTCTGAAATTTCAATTAAATGTTCAAAATAGTTCCAAATATTCCCTTACAGAAACAAAATACGTATGTATCTACTTACTATTAAGAGAGTGCGGGTGTAAATTGGGTTAGTTGAATAAATCGTGCGTACAGAATGTCACATTTCAATACTAAAAGTATAAATTTTGGTTGACTACAGTAATTTAACCTAAAAATTACCGAGTCTTCAAAACAAACATCTTAACGAAAATATGCGATTATATGCAATATTAAATACAATTCAAATGGTCCAACGAGGTTAAAAATGCTAGATATTGACTCCTCAAAACCATAGTCAGGGAAAAAGTATGTAAAACATGTGAAGTCCGAGCCCTGGTTATTATGTTTCATGTACATATATCGGACGAAGACTCGAACCGGAGTCGAAACGTAGTGTGACGATTCGTATTAATGCTTCAACGTCTAGATTGATTCCCAAACCTTCTCTATCTTCTATGAAACCTATCCAGTTGTTCCGGGCGCCAAATGGCTGGAGTGCGTTGCCATTACCAAGATAATGCGAGCATTGTCAAATTGCCTATGAGTCGTGTGAATGCAGAGATCCCGGCAATCATATCGAATACAATGGCATCCAAAAGTGAGAGTTTATGCCGAGAAGTATGTGATAACGTCCAGTAATCTGCTACGTGCATGACAATTTTAGACGAACTCATTGTTTTGGTTGCGTAGAGTATGTGGACCCTAAAATATGCTCACCTTGTCAACGACACCATCGCGAAAACAGCGAGAATTTTATAAACAACGTGCGCGTACTTATTAGGCTAATGTTGATAGTACATAGGTAATAAGTAAATCCCCTCCCCCAGGGGACTTACATCTAGTAAGTACGTGTTTGGCAAACACGAGGCCCCGAACTGAGTCTGGCATTGCTTCCACTTACTTGTGCGAGGCTCCTTCCTTTCTCTTTCCTGACCTTCCTTGGTCACCTCTTGTTCTTTTCGATCCCGACGCTATTAGGGCTAGGATATCTTTCATTTTCCTCATTTTTGTCCCCTCCTCATTTTTTGTCGTACCCCTCATTTTTTGTCCCTCCCCTCATTTTTTGTCCTCAATGTTTTGATGTATGTTTTGGTATGTTGTAATTCAGGAGGATTTTAGTGGGTATGGTTGAGTCATTCGGCGAGTCCCACACGCGGGGAGAGTCATGTCCTTAGTACCTAACTGCATTTTCCCTACCTGTACAAGTTTTTAGGGCTCCAATGACCTTTGATGTCGAAGAGCCGTAAAACCCCACAAACAAAGTAAGTGAATCCAAAATAAATCTTCGCCAATCCACTAGAAACCGGAAATAAAGTTCGAAACAATTAGATGTGCTGCGGAATCTACGAATCCAAATAAAGAGAAATTATAAATTAGATAAGAGTAAAGTTGTCTTTCAACTGTTAAATTAGTTGGCAGTGCCCTTATTTATGACAACATGTATTAAGGACGCACAAACTCTTTACAGTTCGTACTTTCACATTACGTTTCGGGGATGTATGTTCCCCCTCTTCAGATGTAATCTTCCTTTCTTCTCAAAATTGTACAAAATCCTTATTGTAAATTACATGGTGCACTTAATATTTGCTGAACGCTCTTAGATGCATGCGTATACTGATTTAATAAGTTTAACATAACTTTTAATCAGTATACGTATGCATCTAAGAGCGTTCAGCAAATATAAAGTGCACCATGTAACTTACAATAAGGATTTTGTACAATTTTGAGAAGAAAGGAAGATTACATCTGAAGAGGGGGAACATACATCCCCGAAACGTAATGTGAAAGTACGAACTGTAAAGAGTTTGTGCGTCCTTAATACATGTTGTCATAAATAAGGGCACTGCCAACTAATTTAACAAAGGGAAATTATGTTGAAATACTATTTTGAACTTTTCAAAGGAATGTGTTACCCAGTGGACCCTTTAAGCAATTAGTTCCGAAAATTATTTACTTATTCTCATGTAAATGAGAATTTTTTTCTATGTTTAGTCGCAAATACTTGAGATGCGGTATTTTGTAGAACCAATATGTAAATGTAATACATTCTATGAAATTCTTGTTTTCTCTGATAAAAAAGATATTAAAGAACATCCTGAGTTATTGTACTTTATATGTACAGTTACGTGTAAATGAGTGTCTCTGTGAGGCTAAGCGATCGTGGTTAAGATCCACGTAAGTTCGTCTCAGATTCAAGAATAACTCCTGGACCTGTACAATCAGTTACAAAAGGAGTCTAGGTTTATCCTGAGTTCAAAGTGGTCAGAGCTTGATTTAACATCCTCTCCACAACCGAGGTCCAGAAATCGTGAGACTCTTGTAACTTCAGACCCCTTGGATTCGTTAGGACCTACAACAGCTGTGATGAATAATTAACGAAGTTGCTTGTGTGACATCAGTGTTGTAGGATCGATTTCCTCGCAATGCTAGTATTTTATGAATGATTTCATGTCTCTTTTAATGCATTCTTCCCTTCCACTTCCATCATTCACCATCTTTCCGATAAGCAGTGTAAGAGGGGGGTGTCACTATGAGTAAGCAGCTGTACGACAAAACCCGCACGATTAGCATCAATCATTAAAAAAAAAACAAAAAAAAAACAAACGAAATACTGGTGTTTTCAAGATTTCGGAATTTTTTGTGTACGTATTTTGAAAGTATTTCTTCCTAGGACACCATAATGTTTTACTAAGAGTATTTACAACTCTTATGTGTATGTAATTTCTTGTTATGTTGATTTGTTTAATAAATTATCATTTTAATTTGTGAACACGTCAACAAGACCAAATGCAAGGGTTGGAATGTCGTGTATTATCTTACATCAATGGTGTAAATTGTCCATATAGGTCGTAAAATGCATTTAGTAACTCTAAATTATCTATTGTAGAGGTGTACTTTGTAAGAGAATGCAGAAATATTTCAAGTCAAAAGTATTTTATATTGCATTACACTTATGTAAAAATGAATGAAATGAAATCATGCGACATCTTATCGACATAAGAAGAGATCTTCATAAAATGTTACATTTCCATGAACAACTCAAAAGAACTAGTTGATATAGTCACCATTCGAAGGCAGCGGTATCTAGGCAATAAACATAACAGAAATTCCATGGCCATTTTGTCCTAAGTTCCTCAAGGTGATACGAAATCTCGTAGCATTAGGACATTCCTTTCAAAATGTTGCGGTTGCTTTAGAAAAAAACAGTTTTCCTCCTCGTCGTACAATCAAGGAAACGGATCATCTTACCATTTACGAGTATGTAAAATATGGAAACAAGTAGTATAAAACCCGTTACACCTACATTTTCATATATATCATTCTTCACTATCAGAAACAAACTTTATTATAAAAGATCATTTCTAAAACTTCACGAACATTTAAATCATCCCATTTTCATTAAGGTTTCTAGAAAACTAAGTAAGCAAAATAATGTTAGAGCAAGAATATTCGGCGAATATTCACTTTTGGGTCACAGAAAATATCATATTCATTCATGTTCACACAAGTTGACGTATTTCATTTTTATGTACGCAGCCATACGCTAAATGAATAAATGTTCATTCATATACGCTCATCTTCCTTGATAAATACGCATATTATTTCAAAAGAAATCCAAAACTTATTAAATATAAAGATGAAGATTGCAAAGTGTACTTCGAACGTTTCGGGCTTCACCTGAAGATACAGAAAAAATATTTGAGAAAATATTTGTATGCTGAACATCTGTTCGGGAATATACGACCCTTTTACAGGAAAGTTTTGGAAAGTTACAGCAACATTGTGAACTTTAAACCTGCTTGAGTGTGTTCAGAGTCTTCTCCTTGTAAACTCTAAAGAAATGAGAAAAAATGCATTTTTAGGAGTTAATAATCGTAGTAAAGGGCTTCTACGTGAATTTACCATATTACAACGTTAGTTTTATTTTGCATTGTACAATTGTCGTATTGATTTAATCAAACTTCAATTAGGTAGTCAAGGAGGAAAATAAAATAACATTGGAGGTTTCGCAGTCGACATCATGCGATTTTGGGCTGTTCAGTTGGAGTCGTTGATTTGAAATTTCAAGTTTCTGCTGCGATGCTGCAGTCTTCTACAGAAGTCTCTACGTCTATTTTGTATTGTAAATACCCGATAGCTTTTCTGTGTCAGTGCGTAAATTCATACTCCTATGTGTATTTTTTGTATAAATATCATGTCCGAATTCATTTACAATAAGCATTATAACACGTTTTGTGTAATTTTTGCTTTTTTGTAAAAAAAAAAAAGTTTATATTTACGTTTAATATCATGTTCAATTGTTCTGTTATAATTTGTTACACCTGGCGACTACTTAAACGTAAAGACGAAACGTTGCTTTATTCAAAGTACAAAATAAACGTTATTCGTCCATAATAAGATCGTAAGTCTTAAATTATTTATTAATTTATTTTCTTTATTTTATGACTTATTTTCGATGTGGCGAGATTCATGCCATGATTCTTCCACCAAACCATATGATGTAGAATAAGAAATTGGAAAGTAGATTATTGTATTGCCGTATATCGTGAAGTACTGAACCAAATAAGTTCTGGCGTTTGTGAGTTCAATCCTGATATCCTCTCACTGTTCGATAGATCAAGGAATCGAACTCGTGTTCACTCAGTAATATGTTGGCAATACGCCATAACAGTGAGTCCATTGTTCACTATTTATTTCGTGGCTTATTTGTAGTGTGGCGAGGTTCAGGCCATCAGTCTGCTCTTCCAACTAACCTCATGACTTTGATGAAGGAATTGGGAAGGAGATATATTGGGATACCGAGGATCTTCTGGTTTCGAACCAACATTGGTGTGGAGTAGGTGAGGGAAACTCCAGTTGATAACCTCACCTTATTCGACTACACGTAGTCTAATGGTAGTGTGGTGTGTAGCGTGAGACCGACGCCAGCCTATACGTTTGTATTATGTTATTTTTGTGAACGCAAACTTTCACTTCTTGTGGACTGAGGAGGGACTCAATTGAAGAATATTGGCGAAATACAGAAGGAAAGACTGTTACTATGTTTATGAATAAGATATTTTCGCCGCATTCGGAGACAATGAAAGGCTTAGGGAAAGGGGTGCAGGGTACCTGCCTTTGGGCCTAGGGCTGTGTGTCACTCCTTGTGACGTCATTGCGTTCCAAGAACAGCTGTAGGAGGCGCACCCTGGACGAAAACAGGGGGACACGCTGTGGAAGAGACGAAGCGTAGTCACCTACTGATTACGTGACGATCCTCATCTGTATATTTTGGACAGACTGAGGATTTTCGGTGGCTTATATGAGGGGGTTAAGTCCGCAGGTTACGGGAGGTGTGATCTGACTAGTATTGGTCGCCAGACTAATGTAAGAGATTGCTACGGTAATCTAGAGAAACACTTGCTACTAGTTGCGAGTGATGTAACTTTTAGCAGTACTTTATTCGGGAAAGTTAAGTAGTAATTTAGGATTTTCGAATAACTTAGGAGGGATTTCCGACATACAATTCAGCAACTGACTTTACATATATGTAAATAATGCTTTCAGGTAGCATTAACCTCGTAATAACAATTTTGTACTTGTATTTATAAATTTGAGATTTTTTCCAATTTTGTAAACATTCGGAAATAAATATAATTTGTATTAAATTATTAATTATTGTTATTACGTGTCTGTGTGATTGTCCGGGAAACTGGATTGGTGGCAGTGGTACCATAGGAATATTGGTGTTTACGAGGGGACCGGCAGTCGTCTTATCTCTACTGCTTCTCCCCACTTTGAATCCTGCTTCTACCAAAACCTACACCGCATCTGTTCTAGTGTGGTGTGGTTACACTACATTAGAATAGTGCAGTGAAATTTCTAGCCAGGTATCAACCCAGCATTTTCCCTTACCGAGTGGTAAGGGTGGAATAAACGTTTTCAACGCAAATGAATGTTAATTGCAACTATTTTCTCTTACATTAAGAGCAATAACATTTCTTCGTCTCTTGATTGATAGAATAAATCCCAGGAAGCGACAGGAGCGTTGCCGCCACGCCGTCCACCCGACCCCCTCCTTCCATCCGTGTCCCTCCCACCGCGCGCTCTCTTCGAATGGAGCTCACCTGTCCGACCGTCGCCGTACTCCCGCCTCGCTGTTCTACACCACACCGCGCCGCGCCCGCGCTTCCTCCTGTTCCAACACCGCCACCGCCATCGCCGCCGCCTCCACCAGTGTGGCAGCCAGTGTGCCGCAGGCCCTCGCAGAGGCTGCACTCGGGCGACTGGTCCTCCTCCACGAGTGCCGCGCAGGTGTGCCGACAGATTGTGCGCACGTCGCGCGCCGTGTGGTGGATCGAGTGTTTTTCCTTGCCATCGCGCGTGATTGCTTGGTGCTTTTGGATTTTCGTATTTTGCGGAGGAACATCGTGATTTGTGTATTTCTGGCCGCACTATACGGTAAGTGTAAGGGATCGTTGTTTTTCTTCTAGTGTGTGTGATTGTTACGAAGTTGCTTTGCGATCTTTTCTTTTTTAAAAAATTTTATCCGTACTAATTTCAAAAGATATATTTTTGGGTGAGATGTGTGAACACCAAACGTAGTGTGATTCTTCGATAGAGAAGTGCAAAATGATTGTGATGAATTTTACCACCACCTTTTGGTTTTGTCTCTGTTCTTCATGCGTGGGCGATGGAAGTTAGTGAAGTGCGCATACGCTTTTGGTCGTGTGTTGATTATGTATCTCGATCACGTGTGTAGCGATAAAAGAGGACCTGCTATGAGATCCGGAAGACCCGACAGGATGCCGCCTCCAGTCCGTCCGGTGCGCGTGGTGTCCAGTTGACAGCATCGAGGGATCGTGTTACTTCTGCGCAAAATATTTTATTGATATTTTCTACCACGTTTTGACTACGAAGTGAAAATCTGTGCCGCAATTTTTACAATTAATATTGCTTTTCATTGCCAAAACTTTGGTAGACACTTTGTTACGATCTCTAGTATGTCCCTTAATTGGTTCGTGAATTGAACATACGGTTTAGGATTTAGTTGTAAAAACAAACTACAATATTAACATCGTGTTTAAAACCTTAGAAATATATTTGTGAAAATTTAAGTTTTATAGTCTATGAATATCATTTCTGGAACTTCATTATTGTGGCTAATGTAGCTGAAACATGTTCTCTTCTCAAAGTATTCATGAATATCCTATATTGAAGGGAAATGGAGAATCCACAATATTTAAACATTTATTTGTTTAAAATATTTTTACATTCAATTACCTCATGAATCAACCCCCTTAAATTTGCTGATGTGGAAAGTGTCTTTAATATCATACAATATTTGAAAAGATGGAGTTATTTATATCACGTAATGTCATATTCAGTGCTTCACAGAACGTTGTACACCATTAATTTGATTCGCTCGTGTAGACGCGCCTTGCGGGATCATCTCGTACTTTCACGTTTGCTGACCTTCACCTCCATCCATTTTCAAATGGTCATTAAGGTAATCTAATTATTCATTTGCGCAAAAACATGTTTTAGAATGTTAACTCTCTTGCATTTCAGACTAGAAAATATGCTTTATTGACAAGTCATGATATTATAGTCAAATATTATGGCATGTATTTAGTTTTTTAATATCGAATCCGTTGTTTTGGCATACTGCATTCTTCCACTCCCTAGAATTTACTTTTTAGGTTTACACAAAATGTATATTCCATTCTATTTATGACAAATTTAAATAAAAAATTTCGAAGTACTAATATACGTTCATTTATTTCCTATTGAATGCATTTAAACGAAAAGGGAATCATTGAAAAATTACGTCTAATATGCTAGGAGTGTTAGTGCAATTTATTTAAGAGATTGTTTGTTTTAGAAAAAGAGACTTTAAATGGCCATTAACGCGCAAATAAAGACATTTTCCCTTTACATGGCACCACTATGAAGAAAAAAAAATACTTTGACTTTTCTGGCCATTTTATTATTCTTATGACCACGAATGATATCATGATAGACAGTTTCTGGACGTATTATTTATTTACTCAGGTGTTGAGGTTTCTAAAACATAGGTTTATTAAAGAAAAAGAAATTGAATTACTATATATTATACACTATATTATAAATGCGGTAAATTCTTTATTTAACTATCTATTATTTTCAAACAAAAAATTCGCGAATGTTCTCCAGAAGTTTGCTCCAAATAATTCTTTCCATGATGTATTCAAGTACTCCATTCAAATGCATCACTGTCTTGTCACTGAACATGGGTGTAATTTTTCCCCCTGCCCTTTTAATGTCACAGTTTAGTACTGTATTTCGAAATATTAAAATAAATTAAAAATTCCTTCACTTGCTCATGAATTTTTTTGAATAATGTCTTCAATATATACTTTTTTGTGTTTTTAACTACAACCCAGTAAGGTAGAAGATGATTTTTGTCTGTTACTATGGAAAGAAGGTAATAATTTTTTTTATTAAAAGTTAGTATGAACTCGGAATTCTTTTACTGTGTGTGAATAAACACGAGAGTTCCAGACGGGAATAACTCGTTAACATCTTCCGAGATCATAAAAAACCTGTTAAATCTACACAGTGATTCCACCACACTTCGAATATTCGAGATTTTTCCGTATCTTTTAGACGCAGATGAAATACCGTTTCACCTCATTCTTTGGTGCATGTAGCGGAAATCGAACTGAAAATCATTTGTTGTTGGGTACATTGTGCGAGAATTTGCCGTATCATTGTATGAGATTTACGCCCGCGCCATAGATAATGGAGTGAAGGATACGAAACAGAAGCGCATCGGTGTTCGCGGGCATAGTGGTCTGAGGCGGCGATGGTGGCGGTGACGGAGTCTGTGGCGGTGGTGGGGGAAATCTTCGTGACCGCAATGGCTCTATCCCCGCGCTTCTTTCGCTTCGCTGTCTCACTTCGACTGTTTCTCATGTTCCCTATCAGTCTTCTGTTTTCCTCTAGGGCCAATGCCATCAATTCTTATGACGTATCGGTGTGACTCTTGTAACTGAATGAGTTGAACTAATGAATCTTATATTATTTATTTACTCGTTCATTTCTTATATTGAGCTTTAATTATTGTATATAATTCAATTTTAATATTAATTTACAACATTACTTTCCTATTTATTTCTTTATCCGTGTTAAATAAACGCAAAAAGAAGGTTGAATTGGTGAGCATATACACGTGTAAGTAGGTAACCTCATACCATTTTTGTAGAGGTTTTTCATGGCACGAAATATTTTCTGTAGTTTAAATTAATGGCACCATAGCTTCTTTTATTAATATATAATAGACCTTGTTGTGACATTGGCAACGTGACTACAGAAGTTCCTGTGCAATTGTGAAATTTTGAAGACGTTCTTTGTTTTACAACCTAATGAGGAAAACAAGTTACTCTCAAAATCGAGTTAGGGGGTGTTGTCAGAACCTTATAGAAATCAAGTGAACTCTGACTTCCTTACCATAAATACAAATGTGATCGTGAAAATGGCAGAGTGTGTCTTGGACGTTGGAGAGTACATAATAATCTTCAAAAATCGGAAGTCAATTCCAAGAGTTACTATACAAATCTAAAACATTTTATATTTTCGAAATATAAAAATTCATCACATTTTATAACTCCAAAACATGAATTGAATCCATCTAATATTATTTAGTTCTTTGTTTTGAATTATTAGGTTTTGCTACGTAACTTATCCGATTTTCTTATAAGGGTTGATATTATTTGAGGAGTTAAAAATTAACATTATTTGAAGAGTATTCCTACGTTTTATGTACATTGTTTGTAGCTTCTCCAAATTTAGAAAACTGTTTTCATCTTTCTTTTTTATTATTCCCCGAATATGTCGTTACCTTTGTATTACCGTGACAAAATTCACAAGAACATAGGAAATAATGCAATCCCCAGAGTGTCAGAATTCTGAGATCTCTCTAATTTTCATCTCGAAACTGTAAAAGTAAGAAAAATAAACTTCTCACCTTCACCAAGTTAGTGGATCAATTCGAAAAAGAGCGTTGAATGAGGAGTACGGAAAACAATTTGTGAGAAAAGTCTTTAGCTCTAATAACTATTTTTTTGTAAACTAAAATCTTGGAATGATTGTTTCCAAACTTTTTCGATATGTATTGAATAAATAAATGAGTGATTTATTTTACCTTAATTCTAAAAGTAAGAAATATTTGAAAGTATTTTAGTGAGTTTTTTATTTTTTGTCGCAATAACTTAATTATATTGATACTTGAACTGCCCCTCTATTCCGGGTACTTTGTCGGTTTGCCGTAGGTACTTTGATGGGGTAGTTCCGTATTGCTTTCGGAGATTAATGTAGCTTAGTGTCCTTCCCGTCGTTATAAGCAGTTTTTAGTAGGTTTTGGGCGAATAACTACTCTTGATTTATGATATTTTGGTTATAAACATGGCAATCAGGAAGTGAACTTGGATTACGTTTCATATTCTTCTTGGTTTGGGTCGTTTCCTCCGTTGAATCGTCACACTTTGACGTGTCTAATCGAGAGCCATCAGCTCTTACTTTGTCGCACACGTGTTGGTGCAGTTGGTTCCACTCAATCGAGCGTCGAACGAGATGATGGTTGACCTTAACTTATGTTCTCCCTCCTGGAACGATCGCACGGACTACGAGCTGTGTGGATCGTTTTACTTCGAATTAGAAGCCCACTATAGTGCTTTTATGCGGGGTTAAAAAAATAATAAATTTTTGCATCAACCTAATTTTTTGGTTTAAACCATTGTCAACACTAATACCGTACTGAAGTAAAAATTTACCTTGTCATACTAATATATTAAATACAATGAAATTTTACTTTAAATGTTAAAAATATTGGATGAAATTAAATTAAGAAACTCGATGAAACTACTAATCCTTTATCTTCCTTTACTAGCATAATATATTTATTTCCTTCATCTGATCTAATTCAGGTCATTTGCAAAATAGGTGTGAAGTAGGGTGACACGGGTTACGGGAACAATGATATGTTGCTTATCAATTTTTAAATTCTTAACTTTAGTAAATAGGTTATAGAGAAGAAAGAGTATCTACAATATTGTTTTACAAACAAACCACGGTGGTTTCTATTTACATTAATTTAATGAGGGAAGTGAAGTATCGCATCTCACTAAATATTAAGTTCAAAGGAACTAACTATGAGACTTTACAGCTAAAAAATAAGAAAAAGAATTGTTTAAATGAAATAATTTTGAGATTAATAAACTAAATTATCAAATTGAAAATATTTACATAACTATGGAATAATAGATGTTCAATTCTCATTCGTCTTTTAAAAAGTTAGTAAACGAGAATACTTTTAAAATCATATTTTATCGTTCTTCATAACTTCAAGTCTCCTCGCTCCTCCCACATTTGTCTCGTCCAGTTATCGTTATTCTGTTAAGTTGGTTCTCGAGCACTCATGTACGCTGCTACGGGTACGTGAAAACTATGGAGCTGGGCACTATGGATATGATAGTTTGCTATTTTTTGTTTACGAACCATGTATTTGCTCGAGGCTACATGTTGAGAATAATAAACATATCCTACATTTATAATTTACTTTTATATATTGATATTAACTAATTTGACTTCATTATACTTTTGCTTTCTGTTAATTCTTTCAGTTTCGTAGTTCATAGATTACAAGCATGGAATTGATACTTTTGAGGCATAGCAGTGTTACATTTGCCGTACTATGCCGTACTCAGTTTATCTGTCTTATGTCGTTGCAATTATTATAAATCGATGATGAAGGTTGAAGGATCAATGTAAATGCTCGTAAACACAAGGTTCAGTGTTCTTAGTCGCCTACTGGAAATGTGCGATGTGGTAGGATATGATGACTTGAACCTCATCACTCGACGGTTGTGGCTTCATTTTCTATGTTGCCGCAGGCTTCCGCTGCCGGTGTCTAATTTTAATTTTCCTTTCCTATATGGATGTTTGTAAGAGTGATTTCGTGTATCGTATCATTTATTCTGTCGTATTTACACATCATCGTAGTATACTAATCAACCTCAACAAAAAAACCAAGCAAAAAACTCCAAAATCTGTCATCTTTCATTCCGATTCCTATGAACGGGAAATACTACCAAGGGGACGGTGAAACTTAGGAAATTGATTTAGGGATGGGTCTTTGTAGGATTATAGTAACCCCTAAGATTAATCGATTGCCAAAGTACGAAAGCGCAATTGCCTACAAGTTCCAGGAAAAAGTCTTTCAAGTTTTCATCTAAATGTGTATATTAAATCTAAGATTTCAACGTCGTAGTAGAGAGATGAGTTGCGTGCTTGTCCACAATCTAGAGAGCTAGATATGTGTTCTTCATTAGGGTTGCTTTTTGTAAAAGTATTTTAATGAAACTAATATTTTCTTTAAAAGATAATTATTTCAGAATATTTTAGAGAAAAGTATTACTATAATTTTTAATAATAAATGAGTTGTTCTTGACACAAATTTATTTTCATTCAACATGTCCATTGTATTGTAAATAGCTTCTCTCATCTACATTGCTTTTTGCGATTAAAGCAGAAAATTCTGATGCTATCTTATGTCTTTCTAGCGATCTTTGATATTAACAACCGCGCCTTTCAACCTAAACTTTGAGAAATCACTGTGAATTCCTCAGTAATTTCTTCTTCAACTCTTCAAACACTTGCAATTTTTTATCTGCATACAGTTCGACAGTATTGAACTATCACTTTGAAGTTTGAAGAGAACGATACGCAACGCTCCGATCACTACTAAATTCAAGAAAAAACTGACATATTGTTTTAAGATTTTCTGTGTGATAGTAGGGGATTATTATAGTTTCGGTCACTTGAAGGTTATTACTTTAAAGCTTTTACTTCAGTAAATTGAAGAAAATGGATTTTTGATGACAGTAGAATTTAATTTTACTTGTTGCAGTTGTAATTTTATTAATAAAATATTATATCAACATTTAAAAAAAAATTAAAATACAATTTTTGTATTATTGGCTATTATTAAAGTTATAGTAATATTTTCATTTGAAACATTCCGAAATAATTAATTTTATTATAAAAAACTTTTACAAAAAACTACCCTAATGGAGAACAGAAAACTAATTAACCTAATGGATTTTTGCGTGGTGGGGAAGCACGCTATCGATTACGCTACTGTGTCGATGTTAAATTGATTCAGTGTTTAATATACACACTGAGATGAAAATTTTGAGACTTTTCTCTTGGAATTGGCTGACTTTTGTTCTTTTTTACTTGACAATCGACGACCCAGAGGGGATACTACGATCCTTCTTAAAACCCATCCGGAAGTCAATTTCTCAAGTCACCATCTCCCCTTTTAAGTAAAAGTTCGTTTAGATAGGATGCTTTGATAATGAGCTTAGGGTATTTACTATATGATATACAACGGAGAAAGATGCTTTTCCTATTACATCCACTTTCTCGAAAATTATGCCTGGTTTTTCAGTAACTGGCGCCTTTTGTTTTCAACTTCCGCACCGGCGAAATCTAACAAGACATTCCTTATTACCTGTCCGAGAGATACCAGTTAGGAGAGATATGAATCTAATTTTTTAAGTAAAAGTTTTACATTCTCGTTAGAATGTTAGAATTCTGTTAGAATTAAGACGCATGTGAATAAATTCTAATGGATGTCGTTAATTTTTACAGATCCATTTCCACTAACCTAGGAATACACATTTGAAAACATAGTCGCCCAAACTAAAGTCATTTGTGAGCACCAATATTTTCTTGTCGATAAAAAACACAGATATGCTATATAAATTATTTTAAGAAAATGGGATCATACCCAGGCAACGAGGAAAAACTTTAAAAATTGTACAAAATATTTAATATATTTACCGTAAGTAATATAGTCTATTTACGATTTTGTACCGTATATTTTATTGAATCTCTAAAACATCGTTTTTAAATTTCTGATTGAATCATTCTGACTAAAAATGTTACTTCCCGTTAATATCCAATGGTTTCATTTCAATTATTTTTACATAGCGTACGGCATACTTCAGGATTTTGCCCCAGTAATGATGGGTTTGTGAGAGAAAGCCTCCATGGTCAGGAAAAAGATTGTCAGTTGCTCTACAATTTATGTGTACCATGTCGGAAACGAACTGTGCTGCACTTCTATCAAATAAACATATTTAGTTTCTCCTCTGAAAATCATTTCCTCACGCCTTTGAGAAAGTGCAACCAGTGGGTGAAACGTAGAGGGGGAAATATACGTTAGATTTAAGATCGAACCGCTGTAGTGAACTGTTACTTATATTCGTCCTGATCTAGTAGAATTCGTTTGAATCTAGTATGTGGATTCATCCTTCCCTCCTCTCTCAGTATTTATAGGTTTCTCCAAATATTATGAATTCTTTCCCCGAAATAACATATACTGAATCGCATACGTAAGAAAATCAAATAAAGTATTATCATTGGCTTCACATACATTGCTAGAGGACGGAACCTAATGAGACTGAAGATTCTCACCATATTTAACAAGTCAACATATTAGATAACATATTTGTAGGGTAACTAGCTTAATTTTATAACAGTTTAAAAATAATCCAGTTGTACTTTTTGTGATCAGTTGCAGCTTAATTATTTGCATATTTAGAGGAAAACATTGTGTCTTTTTCTAAATTCCTCTATAATCCTCTAAATTTAATTCCTCTAAAATCTTTTGCTCTATAATTCAAAACTCTTTCAACACCTCACCGTCACCTAATATAATACTATTATTTGCATGTTATTTCCTACCCTAGAAAGACACATGAGATACAAAAATACACTTTAAAATAACTCAATTTTTATTAACTTGTGCCTTTTTTCAACGAATATTAATAATCTCCCAAAAATGCTGTCTATTTATTTACCCCACAATTTCTATTGACGACTCTGTATATACGTGCATCAAAGGAAAACAAACAAACAAGACATCTCGTGCTATTTTCTGTTTGAGTAGTAACCCAATCTCCAGTTCAGACCGTGGTTGGGCCGGAGGCTGGAACGTGATGTCAACAAACTCCAGATAGCGCTACTCATTTACTCATCTCCATTCAACGGCGCCAGCCGTAAATTGCTGCAGGCTTAGTGTCATTATGAAGGCATGACGACGCGGATTTGCCTCGCTTGCCCGCGGCCACCATCGCCATCATTTCGCCGCAGTCGACCACAGAAGAGCCGCCACTACTCGTGCGCGGAGTTCGTCAATGCCAACACGATCACTTTCTTAGTGAGAGTCCCACATTGGATCTGTCGTGTTTGATGTTACCTCGATAGTTTATTGAAGAACCAAAGTGGATGTAATAAGACCCATAGTTTGATTTTGTGAACGAGTATTATTTTTTTCCAAAGTAGGAAGATTGATAAAAAGGGATATTTTCACTCGTTTTCACGTATATGACAAAATTGTAATAAAGTTTAAAACTATGGACACATATTTAATGATAACATTGAAAGCAATTTACATTCAATTAACGTCTAATACACTATTGAATTAGATAAACTTGTCTAATGTACTAATTATAATTAATTTAAAACATTGTAGACCAAGAATTATAAATTAAAAGTCGTTAGTATGTTGCTCATTGTTGTAATGTTAAGAAGCTTTTTCTTCTGCATAGCAGCCATCGTCAGTAACGTACACTGAAAAATATATTTATAATTCTTTGATAATGTTGCTAACGCTCTACAATTACCAAGTAAAGACTGTAGACCAAATATAAGTCTTTGGTGAATTGAACCTTTCATGAGTAACCAATATTTTGTTGTCGATAAAAAACTAGGGATTATATATAAAATATTTTAGGAAAATGGAACGAAACCCGGACAAGGAAAAAACAAGTTAAAAAACTCTTTCAAATATTTTATTTATTTGCCGTTTGTTTATAGGCCTACTCTATGTCCATTTTTGTACCGTAGTCAATATTGATATCAACATTTTATGTTCAATAACCTGTCATTATAAAAGTAAAGAAATTTTCTCAACAGTAGTCTTCCGTTTGTTCATTATTTTGACGATCACAACTCTTCGGTCAGAGCATTGGCGAGTCGCATAGGACAAGTCCTCGCCTTCCTCTCGATTCTCGATTCCTTGGCTCAGTTGGATGACGAGGGACAGGGGGGAAGGCGCAACGTAGCAGCGGTGGACTTGCGCTTCCAAATAAGGTGCTCGTGGCACTTAAGGGGACAGACCACTCCGGCGACAGCCTCCGCTGTCGGTGCAGTCGCTGAGGAGCTTTAGTATGGCGGGAATCGAAGCACGGACTTCGCGGAATGTGGCTCATGGCCGCACAATGATTTTTTTTTTGCTTATTCTCTCAAGCTACTATTGTTTTGAAATAACTTTTTAGTCACTTCATTGCTCTTTTCTTCAGCCACCATTAATAGTTTTTGCGGTTTCGTTAAACTAGAATACCTCGCATTTACAAAAAAACTTTCGCTTAATTCTATCCTATGCTATTGTAGGGATTGCTAAATGCATATGGTCAATAACATAAAAGTTTGGGAACTAGTCACAACTCAAAATTAGAAATATTTCAGTTATTTCAACCCAAGACTTAAGATAAAATCATTCACAACAAATTTAAAATAAAGCATCTCTCGTGAAATATGCTTTAAAAGTATGGGAGATATTCCAATGTTGCTCCATTTGATTGACCTTTCGATGCACAATGAATAGGGAGTTGCTAGACTAATGCATATAAATAAATAAACTTAATGGGACAAATCTTTATGGTATGAACACATGGCGGAAAATTATGTTACTATCCGGAAACAAGCAAGGGACCATCCCATCAATTCCGATCAAGGACTCAAGGTCAGTGGCGGATGTAATATTTATTAATATATGCTAAATAACAAATTAAATAATAGAAAACTAAAAATGAAACTAAATATTAAATAATACTAATATAACAATAAACAAGAAATTATTTATTATATACGTACTGTTATCCATTTAGTATTCCAAAATGAATTGAAGATATGTGCAGAGAAAATTCGAGATTAATATTAACTATATTCAGAAGTAAACAGAAAAATCCACGGAAAATCCGCCACTACCCAAAGGAAAACCGGAGATAAACCCGGGCAGGATAATGTACCAAAGCGTACAGTAAGCGTGTTTTCTATTTCTTCCATTTCACTCTGATATCAAACGTGATCTGATATCAGCCTTTTCCCACTTCATGTGGGGGGTCGGCGAATGGGTATGGATATATGATGCTTCAATTGGTTTTGGCTGGGGAATACTAGGGTGCCGGATACCTTTCCTGCCGCACTTGAAGCGGTGAATGACATGGGGGTGAACGATTATGAGTGGAATGATAGGCAGTGGAAACGGGAGAACCCCGAGAGAACCTGCCGCGTCCACCACTTGGATTCTACACGGATTGGACAGGGTTTGAACCGGCGTCCCTAGAGATAGAAGGCGTTAGGCGCTACGCCACGGGTCGCCCTCCCTCTGATATAAAATGAAACATAATTATAAGATATTTTTTGTGTACACATAAAAATGATGAGAGTAACATTTGATTTTAAAAAAGATGAATATTTATGGGTTTTTGCAAAGTATTTCTAACAAATGTATCATACATTTTACTGCTATCAAACAGTAATCTCAAAATAAGTGTACATGTTAACTTATTTCTTGACCCTGTTGATATACATCTGCATTCCGTTGTATTTGATACAATAAATAAGTAACTTCTCATGCATTGCATCGATATTAGTTTTATCAAAACCTTGAGCTTGAAAACTTAATTTCGAAAAGAATACAACGTTTGCAGATGAGTTCTAGAAATCGGTATTGATGTTGGGATGTCTATCTCTGAACATATGAATGCGAACGCAGGGAAATGAATTTTTGAGAACTAGCTTGTATAATACTAGATCCTATTATTGATACGTAGTTAAATTTTAAACCATGTTAAAAGGAGTAAAATGGGAAATATTGTGAACTTTAAAAAATCTTAAATTTGAAGTGAATTTTTCGAAAACTCTGGAAAATAACATGTTAATGCACTATAAAACACTAATTAAAAGTTAAGAATTGGTAAAATTTCTTTAAAATTTTAATTCATGTTTTCATAGTGTTGAATATCCAATCTGACAGTCGCGCTGTAAGTGAAATGAATACAAAATGCTGAACAAATTTTTTTTAACAAATTTGGTTATGAATCTCATTCGAGTCAACTCCAATGTTTTTAAGTTTAACTAAAGATAAATATAATTGTTTATGTCAGGTTAATTTTTCACTATTAATTTGTCTTCATTAAATGGAAAGTGAAATTGCATTGAAAGTTATCTGACCAGATGAATCTTTATTTGTGTACTTAAGATTCCAGAATTTTCTATGAAGTACTTTCTCCGACGTATTAATTTTTAATTGTTTGTTCTGTTTTTTTTGTTAGAAATCCTGAGTTCAATCTGGAAAGAAATGGTCCAATTATCATAATTTAAAAAATTTCTTATTTACCGTCAACACTTCTAATACAAATGTACATACGTACGTACATGAAAATTGCACTATAGTGATTTGAAATCTATTAAATTAAATATTAATATGACCAATTAGTTTTTATATATCCTGTTCCTCTCACTATAGTCTATAAGTATGAGAAATTTAGTGAAATGGTATTGTGACATCTCCTTGTTCAAACTTTCTCGTAAATTCTTATTGGCGTCATTAAGATTAACTGTAGGGGAGTCAATAAATTTCTATGGAGTTCCAATTCTCTCTACTCTCGTTTGTTTATGTAAATGAATCCACGTTGTTTTTGAATAATGGGTATTTAAACTAAGAAGTATACTTGATTATTAAATATACAGTAAATTATTGTTTTGATGAGTAATTATAGATATAGTTTTAATAAAACATATGAATTTTCTTATTTACTCTTTCTTAAAGTGCTCGCAGTAACCCGATATTGTTTTTGAGTAATTTTTCAAAAATGTGTATTCCGTGTTGGAAAGTTATTATATTAGTTTGGCATCATCTCTGTTATTTGTCTCACATACTTTAAAGACTTCCAGTTAGAAATTCGAGCCCAAAATTTTCCTTGTCTCGAATTGGTTTCGAATCTTGTTTGATTAGTTGTACGTTGCAATGGAAACATGAAATAGAAATTTAGTTTTTGATGATATATGAAAAAAAATGTTCAGTAAGAAAATAATTTATTTCATATGAATATCAAAATACAGTATTGGATACGAAGTTTCAAACATTTACTTGAAAATAAGCGTTTACGGAAATAATGTTTATGAGTTTCATAAGTGTTTAAAAATATAATTTGCTTTCCGTCCTTGAAAGTTCGTTGCTTTTTTTTACAAAGGAAATAATCTTTTTTTTTTACTTTAAACCACGAGTATCTTTATTTCAGTGGTTTTTAATAAACATTGTTGAATAATTTACAGCCGATAAAAAGTCAATGCATAGGCATTATCGGATGATTCACATGTCCGATGCATATCCTTCGCATCATTGTTTTGAAATTCTTTAAATAACGATGGAGGTCGCTGGTGTGTGTTTTGTCGAAGAACACAAAGCCTGCAGCGTTATAGTCTTCGCACTGCTTACCCCGACCTTGAGCGTGCCTCTTGTCTGTTCTCCTCTCGTTCATTTTCATCTGGTGTTTCCCCACTGCTTCTTCTTCGATCGGTCGGTCGTGCTGGGTAATAGCTTGACAGGGGAGTTATCACATAAAAAGGCGGTCCGGTTTCTCTTCGCACACGCACGCTCCTACATAACTCTCTAGATCACCGTCTGAGAGTAAATGAATGGTAGATTCATCTTGAGCTGCAGCTTTACCATACCTCTATGGGGCCATGTTATCATCATATGCATTAATATGCAAATGTCCCAGAAAATTTGTGTTCCATTTCGGAGTAACAGAATGAAGCAAATTATACAAATAAAGTATCGTACTTCAGAACATTAAAAGATGAATGTGTTGACATAAGTGTTAACAATTTCCTATTGTTTCTACCCATTTCTTTCCGTTATTTCCATTTCTTTCAGCATTTGTTAGTTACATCAAGAAAAGAAGCTTCTCGACTAACTTATTAGAAAAGGGTGTCTTACAAAAGACAGCTCTGACGCGTCCGTCCAAGCTGGTATCTGTACGTGAGTTACTTAATGCTCCATTGATTATTATCATGTACTATTCAAAACTGTTGTGATGTCCTGTTTACGTTGTTAATGCCACATATGCAACCGAGAGAAACTTTCCTACAACTAGAAGATGGGGGAAAGCAGTTTCTGACATATTATACAGTTCAATAAAATAATCTTATTGAATAAAAATAAACGTTCATATTAGAATATCGAACGTTTGTTACAGTCAGTTTTCTGCTGTTTAACTGGTTTACTACTTTTTCTTTGGTTTTACATTGATTTGCCTCAGTAGTTCGAGGACTCTTTTTAACTTTTTTTAAAACTCTCTTTTTGATGCGTTCATTTTTTATTCGAAAATGAATTTTGAAATTTTATTACTGAATAGTTTAATTTATTCGTCTTATTCAGATTTACCCCGACTCCTCGTTGACATGAGTCAGCGATTGAAATTACTTATCAAGAATTTCAAAATAGACGGAGTATAATATGGGTCTTCAGAAAGAATGATGAAAACAAATATTTACCAACAATTAAAACTTTCACTTCAGATTTTATCTGTGTATTGCTATGTATTGAGATACTTTTCATTTGCATATTCCATTTATTTCAAGCAGTATATTCTTTATCAGAACAAATGCGTCATTGTCGTGCATGATTTCCGTGCTACATGGGGACACTTGAGCATTTTATTCATCTTAATGATTTAATCTGGAGAATGCCTGGATGTTCCACGGTGTAAAAAAAATTTATTAATAGTGATATACTGACTGAAATAGAACGGGAACGAAACTGCTCTGACTTGTTGATATACCGTGTCTCCGCAATGGGGCAGTATTTGTAAGATGGAACGCCATATATGAATCCCGAGCAATATTTGAAAAAAATGTCATAAAATTGAATTCCCACATCTTTAAATCGAATTACGGTTGATTGAAGGGAATGAAAATTCTTTCTTTTGTGATTGAAGTGAGTCATTTCTTTCATATCGAAATTTTGTTTTAGTAACTAGAATTATGAAAATTAGAGTTTATTTAACGAAAAAATAAATTATTCTAAAACCATTTTTTAAGATTGCTTCTAATTTTTGATTACCGAAAAATTTATTTCCGAATTAATTAAAAATTCAAATATTCTTATTGCCAAAAATGCTCTTGTTGTTATATTAAAGTCCTGAAAATTTTAAGTTTTTTCGTTCTCTGGTTTTCAAGGGATATAATATTACACTATCAATTAACATTCAATTTAAATATTCAAACACTTTGCATCGAAAGATTGTCGTAATATTTTGTGGAAGTGCTTTTACGGCATTTAGCTGTTCCATAAAAAGGCCATAAAATTAAAAACTTGGAATCAAAACAGGGATTCTCCTTAATTTAGTGTAATCCGTTCAACCCTGATATGACAGTCGCATTCATTCAATCTGTTTACAATCATCTGATGGAAGTCGTACTCATTATGACCGACACGACAGTTCTGGCGTTTCGACCTCTCTCCTACGTACTGAAATACCTCCCAGAGTTCTTCCTGGACCACAAATCGCCCGACTATGGCCGGTCTGCGTTGACTTTATCTTCTCTTTTTTGTCGTCACCGCTGGGAGAAGGACCTTGGAGGTCTTCCCTGAATTCTATAGACGACCTCCAAGATGTTTCACATACATTTGCATTTAACGGGATATGGAGTAAGCAATAAATTGAAGACCCGATTCCACCCTCCGTTGTTTTCTACGCTTGCCGAAGGAGAGATATTTATGAAATTTTATGTTTGGCTGAAGAAAACCTATTCACAGCACAGGTTTTTCGTGGTCCACGAAAACCGGTTCGCATTCCAGGAATTATCTGAAGAGGTTAAAGCCGTTACCAGGAATCGTTTGGAGTTTAAGCATCGAATATTTGCAGAGTGAGAGTTCCAATTATGGTTCTTAATCAAGAGACTCACTGAAAAAACTTTTGAGACGTGTTCTATCCTTTTTTTTTCTTTTTTGCGAGAATACCTGCACTTCTATAGTCAGAAGTATACAATTTATACTGTCTCAAGTAAAATTATTGAAGTTTAAGTTACTTTTCCTTAGAATTGTATGTAAATATTTGATGTAATACATAATTTGTTTGAACTTATAGTACACATGAAATACGTTACATAGGGACAATTATTGAAGTATATAATAAATTTCGACTCGTTAGAGAGTCCTCTTATGATCTACAAAACTTACCTGAAATCAGAATTAAAACGTATTCACAGTATATTTTTTATTTGTAAATTATTTGTGTTCTTTTACAAATTTATATACTTTATATATTTATTAATTATTTTGCAAATTTTAGTTCTATTTCATTGTAACTTTTGTGGATCTGAAGATGAATTCATTGCAGGACGAAAACAATTGTCTATGTATGACACCGTCTTTTAATGTATTAACTTAGGACGAGTAGATATTTTTTAAAAGAAAAACAACTGTTTTGGATAACGATAAAATGGTTTAGAAAACATAATATATCAGTCAGTGTAAGAAATGATTTTTTTATCCCTAGGAAGCATCTATTAACCGAATTTATTTTTGTGAATGTTATCCTCGTTATCTTCAGAGTAACAACAAGAAAATCGTATTTCGCTGCTGCAAGTTCAATTCATTGTTTTCCACGTCTAAATCTCTATTTGTTTTACCTTATAACACACTGAAGTTCTTTATGTTATCTTCGATGTTTGTTAATGTTTTCTCCATATTTTGTGATGTACATTAATTTATATAGTTCTATTTATACACTAGATGAAATATTCCCCAAAAATGGTAATTAGACCACAGGGGTTACATAATATACATAAAACATGTATTAACGACAATAATAATAATAATACTAATAATAATACTAATAATAATAAAAATAAAAGTAAAAATTGTATTTATGAGCTTTGTGTGAATTAAAAAATATTGTCATATTTTATAATTGTAGTATAACATATTTTTCATATTTTAAATTCATAACCACACTCAAACAGTATAAACATTGACAAATAATACCAAATGAATGTTGATGTTTTAGAACATTTGATTTTACAAAAATGTTTTGAATCGTAAGTGGCAAAATATCTCGTGCTAGATAGTTAAGGACACGAATTTAATTATCCAAAAGGGATGTTTCGAGTCCCACAATGTTATCTGCATAATTCACTTGAGCCAGAACTCCTGTGAAACATCAAAGAAATCTCGTATCCGGTCACGGCTGGGATTATCTCCTCCCTTGGCACTTTGTTTGAGTTGTGCATGGTGTATGTAATACACACGGCGCACGTGCGTCTTTACCATGCACTCGACTAACACGCACCACGATTGGATTGTTACAACCAAGGCGGAAAATGTGGACGTCCTCGGGAGACGAGTACTGGGAACGCGTGCGTGTTTGTGCATACGCGCGTCCTAGAGGACGCGTGATTTGACTCACGCATGGAGATGTCGCGTGCTTGGACGCACGGGTAATCTTACGGCCCGTGACGCTTAGGAGTAGAGACGTTCCGCCGCAGAGGTAGAGGTTGCGTGACTAAACGAGTGATGGATAAACAAGACCATCGAGAGGCTTTACAGGGTCTATGGCATATTTTGAATTTGGGGCCGCCTCCTATTCCTTAATTGGTAGGTCTACCTGTATATAGTAAATCAGCGATATATTACGGAAATCGTGAATAATTAATTCCGTAATAAATATACAAAAAGTTTTAAAGTTAGTGAGAAATGTGAAATAAAACACATAAAAATCACTCACAAATTCGGCGAAACAGTTTCGGCTTCCAGCCTTACTCCGTCATGCAGAAAATCATATATATATATATATATATATATATATATATATATATATATATATATATATATATATATATATATATGTGTGTGTGTGTGTGTGTGTGTGTGTGTGCATTTTATTGAGAATAAGACGTGCTTTGGTTCAGGTAGTGAGATTGACCTCGAACAACGGATGCTGAAATTGAAATCATCATTTTGTTGTTTTAAATAATTACCTGAGTACTCTACAGAAATGAGTATTGAGAGGTATATGTTAGAACCTCCTCTGTGGTCATGATCTATCTACCTTCCCGATCTATTCTGCATTGCTGACTGATCCCTACCCGTCCAAGTGAGAGAAGAGTTGAGAAATTTACGTTGCAATGTCACATTCAAACTGCACTTTCCACCGAGTTCTCGCTATTTTCTTATTTTTATGAGAAAATTAACCAGAAGAATAAATGGGAAAACGGAACCTACAGAATAAATTTGAGGTGCAAAAACAATATTAGCGAGGTTTATACTCTATTTTCATTCTAAAGAAAAATACACCGCGCTTACACCACGGTGGAAAGTGAAGTGTGGAGAACTTGAATCCCACAAATACCTTCCATTCCACTGAATTCTATTTAACTTTGGAAGTTTTCAAAACAATAATTGGAAAGTCGAAGTTCAGGTGATTTATAAGGGGTTTATTGCTCCAAGACAACTATATATGATGTGAATAATTTTTATGCCGGAAATTATTGTTTTGACAGGAATAATTTTTATTATGAATAAACGTGATACCTTCAGCAACTGAAAAAAATGAATTATGCGTATAATTGGGGAAAACACTGAATAAGTGTTATAACGTTTTTTTCTGCAGAAATATTTGCTACATTATTTAATTTTTAATGAAAATAGAATTAGCATTATGTAGAATATGTCATCGGAGAACATTTTACAAACACTTTCTTTATTTTCGTGGTTTTCATGTAGTACCTGTGAGTACACAAGGTACATTTTTTTATTGTTGGCAAGCTTCTAAGTTCCAGTTCTTGGTTTTGTTTATCATGCGTGGTTCAATACACAATTATTTAACAATGGTGAACTTTGTATTTAAATGAAAATTTTCAGTTTATTTAAGTAAATACATTTCTCAACTTACTGACGGCACTAAAAATACATGCTTTTAACGTTTTCAGTCATGATGTGATACTGCAGCTTTAGAATCCACAAACGAATATAGAAGAAAGCTGCAATAAGTCATTTCTCTCAATCGATTGTGAAACTAAGTTGACGTTTTGTTATCTTCGACTCGTTATAAAATGTTTCGATTAATTGAGTTTTTGTCTCTAAACCTTCTTGTAAATCCTGAACAATCACTTTCCTGTGATAAATAAACTGAATTTTTCGAACTTGAGACAAAGAAAAGGACCTGTGATAAATATTGCAGGAGATAAGCGGAAAGGAAGTATTTTTTTTCTAAACTGACGAGTCGAAATGATTTGGTAGAAGAGTATTTTCTGTACATCTTGCTTTTAGTTATTGAGTGTACACAAATGACTTACATTTTATACTAATTATGCCTTAAACTACAGTATCAGAATATGGGAACAACTCTCATGTACTTATTTTCCCTAGTAAAAACTTAGTTTCATGTATTACTTTTTTGCGAAGACACGGGGATAATAAGTAAAGATTACTAATTACTAAGTAAATCGAAAATAGTTCATTAGTGGGAAGTATTAGTAGATAGAATTACCATTAAAGTAATTATAAGTAAACGAATTAGTAAAGATAGTTTGATTACTGAAGTTTTCTGCGAACCACGCTTTGGTATTTTGCTCCCGAATAAGCGCTAAAAATGAAGAATCAGATGTACAAAAAATATATTACGCTGTTTTCGAGTTACGGGTGTACGAAGAACCATTCTCGCATTCGCATTTAGTAAGAAAAGCGTCGCAAATGTTCTTCAATTACTCGCCGAGAGAGCGCAGGTTACGTCATGGTTGTGTGTAAACGAAACGCATCTATGTTAACTTTTATGTATCATTTGTTTTGGTTGTGGGAAGGTTATATTACTGACAAGTTTGAAGAAGAGCAGTTTACCGTTTACGACAATATTGCATGAAAGGTATTGACAGAAGTTACAATTGAAACTTTTGAAAATCGGTTCATGAGTTTGGGTGCCGTTGCAGAAGATGAGTAGTATATTTATGTCATTCATCCTTTGGTATAATAAAATAAAAATTATAATGAAAATGTTTTTAAAATTTTGTGTACATGGAATTGAAGACCTTTATGAGATGATAAAAAATCAAGGAATTATTTATGATAAATTTAAGATTTTTCAATTACAGAGTATTTAGTAGAATTTATTTTAAATAATCTAATCATATTATCACGATTTTCCGCTACTTTACTCGCGTTGGTTTAGTGTTTTCGTAAATAACACAAACCCATAAAATTTAAGTTTTCATCTGGGTTTGAATTAAATTAAGTGATTTTGAGTAAAATTACTGTACTGAATTCTTGTCAGGACATAATCGTAAAGACAAATTTTACAGAATTTCCAAATTTCGTTATCTAAGGCTGTCGCTTTACAACTACAGAGCTACTTCATATACGAATCATGTATGAATCAGGTCTCGTGACACTTACTTGCGATGATATTGAGGACGAAAAACACCATTCATATTTATATCCAACACATAATCTAAAATACAGCGTTCAAACTTCCACAATATACAATTTCAAACACCGCGTTCCAAATGGGAATATCTTGTTATGCGATTTATAGCTATAGTAATGACATCTGTTGGATCATTTCTCAAATTTGTTTCTAAATATTAGGTGGCTTTTGGTGTTACAAAAATAGCGCAGATTTAACAAATGTTCAAATTTAACAATTAAGAATTACTTTATGTGAGAGACATGTAAGAATGCTATTTTTGAAATCAGCATTCACAAAATACTGAAGAACAGTTAAAATCTTGCAAACCCTAAAATCATGTTGCCTTGTATACTCGTTCTCTAATCCCTATTATTATCAATTGAAAATAATTTTGGTATTCAAAACAAATGTGAATCAAAACAAAGGACTTGAACACATGACGAAGGACAGCTGGCAATACGTTCACTGAGAATTTTATTCAATACTAATTTAATGATTTGTTTATTATATTTTTTAAATAATCTAGCCAATATTTCGGAGTCAAAGTACGCAATGAATCTTCTTCTGTGTTTCCTTGAGACATATAAATTATTTTTTTGTTTCACAATGCTTATGGTTTTACGTTAACCCGACATAAAAATTAATTTCTCTTTTATATAGCAGTTTATTATTTTCACATGTGAGGAAAGGAAGTCGAATTTATGGGATAAAAAAAAACTCAAATCCTAAAACAAGTACACTGGATTGTTGTAGACACAAGTCGTTCATTCGCCGAGAAAAAGACGCAGATCTCCCAAGTGACAGTGAAGACGGTCTCGCGCTCCGTGTCAACTGAAGATAACACTTTGGGGGAAAGTGAGTTCTCGAAATCTACGTCGTCACGAAGGGCAGTAGTCGCTGTTCCATCACGTCGTTTCTCGAAGGAAAGTCCACGGGGAATCATTCAAAGCGCGTCATTAAATTTCCAGTAATTAACAAAACAAAATTGAATAAAAATAAACTAAAAAAAGTTTACGAAATCATTTTAAATAGTGTTACTCGATAATTTTAAAATTATTTGATAATTTTGTGAACGTATATGAAACGACGGGCTGAATATATATTTATTTTTCGATCTAATTCTGTCTTTTTTTTCTGATAACATCCGAAGGTTTCGATGAATTTTATTTCGTCGTTCTGAAGGTTGGTGTTCTGTAGCACATAACCTATGCAGCACCATCGCAACTCTGTTTTTCCCGGGACATTCATCAAACAATACTATGGTCCTTGCTTGTTTCCGGAGATATAAATGGATTGACTTCACTATCTTGTCATTCTAAATTTTGTGTGATTTAATGACAATAAATTATTTGTGGTGGGATACTCTCCGGATGAGATTATAGACATTCCTACTAATTAAAGTGAAATTAGCGAATCTTTAAATATAAAAATATGATTTACTCGTATCAATTATCGTGTATTGTTTTCATAAATGAACATAATTTTACATGTTTTAAACGTTATTAAAATCGTTATGTGATGAAGGATAATTTTGTTTTGAAGTCTGATGACGACGACGGTAATTTTCGTGTTATATCTGACATATCTAGAATTCCTATGTCTCATATTAACTTGTTTTTCTTAAACTGAGTGACCTCGCATGCCTTAATGCTATTTTCGAGAGCGAGTCAACATAGGAGTGTATTTACGTTTTGTTACCAGATTTGAGATAGTCATTTAAGAGCAATTTAGCAGATTATGAGGTAAAATTTATTGATTTTAAAATCTTAATGCGAATTTTATTGGAAATCCTTAGTCAGAAATATTTCTTAAATATTTTTTCCTTTCACCTCCAATTAGAGGAGTGACTCCTATTAACGTGAGAAATTTAAGTGCCTTACACAAAGAAACAAATGAAAAACAATCCGAAACTGGATAACCTGGGCACTTTTCAGGAAGTGCTTGGAGAAAACATTAATTTTGTAATTTTAGGTGCGTTCGGAGGGATGGAATCTAGCCGGCGCAGTACCGTCAAGTCGCGTATATCTCACGATGATGGGGCTGTAAAGTCTCCGCCATAAACGGAGCGTGGTCCCCGCCAGAGGTTTCAGAACGAGTATGAAGCTGTAAAGCGCTCAGTGATCGTTCCGACGAAGGTCGAACTGCCAAGAAGAGATTACTCTCCGAAAACAACAAGAAAAGTACTTGTTGGAGTGACTTTCTACCTTGTTCAGAGGTAGAAAGTGAATTGGATCCCAAAAGGAGCGGGAAGCATTGAAAAGGGTTCCTGAACAAACTTTCTTCCTCTCGTCACACACCGGGAGGTTACCTCAGTTGTGACGCTCTGAATGGTTTAATTTGTACATGTTTCATTCATTACGAGAAATTAGAATTTAACATTATTTCCTTTTATCACAGCACAAACGAGATTTAACAAAAACTATTTTTCTTGAGTGTTTGTGGTCAATATTGTGAAGAAGTTTAAACAGGAAAAGGAGCCTCAGCAACATTTTGTAATTTATTATTCTATGTCCATCATCAAACTTCTCATGGAAACCAGAAAAAAGGTACTTCGGTTATCGGTTATCCTGCTGCCAATCAGCGACAATGAGCGGTGTGTACAGCACATGATGGAGATTACAACGTTCGGATGAAAAAGATAACCTGCGGAAATGTTCAAACATAATAAGATGATATTCAATGTTCCCAACAAATTTAAAAAAATGTGAATGGTACACATTGTCAGTATGCCGTACATAGAAAATTTGGAAAGAAATGTATTGGATATCTATTTATTACTTTGCAAACATTTTACATTTTAACTCTGCTGTCATGTTCCGGTCTTAATGTGAGTCTGTATTTTCACTATTCATGTATTCCGTTTCCTCTCTCGCCTATCCTATCTAATATTCCCTCAATTTCATGTAAATAATTATGGTTGATGAATAAGATAAGACAATTATACTGTATTATACCTGTAAGTATGAAGGCATAGTATTCAGAGATTTGATTAATTGACAGAAAGATAGCCCCAATGCAATATTTTTTTTTTTTGGTTTATAATAACGAAAAATTAAGCTGAAAAAAATGACAAAATGTTTATATTTAATAAAAAATTAGTTATTTATTTTCTATAATGATGGCAAATGTTTTTGCCCGAAAGTCTGAGTTCATCTGGATGACTGAATTTATGGCCAGGAGAAACTTTTTTACGCCTTAAAAAAGATACGACAAAAACTGCGCCTGTTTCATCAAGCTTGTTGTATTACAGTTAAAGATGCGCTGATACATCGATAACAGTATATAATTAACTTTTTCTCTGGAGATTTTTCATGTCAGAGAAAATTAGTAATTTCATTTGGTGTGGGGTATTTAATATCATATATTTCCTTTTTTATTCAAAACATTATAGATATAAGCTTTTCTCGCATTTGATTGATCGATACTATCTAGGGTTTTTTTCTCGGAAGGATTTTAATCACGATCAAAATATTTTGTATAAAATTTGGCGAGGGATGTACACTAATATGATTGACGTGTGAATAGAATTTACAGATGACTTTTAATGAATATATTTTTAAAAAAAATTATTTTGCTCAGGATATTGTTCATCCCAGTTAATGAAATCGTCAAAAGAAGAAATAGGAAAACTAGAGTTGGGATATAAACGAAGTAAAGCCTTCGCTAATATCTTTATCATTTTTTCACTCTTTGTCCTTTATTTGATCTATTTCTGTCCAAAAATACTTCGTACTCTACATCTCTCTTGAGTTTCCAAGCTCACCACATTGAATCTTAATCTACTTTGCAACATTTTTGTTCCAAAAGAAAGTTCTTTGGGAACAACAGCACCACTTCGGAATTAGTCCTCGTTCTCCTGAGAGTCCAGTCTTTATTCATCCATTGTCGCCACTTGGAATCGCTCGTGATCAAACAAAGTCGATCACGGAACACCTATATGGGATATTATTTCTATAACTATTCTCATTCCGGGGCTGGGGTATAGGGGAGCGGGAGGACGTTACCGAAGTCCGCGCGTCTGCAGAGACTCCCGCATTCGGGCGGGAAAGTGGATCCGCCCACGATCTCCCACCCTCTCCCCCGTTCCTCTTCTCTTTTTCTCTCCGACAGAACTCCCGCGCTCCTGCTGCGTGTGTGCGTGCGTGTGTGTGTGTGTTTGTGTCGCACACAATTAGCGACGAGCGGAGGCTCTCTCTTTCCGGGGATCGCGGAGGACGATGGAGGTTGTGGATTGGCGATGGGGGTGGTGGTGATGTGCAGGTGGAGCACAAGTCGTAGAGGATCACATTTGAACCCGTTTCATTGGACATGCTCGGAACTAAGGCATGGCGGATTACGCATTTTTCGGGTATTCCAAAAAGAAATGAAATGAAGAATGAATTATATACACATTTAACACACACACAATATAAATAAATCAAATAATGTAAACTCAACCGTAAGTACTTCTATGATTTAGGATTCGGTCAGGTTCAGTGTTCAATTAAAATATACGTTTAAAAAGTATATTAAAATATACGTTTATAAGAAATATATTAAAATATGCATTAAAAATAAATATAAATTTTTTAATTATAATATATTTAAAAACAAAGAACTTCATGAATGTGCCAATTTTTAAATTACTAAGTACGGCTAACTTCGAAGACATGGTGTGAAAATTAATTGATGACAAAAATTTCTGAAAGTTAGAGGACAGAATTCTGAAGATTACAGAACTTTCTGGATTATAGAACGCCGGGCAAAAGACTGCAGTGCACATCCAAGCTAGTCGTAAGTTCATTATATGATACATTTCTATAAGAAAATTTTCAGTAGCATACTCGTATGGTCTATCGAGTTCACTCTAGTTAAGAGTTATTTTGAGTCTTTCTGTTCAGAGATTGCTGAAATTCATTATCTCTTTGCTTCGTTTACTACCCTTCTATTTTTAGGTTTGTTTCATTATACATATTCTTGTAATTATTTTTCTGAAAAATTTAGACAAAATGACCGGTAAATCGTATGTAGACAATTAATTTAAATATCCTAGTAGCTGTGTCTTGATACATTCGAAGATGAAAGAAACATTATTCTCGAGCTTCATCTACTCATACGAAATCGTTACACTTTTGGTTTATGAGTTGAAGGCGGCAACCCCATATTCTTGCGTAACCCAAACATATTTTTCCTAAATATGCTGGAAGGCATGTCATCATTCACTAGGGTATCTTACAGCAGATTTGCTTCGGCCAGGACATGCAACCGACTAAAGACTTTAAAATTTGTTTCATTGGTCACACCACATGTTTAAGAATAAGTTATAACAGCGCGTGAATTGTTTGGAAGTACCACAAAGATATTTCGCAAGTGAAGGTAATAGTGTAGAACAACTTTGTAGAAGACGTAAATGTTGATAAATATGTCGTTATGAGCTTAAAGATATTGATTGGATGTTCAAGAGCATTGATTGAGCTGGGATGCGAATGAGCCTGACTACGAGAGAGAGAGAGAGAGAGGTTGGGGGGGGGGTGTTCTGAAGGAATATCTCGGTAGAAGACTGGAGCAAAGTGAGAGAGACGATAATGGTAGTGTTGGGCGACGTGGGATCCATGTTAATCGCTTCCATTTAGGAATGAACTCTTGTTCAGACTTATAGTGCTGCCACGGGTAGTATGAGCATCGTAACTCTACGTTACAGCTTTCTTGTTAAATGTGTTTGGATGAATGTTAATTTTTATGTAGTTTTTTTTGTCCTTATAATATTAAGAAATATTATTTATCTCTAATCTACAGTAGCCTTCAGTAGTAGTGAGTAAGTGGTAGGTGAAAACTTTTCCTTTTTTCTTTGTTCATCAATTTTTTTAAAATGTTTGATCTGTTTGTCTTTGTCATTCACTCACTGATTTATTAAAAATCATTTCTATGTACATAATTATTTTATATATTTTAGTTTCCATTTGTACTTTTTACTTGAGTTTAATTTTATTGTTTGTATTATCATGTTCTGATGAAGTTCGCAAAGCTAACGAAACGGACAGGACGGAGAAATGCAGGACAGACTTATATTCAATCCGATAATTGACGGAAATATCACAAATAAAAATCCAACAACTGTACGATAAGTACTCCAACCAACTGCAATTATAGTTATATTTCCAACTAACCTTCCTCTTTTAAAATCATTGAACATACTATATGGATCCGGAGACAATTTTCTTTCGAAAGGAGTTGTTTGAAGGTATAGAAGAGTAAACAGTGATAAAAGAGTAGTTCGTGTCATGCATTTTCCCTTTTGCTCGAAATGAAAAAGTTAGATACTATTCGATAGAAATCTATATGTGTGAATGATATGGAAACAAGAAACATAAATTGTTCTGTAATCACCAATTTGTTGAGTGAAAAGGCTTGTTCACACTACAAACAATGACGGAATGTCGAGGAACTGATTTCAAGAAGAAAAGACGATGCGAGCAAAATAATTCATTACAGAAGCACCAGATATACATCTTAAATGCGAGCACATGTGAAAAAGATGTTTCGTGTTTCATGAGACGAAGGAATTTCATTTGGGAGACGACATGTGATGATAGGATTGAATATTCAAGGTGCGTTTCTACGTGTACCGTTATCTGGAGGTTCATGTTCGTGTAATTAATGAGGAACTACCATCTAATGAAATAATGCATAATTTTTATTTTATACACGATTCTCTGTGAATAATCAATTATAATTTTTTTAATTAGTTAATATACATTTTTTTCGAAGGTTAATTTGGTTAGAATGTGAGTGTTTCAAAATCACTCCTTTCCTTTATGTTTATTAACTGCAAAATAATTGACAACTTATCTGATAGATTCGTTACTATTGTTGAAGAAATAAAAAGTGATTGTTAAGAATAATCAGCCTTTAAGCATCTTTTTTATTCTCTTCCCGACGAACCGCCTTTTTCGTCCAGCCGTAGCTATTATCATTAACTTTTGGTTCCTTACTTAAGAACTTATTATTGTTGGCCATTTGAATTGCTTCTATGATTTTCAGCCAAATTTCTATCACACAATCTGAACTTACGATTATGGCTCTGGAAAATTTAAATTGATATATAGGAGTCGGTGAGGAGAGCGCTGAGCTGCGGGATGGATGACCCCTGGTGAGATGTGGGTTTTTTCATCAAACTTCAACTCTTAGACTGACTCACAGGCCTACTCAACCTGCTGTAAAATAAGTACTGAGTCTCTTTTAGGGTGGTCGGCTACATCTTTTCCTCCTAGTGCCGAGGCCCAGTAATTGCGGAGCTGTACCCTCCGTAAATCCCGAAGTTACCTTCAGGACCCAGAAGGGAACAGTTTGACTTTGATTTAATGATACATATGACTTACCAGAAGAGCCCCAACACAGAACCTATGTTAGTGCTGCTCTGTCCTTCACGACAAATTCCATTTACATAAACAGAGGCGAGAACCGACTACCGGAGGGGGAGTTGATGCACACACTAACCACTACATTGTAGGTAGCCACTTCCTTTTATTATTTAATAGTGTTAAACAGTTTGCAATTAAAATAAAATAAAGAATTAACTTAAATATTTCAATATTACTATTTCATTGATTCGTTGATAAAACATGAAAGTATTTATATAACATAGCAACGCTGTTTGCTGTATTCTAATATCACGAGGTTCATGAACAGGTAATTTGTTCCTAAAATACCGTTCAGTTTGTCGGAAAACGAGTGGTTGGGATAAACACGAAGCAATTTTATATTCATAGGATAATCTTGACTGGAATGATTAGGCACTTAGGAGGATTCCTGTTACACCGGAGTAAATGGGTGATGGACTAATCATCCTGTTGCAATTATTTGACAAGTGGTTTTTGCGAACAAACGGGAGCCGGTGGATGCAACGAGTGCTAAAAACTACATGTCTCCGTTATATATACTACGAAATAAGACGTTTTACAAATGTTGAGTAATGCAAGATGTTTGTGGGGTTTAAAATGTAATAAATTGCCGTATAAATGTGTTCGTATTTTTAGTATGCTGGTTTGTACTGTGCACACTAACGTATTTCAAATGTATTTGATTTATGGTAGAACTCGTTTGTAAAACCACTCAAGTAGACATGGATATACGGTTTGTGCTTGTAATTAACTCGAAGATTTTGAAATCCTACCAATGCGTTCTGATGTGTACAGTTGTCACGACGCTTTATGACTTGTTTATCTTGATAGGTACGAATATATGTGTGTATATTTGTTATTCTAATTTATAAAAAAACTTGAATATCTCATTTTCAGTCAAATTTGAAAGAAATTAGTGGTTTAGATGTTTTCAGATCTCTGATGAATATGTATGTACCTTCAGAAGGATATATAATGAAGTTTGGACTTAACAAATTTTAAATATCAACAATTTTTAGCGTGATTCAGTTTAAAATGTTGATATATGAATAGCAATTTCGAAACTTTGTTGACAATTGTATGAAAAATTCTGCAAAAAAAAGATGCATCCGACGTACATGAATTAAATTTAAAGTCATAAAATATCACCCTTTTATAACAGAACAAAATGAAATAAATATTCGAAAAATGGTTGTACGGTATTTCTAGGTAGGTGAGCAGAATACCCAGAGTCATTTAAAGTCCCCGATTTAAAAAAAATCTTTATAGTTAAACTTGTTCTAATACTGGAATAATTTTATCCCTGTGCTATAACATAAGATCGCGTTTTGTTTGATGTAGGCCTGATGGTGACGTAGACATGCGCTGAACGTTTGCTAATTTTTATATTCAAACCAAAGTTATTCATACATTCATATTTTAATTTTTTAAGGAGATGAATACTTGAGAATGACAGAGTGAGTAAAATGATTCTATGTATGTTTATGATGACTATTCTTAAATTGAGTGCGAAGAGATCAGCGTTTGTATTCATAAACGATGTAGGTAACGTTTATAAATATTTGTGAGTGTTCCTGAAAATGAAAACATTTTTGTACATACTGTATAAGTTTCAGAACCTGTTAGCAACGGATTAAATTAATCTAATTCATCATGATAAATTTGTGACTAAGGAATGTGGACAGCGAAGGGGTCATATGACCTTTCTGAAATAAATCATAAAGAAAGTTATTTCTCATTTGGGAGTGAGGAAGAAATAGCTTTTTTCTCTGAAAATAAGCGTTTTTATTCGTAGAGTTAATTTCCGTCGTAAATTTTTCTCTCTCTAATAATAGCCGGATGTATGGGGTTTTCCAAATTCACAATTCAGTTGCACTTAACCGCTCATTCCAGTTGAACGCGATTCTCGAATATTTTTCAGTGATAAACTATTTTTCCTTTTCGTATACATTTTCATAGTAGTTCAAAGCGTTTAAAGAAAATGTTAAATGGAGAAAATAACATGTGTGGAGCACCGTTGCGATTTTGCCTCAGTACTTGATCAAAAACTACACTCCTTTTACCCCATACAGAATGGATGGTGAGATGTAGCTTGCTAATGTGGCTGGGGAATTACACGGGTACCGGATATCCTTCAGTGGACCTCCCCGAGGGGAGTGATGTATGAATGAAGTGAGAGAATTAATGAATGTTGCGGTGAAACGAAAGGCAGGGAAAACGGGAATACGGGACGAAGGGAACCTGCCACTAACCCTACACCACCACTGTCCACTGCAAATTCTACTTGGATCCTCAGCATGAACCAACGTCCGTAGGTGTAGAAGACGAGTGAGCTATCCTCTACCGGTCTCCCGCTTTGGATAGTACTGGTTCATTTCACATTGCTGCACCGCAGGCTCATAAGAGCATAAGGCGTTCTTATGTAATGAAAACAAAAACTTTCTCGATAGTTAATAAACGCGTGACTGATTGGAGTGTGCAATTTGGCGATAATGTACGGGAAGAGTGTGAGGCTTGGGTTTTACGTAAGTATTAACTTCCGTTCTTCAAGAATTAATATGGATAGTCTACGTCTTTTCGAATAATTTTCCCTTTGGGTAAATCTGTATTAGGTAAGCAATACAAGAATGTTTGGGAATAGATTGTGAGACAACATAGAATCATTACGATACCTTTTCTTAATTCTAACGTGTTCTAATATTAGTATTTTATTTTCGTTGATCACGTAATGCGTTTCAAGAAGAAAATTTCCTCTTGATTTATGAATTGAATATAATTTAGATTAAATCTAAATGTAACAAAGTTTTCTACTGAGTAATTAAATCTATCAAGACCATTTTTCACCTTTATATTTAATTTACTATTCATTCGTATATATTCCTTTCGGTTTCGAATAGTTTGTAATTGCAATCTGTAGCAAAGCACTAAATTTTCTTTCATCTCACTCGATCACTATGATTCTCAAACACATGATGTGGCGTGAAACATATTTCTCCAATAAACCCATGGTAGGAAATGAGTTGATTTCTGATCCAGTATAGAAGATCCACTTTCTTGGCATGAACGCTCCGATTTAAAGGTTGAGATAGCAGCTTAAGTGGTATAATCACTTTCCGATCGTATCTTTGCCAGAATTTCTCAGTAACTGTATCTCGTAATCAGCGGGGAAAACTTCTAATTAATAAGGATGCAGCTCATATGGAAGACATTACGAGAAGAACGGACTACTAGACGCTTGTGTTCGGTAAATCACAATTATCTCAAATACCTAACACACAATGTAGACAAAATCTCAATACAAAATTTTACATTTGAGAAACATTGCATCAAGCATCACTCCCTGGTATCATCTCTATGATAAGAAACAAATGAGTTATGCAAAACCTTTTTGTTTGAACTTGATTTACCTCACACATAAGAGTTAAAAAAACCTATAAAAATCTGTAAAAGGTAACTTTTTGTAAATATCTTTTTCTCCTGTTCATTCTTAATTAATTGAAAAATTGAAGTATCATTGCGATGATAACTTTATATGCAGGTATTGAATCTTAATAATAAACTTTAGTAGTATTCGTTTCAAAAGTCTCAAACAATTGCGAACGAAGACTTCAATGAAGGGATGCGCGGCGAACCCTCATTAGGACTCTAGCCAGTGTTAATTTAAGGTAGTACTAGCGTCGAAGAATTAAATCACTAAAATATCTTAAATCGGCATTAATAAACAGAGGAACTTGTTCTCATTGTGATTTCATCTTGAAAAACATACCTCACCGGCCATTTAAATGAGGTAATGTCAATTATAATTGATGTTGAAATACATTGCGTCTTATGGAGAAAACACTTACCTACAAAATAAGACCAAATTTTAAATCTCGGAAATGATGGAAAATTACTCTGATTTGTAGTAAATTTTTCTTAGTATTTTAGATCACTTTTATCTATAGGTCACCGGACATCTGAGAAAGGTATTTCACTTTTTACAGGATGAGATGGTTAAATCATGAAACCATTGCGTTTGGTCGCCATATGTTTACATGCTCTTGTGCATTTCAAACGAGTCAAGCGAGTTCGTGAATATTATTTGCGCTATACTATTAACTGACAGATAGAAATTAAATCATGTTTTTTCATTATAAAACATTATATAATGCTATCTTTTCTGTTATAAAAAGTCATAATAGACTTCTAAAAACTGTGAATAATTTATTATACCGTTTATATTGAAACACCATATTTGAAATAGCCTATGTTCTCTATTTCTACTTAAGTTCTCTAGTTTTGCGACTGTTTTTGTTGAATAACTTCCTTAATTGTTCGGAAAGATAATTTTCGTGCTGGTCTTTTCTGAATTTGTGACACGTCTTTGTAGTCCCTCCAGAGACATTATCCATAAGATCCCGTGCAACTTCACGATGGTTTTAATCCAATATTAGCCCCGCAAGATCCAAGTTTTATTTGACGAATTTATAGACAATAGTTCATTCTTTCATTAAAAAGTATTCAAAAGCAGTTGTCAGGTTGCTCATCCTACCTTAATAAAAATACCCCAAGAGCGTAATGCATGATTTTGATGGAATTTCGCTGATGGGGAAAATCCTTCGTTTTGTTGCATGGATATAATAACAGGTTGCGAATTCCATCCGCGGGAAGACTCCCACCGAAGCAAAGGCTACGGAGGCCATACCTTTTTAACACGCCAGGACTCATATTTCTTGATGTGACACGTTCATTTTAGTGTAAAAGATACTTACCAGTCCCTGGAGTACAGGTTTAGAGTATAATCTGAGTAACTGAGCTATTAAGTGTGCATTGAATTTTTTTTGTATCGATATAAATTTTTAATTTTATTTTTTGATTATAAAATTTTTGCTTATATTGACTAGATCTACAGTGGACGCAAAATGAGTAACAATCGACCAATCATGAAATTTTTAAATTAATTTTGTTTAATATAAAAATGTTTGAATATAAATTTATATTCAAACATTTTTATATTAACTAGAAGTAGATAAACTTCCATCTACTTAAGTATAGATATTTTGCAACATTCTATTACATTAATTTTTGGTTGATATGCTATTTATACGCAGAAGAGGTTGGAGATTAAATCTATGTTAAAATAATTCATAAGTAAAAATTTAAATTCTTAGCAAAAGTAATTTTTAATTTCGACTACACAAATTCTCGTCTACGAAGCGTCAGTGAAATATCCAATTTTATTTTCCGAACGCCATTTGTAAATCTCGATTTTGGAAACTTTTCTCCTTTAAATTCCAGTATTATCGTGTATCCTGCATTCAATATTAAGCATGAAAACGAAAAGATACATATCAGATCACTTAAATTCTAGTCAATACCTTTTTGAATCCTGGAATACAGTATGAATATGTTTCATTAGACACACGACCTAATTCTGAAATAAACCTAGTGCAAAGCAATGTTTATCGCTTAATAAATTAAGAGTGAGCTAACAAGAATCCTCTAAATCCGACACTTAGTGCGTATAATTGATGATAATTAATGCGAGGGTAGTAGGCTACATATGGTGAGATAGGCGGCACGCAGTTGGATTCGTTTCGGCGCCGGTTTCGCTTGTTCGTTACCATCCGACCGGCAGTTGTTTCTTTCTCTCACCTCGTAATTGGAGTGTGAAGAACGCAGAGCGTAACAGTATTGTTCACGATTTAAGATCTGACAGATTATAACTGTTCGTATTAATTTTTGCATTTCTGCAGGCAAGTGAAGAGTGTGTCTCTCTTCATGAGGAGGTCTATGCCCTAAAGCGCTCGAGTCCGCAGACTAACAAGACTTCGGTTATTTTCTGCTCTCTGACTAGTTGCTTGTCGGTTGTTGTATTAATTTTACACACTTAGTTCCTTTTTTCTTTTCTTGGGGCTTAAGGGCTCGTCAAGGTCATTAGACCCCTTCATTTAGCTCCTCATAGGAGTGATGGTATGAAGTAATTATTAGTATTGTTAAGTCAATCATGTTTTTTTTAATGCCAACAATTACTGAGATTTTATTTGTTTTATTTCTTTTTTACCTCTGAGATACATGTTGAACACTTTCATGTTTAAAAATGAAGTTTATTAACAGATTTGAAATGTATTGAATTACTATCTTCTGTAACATGATGCTTATGATAATGAATTTGTGATGATTGAAGTAAATATAATAAGAGATGATTATTTACGAATGCGAATGAGATATTATTAGAACATTTTTCTCTAGCAATACAATGTTGACGAGCCCTAAAGCCCCACGAAAAAAAAAAAAAAATACGATAGAGGAGCGCTACCTGGGATATGATTTGTGAGGCAACAAAAGACGGAACGTACGTTTGCGAAATATATTATAAGATGTAAAGATAAGAGAATTCGTTTTAGTCTTTCTAATTCGAGTAATTTAATTCTCATTGTATGCCAATAAGATAGAATTCAGGTTTTTTAAAAGCAGAAACTAAGAGTAAATTGCATTAAAAATTCTTTACTTCTCTCAACATCATTTGCACCTATGTGTGATTTTTTAATATCTAATTATAATATTTATATTTATTAAATAAAATGGTAATTCTAAGTAAAGAATTACGTCGATGACCAAATTATCACTTTACTTATTGTTGCCATTTTGGATCAATTCACTTTTCTGCAGATACATGCATAACCCGATTTATTTCTCAGAGTAATCTTTTACTTCAAAATAAGTATATTTACCTGGTATAACACATTCAAAAATGAATATGCAAAACTAATAATTAATCATTGATCAAAAAAGAGAATGTAGATTCTACTCCGCTAAAAAATAATTTTAACGGGAACAATGACATGGATAATGGAGAAATTGATCGGAAAGGTCAAAAATAAATTTTCAAAAGTGACAAGGTTTTAGCGAGTCTGAAGTGAAAACCAAGTATTAAACTACGTTTGCATTAAATAACAAACTCGTTTTTCTATGTTTTTTCATACATCGCGTGTTCGAATCAATTAATAGAGGTATCGATTTTCATGTGAGAAATTTCTTCGGGTGTCGGAAGTGAGAAAGAGTGTTCGGAGAGCGTGAGATGAGCAGTTTCCGGGCCAGTTAGCGATTTCATGTCTAGCCAGTTAGCGTGTTTATCCATGTAAAGAAGATGCGTCGAGATTTAGGAGAAATTTCATTATTTACCTTAATGTAAATTTATGGTACATTTTGTTCTCCAGTAACTCATGAATTTTTACAAATTTGGGTCGTTTGGTATGTTTGGTCTTGTTGGGTCGTTTGGTATGTTTGGTATGAACCATTCGAAATTTCTCAGCAAAATAAAAAAAGAATCTGAAGATACTTCTGTTTTCTTCCTATCTTTTTCTGACTATCCACAGAAAAACATATTCATAGATCTTCCTGCACATAGAAAATGACAAAATCATCTGAAACAGACATATCGGGGTACTTCTTTATAGATACAAATATTCCATTTTTCTGACTTGTTACCACGCATCTATACAGAAAACTGAATAAGATTTGTACAAATTTGTTATTAGTTTTGTGAACTAATATTTTGGGGACTCATTATATGTTTCGTTGAATATCCGGAAAATAATTTTAGCGTATCGGTAAAAAAAAGTTATTCAATTTTTCAAAAACCAATTAATTTATGACTAATATTAAAGATTTTATTTTGAGATATTTGACAATAAAATGGAAAAATCATAAAAATATGCCAATATATGAAAAATCATAAAAATATATGAAGTATCACATGTTTTTAATCAAGTATTTCTGTGTTTTTTTTCTCTTTTTTTGTCCCAATGTTTAAGGGTATAAGGGTAATATGTTTAAGGGCTCTTTGCTATAACCAGTACATCGGGCCAAAACTACATGCCATATATTAAAAGTAATTGTTTCTTCTTGTGTGGGTACTTGTTATACCCAAAATGATGGGTTGTATCTTATGTCTTTATATGTATCAATTGGTATAATATATTCGTTGATTGTATAAGTCTAGATATAGCACTTAAACATGAATTTTAATTGGACGAAGCATAATTTACTTTTGCATGCCCACAAAACTGAAGTAAATTGCTCTGCGTTTGACTTCTCTTAACACAAAACCTAGTATACTGTGCTTAAGCAATAAAAAACCTCATAGGTGTTCTCTGCCTCAAACTTTATCAATACAGGATTCTGTACAATTTTTCTTCAACTTTTATTCTCAACGCATTTTCTTTTGTGGGGCTTTAGGGCTCGTCAACATCAAAGGTCATTAGAGCCCTTAAAACTTGTACAGGTAGGGAAAATGCAGTTACGCACTAGGGAGAGCCAACATGACTCTCCCCGCGTGTGGGACTCGCCGAATGACTCAGCCATACCCACTAAAAACCCTCCTGCATTACAACTCAAAACTCAAATCCCAACATATCTTACGACTTTATTAAAAACATTTTAAAAAAAGAAGAGGAAAGAGGAAAATGAACGATACCCTAGCCCTCGCAACCGAGTAGCGTCGGGATCGAAAAGAACAAGAGGTGACCAAGGAAGGTCAGAAAAGAGAAAGGAAGGAGCATGGCACAAGTAAGTGGAAGCAATGCCAGACTCAGCTCGGGGCCCCGTGTTTGCCAAACACGTACTTACTAGATGTTAGTCCCCTGGGGCGAGGTAGGAAAATGAAAGATACCCTAGCCCTAATAGCGTCGGGATCGAAAAGAACAAGAGGTGACCAAGGGAGATCAGGAAAGAGAAAGGAAGGAGCATGGCACAAGTAAGTGGAAGTAATGCCAGACTCAGCTCGGGGCCCCGTGTTCGCCAAACACGTACTTACTCGATGTAAGTGCCCTGGGGGGTATTCTCAACGCAATGAAACCCCTATGTCTTTCCATGATTCGAACCTACACCGACTATTTCTAATCCACCACATGGCCGTAGCCAAGAGACGGCAGGGAGGAGCACTTACCTCCTACCTGAATACTCAAAAAGCCAAAATTCCATAAGAAATATACGTAAGTGTCATTAACATTTCCGGGTGTAAATTTCTCATCTAGTTAATAAATTTTCATGCGAATCTGGCATACATTGTTATTTTGTAATATCTAATAAAAATAAAGCATGTTAGTCGATTTCGCCACGATTCCAGCATATTGTCAAATAAGTCTGTCACTCATGTCTGGTGAAGTATATCTGGCGAACTCAACGAGATTTAGATAAGGGGGGGCAAGATCTGTGGTAGGCTGCATTTATTGCAGAGATAAGATGAATTCTTGTACACAATTGTAGTTATGTACACTGCTTGTACATAACTACAATTGTAGTTGTGTATAATAATACACACTGATTATTATACACAATTGTAGTTATGTACACTGCTTTTCTTCAAAAGAGATAAGATGGTGTATCACTTTACCCCCTGTCAGATATATTAACAAATGCGTGTCGAGATAGGATAAACATTTAAGACATCTGTACCATAGAAGGTAGAGACAAAAGATATAGTCAGAAAATGATAGGAATTCCAACCCGGGTAATATCCTAGTGATGCAGAACCGGGTGTATCAGTCACTGAATGAAAAAATCTGGAATGGACCCCACTCAACTTTCCAGTTACAATTCACATCAAAAACTCGTGGCACTAAGCACCCTATAAACCACTACAAATTTTAATAAAAGGTAAAAACATTTCCAAAAATGAAATAACACTATTATAATTATTACTCAAGATATTTATATTTTTCAACGATCAATTGGTTTCAAAATATTTATCATCACAATACATATTAAACTCCTAAATACCATAATAACATAATCAACAATAGATTGCATGAATTATCTTCCACATTAAAATCTTTGCAATAGTCTTATTGGAAATTAAAAAAACCGTCTCCTAGATTTTTTGGTGTAATAACTTTTCGCTGTATCTAAAAAACGGTACAGGAATGTGGTTTAGCAATCTGTACGTAGAATTTACTGACCATTCAAAATGCCTCTATGCATATTTTCAAAATTTTGAATATTAAGATGCTGGAAGTGGAGAGTGATGTGTAAATGAAGTCGGAATGAGCTGTCCAGAATTTGGCTTCTATTCCCAATACATTCAAAGTGAAATCTCAAGTTTGGTTTCGATGCATCAATTTGTCCGTGAGTTATCGGGAGAACAAAATTCTTAACGCACACACACACTTACGACATGGACATCATCGCCAAAATTTGAAAATACAGTCTCCTGGAGCCAATTCGTAAACATCCGAAGAGATCTCAATACACACTCTGTGTAATTGGGAAGTAAAAAAAAAAGTACTTTTCCCTCTAATAGATCAAGAGACCTTCCCCCGCCCCCTCTTCCACCTTTTGCCAGAAACCTCTCTACGCCATTGATCCACCTGAATTGTAAGGATTGAAAACCAAAACTACCGAAAGTTCGTTCCCTTCCCCCCACCATGAACCTCCAGAGAACGTCACGTCACTCGATGTGACGGCGACGCCCCCCGGGGGCGGTAACGGCGGTGGCGGTGCGGCGGCGGTGGCGGTGGCGGCGGCGGTGGCGGCGGCGGTGGCGCGCAGTTCCTCGGAAACGCGGAGGCACGCAGCCGGAGAATTATTATGTTTAAGCTCCTCACTAGAGAGAAAAAAAAAACTCTCGTCGTTCGCGACAACTAAAGGCTAATTGCCTGGCGGGCGTCTTCGCTGCGAGAGAAGTTCAAGAGGAATGCACTTCTTTCCTGTAGGCGCTGCATTCGCTCGGGTGAATGGGATCAATGGCTTGCCAGAGAAGCTTTCTTTCTCGGAGAATCGGGAACACAAGACCCAATGCCCCTCCGTGACTACGGTGTTAGCGTGCTCGCTCATCACAAAGTTATCCAGGGTTCAAATCCCGATGGGGCCAGAAAAATTTCGTAACTTTTCACATGGATGTCCCAGTTCATATAGCTGTGACTACAAAAAAAACTCTCATTCCCCTATCCAACGCCTACTAGTATCAATAACTCTAACTATTACTAACCCCTACGCGAGGGCCAATTTGTTGGTAAACCCAGTTAAACGGCCCATCTACTAACAATAGCCTACCACCCAACTCCAACCTCCTGTCGTCCCATGTAGATGAACTTCAATAGCACGCTACATTTTCCATATACAAATACCACAATGACGAGATGAATTATTTGTATCCAATGTCTGGAGAGTGCGGGGTGTGTGATTCCGTGTATCTTGGCACTCGATAACTGCACTCATCTCCACTCTACAATAAATGAAGACACATTACAATGATACTTTTATTACTAGAATGTATAATAATAACTTCTCTACAATATTTTATTTGAATGAATAAAAACTATCCTCTTTATAAGAGACATCCATTAATCACAACACTTTAAATCCAGTTCATTAAATTACATATTTACACTTTAAAATATTAAAACAACGTTTCGACCCGTGTTTCGGGTGATCATCAGGTTACTGAGTTATCTTGAAGTCTTGTATGAAGAACGCTACAAAGTATAAGATTACTCGACCCGAAGACAAGAGTCGAAACTTTGTATTAATATTTATATTGTTTTAATATTTAAATATATGATGATGCTGATAATAATTTTTCATATAATGAATTTCAACTATTGAATAAAAACAATATAAATGTGATTTCAGGAAGGAATGCAAAGAATAAAAGAGAGATTAAGTTTTATTGCTCTTAACATATAATATGTATTGCACAGTAGAGTATGTCTTGTTACTCACAGTACTTTTAACTCCCTTTCTCCTTGTGGGGACGTATAAGGTGTAGTATAATGAAAGGATACGCGTGTAAAATTATATTAAAATTATTTGTATCCTTCTTCATAAGTCATATCGCTGACACTTTTTATGACTTGAAATATATGGAGATAATGTACAGAATGCCAAACGATTCCGAAGTGAATGTTCAATGCAAAGGCAGGCGGACGGATTCAAATAGTTAGAAAGTAGATGGCAATGAGATTCCTGAAACATAACGGCTTGAGAGAAGCTCGGCACGGCAAACAAGTACTGTTCACTATCAAGTGTAATTCTGAAAGGATATATTTATAAACATCAGAGATGTCGAACTAGGGGATCTATGTTTATATTTTCAGAACTTTGACGGCTTACTTAAAAAGATTTATAGCTACAATTTTTATGTTCAAGTTCAGAAAGTGTATTGTATACCTTTTTTAGGGCAAAGAATCAAAGAAATTATTGCAGTACTACTATTTTTCACGCTGAAAAACTGGCGTAAAAATCAAGTAATTTCAATTCAACTGATGATTATTAACACAAATAACACCGAATAAAGTATTAATTCATTGTATAAAAATTTTCTGATCCTAGACGCGTAATAACTTTGATTTTCGAACATTTTTATTTCCTGTCTTATCGTCTCGCGAACAGTGAAGAGAGAGCCTCGATAAAGTGAAGTTTACTCACCTTTGTAAAAAATGCGAGTGTGGGTTTCTCTCATAACGTAATTTAAAAATTTAATTTGTTTTTTTGCTAAAAAATTTCTTGTTTAAAAAATCGAAACTGATGTGAAATATATTGTGGATAATACTCAGAATGGTGAACACGCTCATATCGTGGTGAAATTTTTCTTGCAATATATTTTATATTTGTTTTGATTTCCCTATCAGCATCCTTATAATTTTATTGCCACAACAAAATAGTATGATGAGTTAATATTTCTATTATTTCAGATCTGGGAGTTCTAATTTTGAGTTCACCACACTTTTCATTTCATCTACAAATCATTTACGTGAATTGTTTTGTAATGAAAGGAATGTTAATTTTCAGTTTTTGGAAAACTACTGACAAGTATTTCCTTCGGGACTACTGACTTATACCGACACTGTGGAGAATAAAATTCAAGATTTGCACTTTAGTCGTGCAATAATAAGTGATAAGAAATGCATAGCTAAATAACAGATTTTTCAGTATGAAATTTTCTAGTTCATACTAACGGTCTGAAGCTGTAATTACTCTTGCATTCACATCGCTTCCTAACTTCCCACGGTATCTAACAAAAGAGGTCGTAGTATACATTGACCATGAAGGCAATTTCTGTACTGCGTATCTACTCAAAACTACGAGGTGAATCAACAGGTTGTTGATTTTCCTCTGAAACTCGAGATCACTTAAGAGAAATTTTGGAAAGAGCATCATGAGTAAAATTGCCCAGTAATTCATACGTGTCAGAAGTGCTTATAGCTAATGTACCGTTGCTATTAATTTGTGTAGTCTCGCAAAACCAGTTACCCTTGTCATTCATGGCTCGCTAACTGAGAAAAACAATTTCTTTCTTTTCTACAACGGATCGGGAAATGATGGTGCAAACGTTATTTCTTTAACTAGTCATTCTTGTCCCAATTCGAAATCAAAAAAACATTATTTCACCAAACTATGAAAAACACATCTTCGTAGAAGGTACCGTTTGCAGTGACCTCCTGTGATGCACAAATTGACCAGTGGAAAAGCGTGAATTTTGGTTACAGTTAGGCATTTAGTATTCTGCATGCCTCATGCGCGAAAATATTGAAAAATGAATGGATATTAATTATGAAAGCAGTCAGGTATGTCCTATCATGAAATGTAAAACAAATATGGCGATTCAAGTTATTCAGTTTATCCTATGGGTGCTCTGGGTTGATGCCTACGGGATCCCCATGTTTGGGTAGCACTTCTTTCACCGTAAAAGTTAATTACATTTTATTTGAAACCGAAACAAGAAAACAAGCTAACTCTGCATAATAATTGATTTTGCTAATTAAATTATTTCGCTCAATTTTGTTTTCAAATAAACTTCAGCAACAACTTCGTTGTAATATTCCTGGGATTCGAACTCTCTAGAGGAGAGTTGTTTGCGTTTCTGAACAGTTTCCACGCATGGGTTTCTTTTTGTTCCAGTCTTTTTGCAATTAATTTAGTTTCTTTTATTACTGTAAAAATACTTTTAAGTAACTTTTTGGCCAACAACTGAGATTAAGAGATATATTACAGTCATCAGTGGAAATAATAACTTTGGTATTACTTATGTAACCTATAGACAGAATATATAAGTTAAAATGAAAAGAAAATATTCTAGATGTTTGTTCATGAGATGTTAATGTGAAGGTTTTGTTGTTTGTTTCCAAACATCTTTTTGTTTTTGTAATACATCTATTAGTTTTTATCCAATTTATTTAATATTTCCATTTAAGTTTATTTTAGTGGCAATCAAACTAAAACTTTGATGACATTTTTATTTTTTATTTTTTATTTTTTAAACTCGAAATAGGTAAGAGATTTAGAAATGAATTTTATTATTTTTATATTTATCTACGTTAAGTCGTGACCGAGCAAACCAATGCTCTGTTGATCGTCTCTCTGCGTTGGTACTCTCTAAGGTCTTAGTCTATTATTTTTTTAAGTTAGTTGACATTTACAACTATAAATCTGACTGTGATACGTAAATCTGGGAGGAGACTGGTTCAAAAAAAATAATTCAGAATTATATTATAGTAATCAGGTACGTTGCCCAGAGTGGAATTCGACGCCGCCCCCCACCTCGTGCAAAATGTTTATAAATTGTTGGGAAAGTAAATTTAACTTGAATGTTTATTATTCTTTTCTGTACTTTCTTTTCCTTGAGAATGAAGTGTAATACCAACTGAAGTATTAAACTTACGATTGGACGCTAAAAATGAATTATTTGTCAAGAAAGGAATCAAGATCTATCATTTGATAGTATCAACAAAGTCGTGTATTTTGGTGGGGCTGATTCACGAATCGGCACGAAATACTGTTCTAATTTTTTACTCTCAGGAAAATATTATAGATGGCATTTCTCTTCTTCGTGGAAGACTCTCTTTTTGAATGGAGCACGACAGGTTTTAAATCTTCTTTAATATTCATAAAGTTTCTAAAAAATTGGGGGATATCAACATTACGGACTCTCTTCCTTCCAATCTCGGTCACGCATGCTTCAGTATTTCCTTCCAACTCTCATTCATTTAATATTACTTTCGGAAATATCCTAATGTACCTGCATCATGTTTACCCTATGATCTCCAAGACCTCCATTTAACCTGTTTAATAACCATATTGATGACTCGTGTCTCTTTCCCTTGAAGCCATGTTTCACTTCATTTTCACGTCCCTCATCGCACAGTGGGCCAAGATTGCTTTACAACTGCGCGTCGGATTTTTCGTTGCCTAACCTGAGATACAATGTTTCTTCATAAACGAGCTTAAAATGTTCGGAAATTGAAATAGGACTGCAAAGATTCGATTCAGTTTTTCTGCTAATGTATAATGAGAAACTGAAATATGATTCACAAACCAAAGAAAAAAGTAAAAATGTTTGTCTTTTTTTGAATATTTTTTAAACGCGTACTAAAACGAGCGGCATATCTTAAGATAGAAGTGATTGTAGTTAAAATTAATTGACCTCAGGATAAATAGAAAACAGCTTCTAAACCATGAAAAAATCGTTGGTGGCCCAAAAAGTTTCGACATTTTGAATAATAAAAATATTTCTTGTTATTTTCTATACAACTGACTACATCGAAATTGAGTTACGGACGGTGAACATTATTCAAAACAATTTTCGTCATTCAAAAACCTATTCTCCTGTGTATAGAGATATCCCATTCATTACTTTTTGGTTTTGAAGCAAACTTATCCATCGTAACCCTGTACCTCAACAACAATTTCATTACCAGGGCTACATATTTCTCCTCATCTGCTTGATCCTGGGGCATAATAATAATAATAATTATTATTATTTCTATTTAGTTCTCTCGACTTGTGTTGGTTTTTCTCTCAGCAGTGGATTATTAAATCAAGTTCTGCTGGGAGGAAGAATATATTTCAGGCCCAAGAACTTTCTGGTAATGTGGGCTGAGAACAGAAGGACGCTGTGTTGCAATCTACTTATTATATTGGTGTTGATTTCGAGTTTTTTCATGTATTCGACCAGGATTGGGGTGCTAGTCCTAGGGTAGATAAAATGATGGGCAGTATGATCACTTCTTGAATATTCCAGAGTTTTTTTTTACTTTAAAAGGCTAGTTGTTGGTATTTTCATATTTGGTCGTTCTTTGTTTTTTCTAGATTGTTGCAATTTACGACAGCAAAATCGATGAGATACACTTTGGATTCTTTTCTTTTCCAAAGGATGATATCAGGTCTGTCGTGAATTGTTGTTAGGTCAGAGAGAATGCTTCTGTCCCAGTACAAAATATTTCAAATTGTCTTGCAGGACTGGTTGAGGTTTATACTGATGGTCTGGTGGTATGGGATTCTTAGTGCAGTATTAACCTGACGATATATCTGATCAGTATTGTTCAAAACTTTTTCGTTTTTATTAAACAGTCTGTTTTCCTTCTTCCTTGCCAAGCTGGTTTTATACTCCCTTAACCTTTTTGCATTATATATATATATATATATATATATATATATATATATATATATATATATATATATATATATATATATATATATATATATATATATATAT
>NNCF01129029.1:649295-697131 GCA_002313205.1 Laupala kohalensis
TCATTAATCTTTCTCCCCTGTTATCTCTTAAGTATTGATTCATCCTACCTAGATCTTACTTAATAGTTTCTATTTTAGTTTCAAGTCTTATCAACCACTTGGATATTTTTGGGATTTGAATGTTTTCCCGATTGATGTTTACTATGGATTTTCTTATACACATCTCGCTAGTTGTTAATGCTGCAATATATATGCCACATATTGAGTTCTTCTATTTGGTTTGTATAGTCTGGTAGTTGTTAGTTTGATGAGCTTTTAAGTTCGGAACAGTTTAGGGATTGCAGGTAGTCTGTCTTTTTCACTGTGGTTGTATTTTATGAGATTTTCTTCTATGTTAGCATTCCGATTGCAATGATATCTATGTTATCATTCCGATTGCAATGATATCTATGTTATCATTCCGATTGCAATGATATCTATGTTATCATTCCGATTGCAATGATATCTATGTTATCATTCCGATTGCAATGATATCTATGTTAGCACTGACTTCTAACTCTTTTCTCTGCTAATTTGATGTGTAATTGCTATTCCTTCTGATTCATTTATTGATCTCATCTGAGTACTTTTTTCTTGGCTTGTTTCAGATGTGGTTTCTGCATGTTGTAGGTCAACTTCGTGTTTGGTCTGATCTATTATAGTTTGTGGCACGGGTCTTCGCTGTTTTCTTTCATTGAGAATGTAGTTTTTCCTATCTACAATGTTTTGAGTTGTGATGTGGGTAAGGTTGATGTAGTTCTGGATGAAACAAGTTCTAAGTGCTTCGGCGTAACCCCTTGTGTTATGAATTTCTTTCATAACTCGGAAATAATTTCTGACAATGAATTCATTTATGTCGTTGCTCCATTTGATTCTCCGACGTGGTTCTGCTGAAGTGGACCCAGGTTTATTGTTCTGGGAACACGTTCAGCAGTTACAGCCTTTTGGGATGTATTGTGGCCGTTCTATGTCTCATTTCTCTGAGCTTCTGATGGTTCATACGATGGGGGATCACCAACTGATCCTGATCTCAAAGGAGGCTGTCCCCTGTTCACACCGACTGCAGCCTCAATGGCCGAGGCATGACTTCTAGTTTTAGGTGCTGATGTCTCTGCACAAGGGGGAGCAAACCCCAGGTGCAGGTGCTAGTTTTGGTTCGCCCCAGGTATTTTATTTCCCTGGTACTCTCTATTTGTAGCGAGGGTTCCGACATCCACCACCTACGGAGACGTCTAGTAGGAGACTAGCAACTCCCCCAGATTATTATTATTATTATTATTATTATTATTATTATTATTATTATTATTATGGTTTCCTCAACTACCCTCTTCTCCCCTCTCTAATTTTCCAGTCTTGTATTCTTTTCACTTTCTCCTACTTTATTTTCTATCACGTTTCGTTTTTAACCGCGTTCTGAATTGAAATAATTTCAGTCATATAGTCCAAAAATCCCGATACTTACATTCATGTTCTATTAAAAATGGCCAGTAATTCATCTTAATAAATCCTCTTGTCCTCATTTTTTAAACCATCTCATTTTGTTTCTCACTTATCCTGCATTCATGAAGAATGTGATTGACATCCTCCACTCCATTTCCACAGATGCATTCCCGGTTCTGTGATATGCCAATTTTATGCAAGTAGTTTTTATTATTTCCGGGTCGTGTCAGAGAAACTAAATATTAAATCAGCTTCATTTCATGTTGCGAGGCTCGCTCTTTTAGTCATTCTGGTCCACTGTGCTTCGCCTCCAAAATTACTCTTTCTCCGTGTAAAAGAAAACGACATCGCGAGGAACCTGTAATTAAAGAGAAGGATGGCGCTTCGTCTTCCTGACGTTCGTCTCAACTCACGCGTTTCATGGGTGAATGTGGGCGTCTGATGAACGACGTTCACTCGGATTGCGCGCCTCCAGCGTGCACGACCTACCGGAGCCTCCAGCGAATGAAGGAGGATTCGCGGGATGTTCCAAGGAAATGAAAGTGAGTTAGAACTTCAAAGTACTTGCAATGCTCTCCTGGTTCACTTAAGTTCACATCCTATCTCAGAAAATGGGTATCATTTAATCGATTTACTTTTGTTTTATGGGCTGATTGATTAATTAATTAAACGTTCGAATATTTATTAATCAATTTTCGGTTTATTTTGTGTAGTTTAAGAAAAATTGTTATTTTTTATTGATATTTAGAATATAAATATGACTAACCCAAATCATTTAAATAAGTTACGAAATTTGAAAAAATATGTCTTATAATCTGAAAAAGTTTTGCTATTAGTATGGGTGAGAATTGTTTGAATGCATAGTGGAAGTGCATCTGACACTTTTTTTAGAGTGATCTTAATTTTAAATTGTAATCTTCTTTCACAACCCTTTAATTTTTACGTTGGTAATGAGAAAAATTCTCGTTCACCAGCAATAAGTTTGTTAACATTTTTTCTATCATTAAATTTACAATTTTTTCAGAGAAATGTTCGTTTTCTGAATTTCTTTTGGTGTATCCCATACTTTATTACCGAGGAGTCCTGGTAATAGGTGTTTTTATCTTGGCAATAACACTCAAAAACTCCTGAAATGATATAATTATTTTGTAAATTATTTTTTTCTCTTTAAAGTACATGTCGCAAGAGTTGTGAAATTGTTGAAACACATACCACAGCATTTTAAGTCCTAGTCATACATTCCTTGTTTGTTTTTTTCAGTTCGAGTATATAGAATTAAAACATATTTAACAATAATATACTAAAAACGATTAAATGAAGAAGTATTTATATAAAATATATATTATACAGAAAAAATCAGTAATATCAGAACAGTACGAATTTTCAAAAAATTGGTAACGTTTCATCATATTTGCTGAAATATATCATTTTTGTATAAATTTTGGAAGTATTCCTGAGCTCTGGTCATCGTCCAGAAGGTTTACTGGTCATCTCTAAAGACAAAGTGTCCGACGCCAACCATTATTTTCTGATTGTAGCCTTCACTATCGTTTTCACCTCACTACATTCGCTTGTATGAGTACTCACACAGTCGTATACTTCGCACCCGCTCCTTCTCTTGTGTGCATGTGTACTAACTATACACTTGGTCCACGTAATTATTCCTTCTCAGACGAACTGCTACTTCATCGGCAAGGTCACTCACGTACTGAAACTCCTCGCGATGGCCAAAACAGAAGAGGTTCTTCACCCGCAGGTACCAAGTGTCTACTCGTGAATTGCGTTCGCAACTTTCTAATGATGAGTCATTCACACGCACATCATACGCAGTTAGAGTCCATGACACCTCGCTGTACAACGCAATTTTTTTTCCGCGTTATCTGTAATAATTAGGAAGTGAAAGTGAAACGTATGAAGTCATGGGAGTTACGGGAAGGTCATTGGCAACTATTATACTAATAAATACGCGGAGGATAATTTGTATCACTAATTAATAATAATTATTGTAATTATCTGTTAGTATTTATTGAGATTGCGTTTTGCCCTTCTAACGAAATTCATCAATTAATGTTTCCACCAATTCTGATATAATCTTTTCACGAGAGATGAACTTGAGGGAACTCACAGTTAAATAATAATAATAATAATAATAATAATAATAAATATTATTGGAGAATTTGAATATATCACGTTGCTATCTCGTACCGTAGAATTGATTTATCCATACAAACATTTAATTATATAAGAAAATGTGATAGCAGAAGATTATTATATAAAAATGAAAAAAAAAGACAATTTGAAAATTCCGGCGCAAGTATTGTGCCAAAGTATTTTCATTGCGATATTCGAACTCTGGATCTTGCAATTTTGTTTCAGCGGCACCTGGCAGATAATTTTTGAATAAGGCCACACTCAGGTTATAAAAGTGTATAACAAGCTGTGCTAGAGGAATACATAACAAAAGGTGAATGATTTAAAAGAAAACGAAAAGTATGTGAACCGAATGGCTTAACTTGTTCAGACTGATATCACCCAGAATTGTGGACCTTTCTTGAGTAAGAAATAAGGAAACAGAAAGCCGAAGACATTTAGCATTAAATGTCTTCAGCTGACATCGACCTGACATCCATGGATCATCGGATAATGCTTTGTAGAGCTCTTGGCTACCCGTGGCACAAATCGGTTTGCTCTTGAATGTTATTGCGAAATAAAGAAAAAAGGTTTTCAATGAAATAAATAATACAAGACTTGCTTTCCATGCAGGCATGTAAATGTTTGATGAAGATAAAAATTTCATCGTGTTGAACATTTCACCTGAAAAGGACTCTCTTCCAAGTATGTTTGGAATCGTAGCCCAAGAATATCCATTTCAACTTCTATCGTTACTATTGGTCTTGCGCTACATACGAGTATTTGAACTTTCACATATGTTATAGCAGCGCTGTCCAACGTATCTTATAACCGCAGCCCGTTTTATATACACTTTCGATCGATCGGGTCGGCACGGGATGGGGTTAGACAAAATGTTACCCGACGAATAAAACTAATTGGTCATCATTTTTTTAAATTTGTAACTTGATATTTTGATTCTCATAAACAATTTTATATCATTTCAAGCTGGAAAAAAATTAAATGATATATTTCTTTATTCAAACAGTATTTTTAATATTTACTATTATAGTAATGTTTTCATATTTCATGCGTATACAATATTCTATTTTCTCGCACCGGACATGTCCTGCCAAATATAAATTGACATCATAGACTTAAGTTGTAATCCCCAACGTTTAACAAAGAAATTGATGTAAAATGTGCTAGAACTCGCGGGTCGTAAAAAAAAAAAAAGTTCGCGGGCCACTAGTTGGACAGCGTCGTGCTATAGTATAAACTCTTACAAAATATGTGAAATTTTCAGTTCCCAATAACATGCTTGCCAATTTACGAAATAATTTAATACCTCGTAAACGATGGTGTACGTTCTGGACCAAAATGACGTAAACGCACAAGGTATTGATTTGTTAGATGCAGGTGGTTGAATAAGGAAGTATACAACATAATGAACATAGTTTCGTAGAAGCAGATGGTATTCGCTGCACCGAAAGGTCAAAGATGGATGACAGCAATGTAAAGATGGGATGAGGAGTGTTACGAAGAATCTACCAACATCTGGATACCAACACTCATTGGATGATTCTCCTTTCCTAAGTCATCCACTGTAATCGTGGAAAGATTCAAACGCTGGTGTTTGACCAGGAAATTTTGCTACTTAATCCTTTTGAAAGTGTTGGTCGCACACTCAAATTGACGATTTTAAATGGCTTGGTATAACCTGTGATTGCTGTGTATTACATCTTGGATAAAAATTGAAGCAAGAGCAATAGTTATTGTTTCTTCAATGGTGGGATATGTATATTAACAAGTGAAGAGTTATTCATTTAAATAAAGCGAATGCAATTGTGTAATTTTCTACTTCCCGCGATATTATTTTGTCTTATTTATCAACAGTTTTAATATTTATTGATTCAGTTGTTGATATTAAATTAATTTAATTTAACATTCAACAAATCTATTGGTGGATTAATATAATGCGATTTAAGGATATCATAGGCTGTGTAGATATTTGGATAAGTTTCCGATTCGTGCAATTAAAGCTCTCATATAATTCCGAAAGGTGCTATTCTCCGAGCTAAGCTCTTACTTTTTTCTTCGCTTTCTTGAAGTAGGGTCAGTTGTACTAACATTTTTAAACAGTATTACTTTGTTATTTAAAATTTCTGAGACTTCTAGTGAAATTAAACTCGCATACATTCGCATAATGGCTCGTATCCCTATCTTCATTATCATCATATATAAATACGTTAATGTATTCGAAAATTTGCTTTTCTTTTCAGCGTAACCGAATGGAGAAAATCACATTACTGAAGTGTCTTACTCTAGAGCATTAAACAGATATTGACTTTTTCCTATTTTTTACATTTTACCTCATCTTTTTCGAGATAACATTGAAAAATTACGTGTTTTTAAACTCCCCTCCGTCCGTCTTGGTAGATGCAGGGTGAGGAAGAGGAGAAGCCCTGAAAAGTGTCGGACAGAGAAACACATTCGCGAGCTTTGCATGAGCGAAGTCCCTGTTGGGGATTTGAGGTAAAACGTGCTTTTCAGATGTAAAATAAAAAAAGAAATAAATATAAAAACGCACTCTAATACCGATTCCAGGGTCCAGTTAGTCGAGTGGGACGTAACTATACTCGGACATATTTCACATACCAACAAGTTAGTTTCTTGCCATCAATTTTATTATGTACTTTGAGACGGGAAAGTTGAATGCGGAAATAAACGCCCAGAGTCAAAGGGCATATAGAGAAAAATTCTAGCGAAGTGATGCGTGGGCTGAAGACGCACCTGCCGATTTCGCTGCGGCCAACGCTAAGGATTTATGTGGGGCACGAGGCGGGGCCGCAGTAGTAGCGACGGCGGCGGCATCGCGGTCCACCGATTCTGCCAGCTTCCGGTCCCTCCTCCCGGACGAACTTTCACGCGTTTTAGGAAGGGAGGAGAATGCTATGGATCTTTTAGGTTCTTGGAAGCGTGGAGAAATTGTGCGAGTGATCGCTTTTCTTCTCAGATCCAGAGCAAGAAGAGGAAACTTCTAGTCTAAATAGAATATTGTTATTATTCTTTACTTCTTGCTTGATTTTATTATTATTTTATTTAGTTCTCTCGACTTGTGTTAGTTTTTCTCTCAGCAGTGGATTAATAATCAAGGTCTGCAAGGAGGAAGAATATATTTCAGGTTCAAGAACTTTCTGGCAATGTGGGCTGAGGACAGAAGGACGCTGTGTTGCAATCTACTTATTATATTGGTGTTGATTTCGAATTTTTTAATGGAATCGACCAGGGATTGGGGTACTAGTCCTAGGGTAGATAAAATTAAAGGCTTTATAATCACTTCTTCAACATTCCAGTTTTCTTTTTTACTTCAAAAGGCTATTTTGATATGTTGTCGTTCTTTGTTTTCTCTAGATTGTAGCAATTTGGGACAGCAAAATCGATTATTATTATTATTATATTGTTATTATTATTATTATATTATTGTTATTATTATTATTATTCTCGAATAGGCCAATTAAGGACACGATAACGAGTGTTAGTAAGACTCAGTTCTTTGTGAGTTTATTTACGAGACACATCGTGAAGTTTCGGGGGAACAGCGTCTATATAGAATTCAGATATCTGTATCCGAGTATTACAACTGCGGTTGTTAACAGCAGAGTGAACTTTTCAATCGCCACAGCTATATGAACTTAGACATAAAAATGAAAAGCTACACATTTTTTTTGCCCCGCCGGGAATTGAACTCGGGATGAATAGGTGACGAACGATCACACTGACACCGTAGCCACACATTATTATTATTGTTTCACTTTTATTCCTGTATACAGATATACGAGTATATACATACATACTTGGTTGTCCCGGACAAACTGCGTCTCAGTAGAGAGCTACGTTTCAGTCATCCTGTGGTGGCCTTCATTGGGGTAATGTCAGGGTCGATTATACCTGAGTGTTGTCGCTCCGTCCTAGACACTGCTAAGTCTGATCGTCTCTGACATTTCCCTGAAGAAGGCCACTGCAGGATGGCCGAAACGTTGCTGTGTACTGATAAGCGGTTTCTCCGGGACCACCAAGCATATATTGACTCCGGCCGCGGAAGTTTCATTCTAGTATTTTTACCGTCCAAAACTGATTTCGAAGGTTTTGCATTTTAAGTGGTGTACATTCATGATATTTCCCTTAATATAATAACTTTAATAATAAAAAAGAGAAATAAAATTGTATATTATTTCTGTTATTTTAATGGTATTTGGAAAGGGTATTACGTTTGCATAACATTGAAGATTACTGCAACCTATGAGAAAAAAACTGTTTAGGACAAGAAAAATGATTTACGTGATACAATTTTTTTTTCATTTCTTGAGTCATCCAAGACAACATTAAATCTAGATTATGTGTAACGATGGTTCACATTTGAAGAGAATAGAATTCTGTTCATTAGAATACATCGCCAATGAAACTTCTTTGCGATTCAGAGGAAGAATTAAGTAGTGTTTCTCTTCTTTCATGATATCGTTACACGTGTATATTACAAAAAAAACAGACAATATTTACGCGTGATGACCGTTCATTCAGTTTTGGAGATCCTCTAAAACGATTGAGGACACGTGAATCAACTGGAGACATCTTTCTCCGAGAAATCTAATTACTAAAGTATGTAGATCTCGGCTTTGATATTCGGTATATGTCAAGAGATCAAGTCCGGAAATGTGGAAAATTCATTAAAAGTTCATTATGGTTATTATAAATGCATTAATTTTAATCGGGGACATTGTATCAAAAAATCTGATAATATTATTAGAAGCGTGAGATTATTCTTGATAACGTGTTGAAAATTTCATAAATTTTTATCCTGATTCCACAGACTGAGTCTGGACATTAAAAAATTCAGTAAAATAGTGATAACGTTTGTGTCGTTCACCTGCTTTACGATTATTTAAAAAAATATTCTAGTAAAATGTTAGGTTCTGCAACTCACTCCTCTTAATGATATTTTACGTTCGTTGTTAATACATCTTCATTGTTGTGACTCAATCATATCCTAAAAATTAAGGATATTATTGTTCTCAATGGAGTCATTAGCAGTTTTACCTTAAAGTGTTCGTAGTTTAAAGATACCGTCTCTCATTTTCATTCAATATAACATTATTAATGTTACCTCGCGGTGTTGTTACAACTATTTAAGATATTATGTGTATTCCTAATTTATTATTAATGAATTGTGTACTTTAAGTAACTCCGTTGTGTGTCAATACCTCTTTAAAATATCGTTGGACCAACATTCCTCAACTATTTAATGTGAAATTGAAAAAAATGGATGAATTTCTTTTTACAATTCCCTTCGTTCTTATGGGTTGAAACTTTAATTATTTTGTTTTACTAGTAGAGAGGGAAATTCATTTCCTAAAAATTATCAGCTTGAAGAAATAAGTTCTATAAGCGTCTTCTAGATTTTCTATCAAAAAAATAACATTATCTCTGATGATCAACACGGATTTCGGAAATCCTTTTCCACCACCTTCGCCATATTTTTTTTCTTAAATGATGTAGTTATTTCTCTTGACCATGGAGAAAGTCCTCGGGGTGTTTTTCTTGATTTATCTAAAACATTCGATGTCATTGATCACGAAGTTCTTTAAAAATTACAATCTTTTGGCATTCGTGGACTTGCTCATCAGTAGCTGACTTTCTATTTAAAAGATAGATATTAACAGGTCAAAATGTCATACACTAAAATTAAAGTACTTTAGCATTGCCTTTCAGAAACAAAGCCACTAACCCGCGGTGTTCCCCATGGTTCAATTCTCGACTCTATACTCTTTTTGTTGTATGTGAATGACATGTCCTCTTCCACATCAGATTGCAAAATGGTTATATTTGCCGATGACACTAATATACTATGTAAACAAGCCAACGATCAAAGTTTTGTGTATCCTCTCGGCTTGGTTCCATGCAAATCGCCTCATTGTAAACACTGACAAAATAGTGTCTATGTCATTTTTACAATAGTATCACAACATTCTTACCCCAGGTTTGTCTTTCGTTAAACGGAATACAATTAAAAACTGTTACTAATACAAATTTTTTAGGTCTCCATATTCAAGACATTCTCAAATGGAATTGTCATGTTGGAAATGTTAATTCCAAATTTAGCAAATTGTGTTACTCATTACGAATCTTAGTTAATATTGTTAGTCCACATATATCCCGTTGCGTATATTGTTTACTCCCATTTACTATACGGCGTCATCTTCTGGGGCAATTCCGGACAGAGCGTCCAAACTTTCATAATTCAGGAGAGGATTGTTCGGATAATTTGTAAACCTCACCCTCGAATCACTTGTAAACGTTTATTTAAAGAATTAAATATTTTAAAATTTCCCTGTATTTATTTTTATGAAACTGTCGTGTTTGTTAAGACCGAATTACTGAAACACCATCCTTGTTTCATACAAAACAGTTTTGTTCACGAACACAATACTCGTAGTAGGAATAATATTCATCGTCCGATAGTGTCAACCGCGCTTTGCCAAAAAGGGCCGTATCATTCGGGAATCATTCTATATAATTCCCTGCCCAAAAATATAAACGATATTATTAAATTGAATCTCTACAAATACGCGGTGAAAAGCTACCTTGTGCACCAGTGTTTCTGCACTGTAAAATAATTTATTGATTTTAATAAAAATTAATGCCGTCTTGTACTTTATCACGCCTTTGTTGTAGTACTTTCAAAATATCAGACCACTATTTCAAAACTATTTTCATGCATGTTTGTATTTTGTCTTATTATTCATATAAATTTAGTCGTATATGTACTCAACCCTGGCATGGTAGTGTGCATTAATTCTGTAGCCCCATCCTGACCCGGGTTTTTCTCCGATATTCCTTCGGGTTCAGGCGGATTTTTTATAAAGACTCGCTTGGCTCTTGCCTTGGGACGACATTATTTGAAATAATTATTAGCGAATTTAGTGTTATTTAATAGTTACGAATTATCAACAATACGTTTTATTATGGATTTGGTTATATTATATATTTATTATAGAATGTCATCACCATAAATATAATTACTTCCTGCACTTCAAATCCTCTGAAATTTGCTATGAAAGATTACGATAGCCTTTCATCGATTCCGCAGCTAGAAAGGATCGTTGGTTAAATGGTGAATAAATGTATAATTTTACTTCTGAATATTCCTTTTAACTGTTTTCAAATTGCTCGCGCAGAATACCGTAAACAAGGACATTCATATGAGGTTCAGGAAAGGTTTCGGTTGTAGCCTTGCAGACTGTGATATTTCGATTCTGAGTGGTATGGAGTTAATTATTGGTACTGCTTTTTAAACACGAGTTAATGGCTGTTTTTTGCCTTTCCTTTCTTGTCGGTATTTCTTCCGTTCCATTATTTCCGTGTGATGTTCCATTTAACACACATTATTTTAGTGCAGTATTATTTGTATTAGTGAACTAAAAAATACACATTGTACTGTTTAAATTAAAATTGGAGCAATATCCATATACAAACAATTAATACATTAATTTAAAATTAAAGTGTTGACATTTTATTTATCTGCACTTGACCTTCAAACGTCTATGAAAATTATGTCGTGAATATGTTAGACTGAGTGAACAGGTTTGGATGTGAGATCCAAATTCAGAGTAAGGAAAGTTTTTCTCCAAACCTTTGGATGTTACATCTCAATCTTATAGTATCCAATCACATCCAAAATTTCAAGAAATCCTTTCCTTCCTCTAAATTTACATCTCACATTCAGTCCTAGGGTACTAATATCCATATTTTTTCTCAGTGTATTAAATATTATTTTGACGAATTATCGATTTATTATAACCTATGAATTACTAAAAATATTTATTAAATTTAAATTTGACCAAAATTAACAAATTATTTCCTTTACAAAATGTCAATTTTATTAACAAATTTTGGAAACAAAACTACAATTCCATATGACATTTCGTTACAGTTTGGTATCGTCAGGTGTACCAATATACATTATGAATATGTAGTGAGCAGCGCTCTCACGTTTTGTGTTGTCTGTTTAAATAATTAATTAAAGACTTACGACCTTTTATGGACGAATTAATATATATTCAGCCATAAAACGTTGCAAGTATTTTATTATATTTATCTAATTAGATTATATAATGGACGTTAATTGTAGTAGGAATAACCTGTTTATTTGTGTAGAATTTAAAGTTCTTAATCATACACGTAGACGCAATGCATATTACTACAAATATTGTAGTTATTTGTGATGGAGCGATTTAATAAATTGAGCCTCTGTATCACAACAAGGAAGAAGTGACGTATAACGATCCATGCACCTGCCAGCGCCTAGCATTTCCTAACTGTCCGCAATTCCTCAAGTATTGCGATTGGAAATCTCCGGCCCTGCCGCTGGCTCGTGTCGGCCAGCGGGGTCTTTTGTGTCGAGCTGGAAATACTTTCGCGTAACCTCTGGTCAGTGTTGGTCGGTCGCCGCGATCGGGGTCTCAGTCGCGCGCGACCGCTGGTCGTCCTTGGCAAGGCGACTGCGGCGTGGCGGGGCGGGAAAACTGCGGAGTGGAGGAACCTGGCTTCGATAGAAAGGCACCGTTCTCCATGAATGAGACCAATAAATGGTCTGACATAAGAACTCCGTATGTAATCTTGACAAAATCTGCAACAATCTTGATATGATTTGTCCTGAGGATTTGGCCTATTCTTACAAACTGTTGTGTCAAAACTCCACGTAAAAAATTGGAGGGATGATAGAGAACATTAATGGGAACCAGAATCAAATAGAAAGACGTGTTGGCAAGTGTAAAAAGGAGAAGATAAAATGAAACAGAGCGAGAACATAAGGTATTAGGGGAAATGAGGATTGATGTAGGTTTAACAACAAACATTCAAAGTTCCGCCCTTTTAAAGCGATACAGGTGTCCGTCATCGCGAGGATCCACGAGACTCCAGGTTGAACAAGTGACCAATCCGTGCGACGCCGGCGAGACCTACATTGCTGTCAATGGGTAGAACTTTGAAAATGTGTTGAAAATCGTCGTTGAACTTAAAACAACTGTATCATTTTCTGAATTCCCCTAATACAACGAACTACACGTCTTTTTATCTTATTTCGCGTCATTTTAACTCCTACCGGTAACATTTTCGGAAATGTGTTTCTATTGATTCTGGTTCCTGTGCTTTATCATCCCTCCAAATTTTTTACGTGGAGTTTTGAGACTTTCTGTTTGGTGTCTGTCAACCTAACATCGTTATAAATTAATCGAGGTTGCTAGGTTCATTGAGAATAGTGTCCTTAACTATATAGCTAATTCATTCTCCCAGACAACACCGGGCTAATTCAGCTATAGTATTAAATAAGCTAGACTCTCAAATGCGGAAATTTCGTCTCTATTCTCAAGAATGATCTAGGCTTATAAAACCTAAATTCTAAGAGCAGGATAGGCGGAGAAAAAAATACAAGTCATGATGATGCCTTTGAATAAAAGCGAAACCGTTTCATTTAAGTGTCTTATTTCTTAAATGTAGATCTAATGCCAATAAAAATATTACAGTCCATTACTAAATAAATTAAAATAAAATTTCAAATAAACTAGAGCATTTTAGTTTTGTAAAATTTAATTTGCGTCCTCAGTTATCATGCGTATTCAATGTGCTTCCCTCATTATTTCTCCAGTCCTTGACATCAGTAACTCGATCGTTCCACACAAAACGTTTGTCATACGCAACAGGTCCATGTCCCGTCAAAAACGGACCAAAATTCCCGTATGTGACAAAACACCGCGATTTATTATCGATTTCCTGAGTAAGATTCTTCGTCGGGTCCGTGTGGTACCACTTGTTTAATAGGTTTTCAAAATGTTTATATCGGTTCTTAGCAGTTAAAATACCTCTCTTGTTAGACCGGCTCGTTACATTATCTACAAATAAGGTATATTCTTCCGCAGTGACGTAAAAATATTTTCTTGACAACAGTTGAGTAAGTGTAGTTGGTACGTTCGTATTGAAATACAAGATATTAGCGAGTGACCAATACCTCAAGTTCCACTTCAACAATCCTAACCCGGAAATAATGAAACGCAATAACTGAAACCGCGGAAATCTACATACATCTCTTCAATCATCCAGCCCACCGCAACTTTCTACTCAAGTAGATTCGTCCCCAATTCCGTCAATGAGAAGTCATCATCCGCAGTCCCCTCCGGAAGACGAAAATGCGTCGATCAATTTCGAGCGAAACGACTCACCGCAACCTCCATTCTGCTCCAGCAGCGGCGGCGGCGTGGCAACTTTCGCTGCCCCTTCCGTGGTGCTCGCGGCGCGGCGGCGGCGGCCTAAGCCGTGGTTAACACTGGTGGAATGCGAGGCAATGCTGGAGGCCCACAAGGTTCAGTCACAATTTGTCGGCTCGTTATTGTAATTATCTCGTCGGGTTCCAACTGCAACACCGCCTTCGCCGTCATCGCTGATGTTGTTGCCTCAATTCCTGTTGGCACTACCTTATTTTTCTGGTCGCCTTCGCCAATCCGTTCATTAGGTTGGTGTTGCGAAAGGGATGGTTATAAGGGTACTAATCCTCATTCTTTTCGATTGGGTCTTTCACGCTACATTGTCATCATCGCCTTCCGTCTACGATATTTTCCGTTCATGGACGCACTCTCCGGTCGATCCGATTCATCTATTCGGAGAATTGGTCGATTCTCTGATTCTTGTACCAAAATGGGAAATATTACGTTATAATGTATTTGCGTCGTGCTTAACGTATTTAATTGACAAATAATAAATATTGTCAGGTGAAGTATTTCAAATATTGAAACATACTTGTTAGGTTAATGACGCGTTGATATAATTGTATTGGTTGTCACACTATCTGCACCTCATTCCTATACACCTTATTTCTACATTGAATATTTTCAAAAAATGTAGTTGTAATAAATGAAAACTTCAATTTACACTTTTGGCAGGAACTCACTTCTTTTTAAATACGACATGCAATACAGCGGTATTTCACTGGTTCTGATTTGACCATATTTATTAACTGGTCTTTAAAACTTTGCTATCAGGAAAGAAACTGAATATGCAAGAATTTTATTTATAAGTTTAATAAGAGTTATGGTATTTATAGGGGGAGATTATTTTTCTTTAATTTTTTATTTAAAGTTGGTTATGATTTCTTTTATATTTATTTGAGTTCGAGGCACTTTTCCTCGGTTTCGTTATCATTAAGATCCAGTAGGTAGGTTGTCATATACTATCCTTTATTTACAACACAGATGATATCTTCGCTCTACTCCATTTTGCTGTTCGTAATCCTTCTCTCTCGATTATAGTCTTTCACCTGTGACAAAAATCTGTAGTGTTATGATAGTTGGAATTACGGAAAGCCATACCCATTTTCACTCTATAACTCTTGATTGTGTCATCAAAGGCCCTCTCACATCAGTCAAATGACTCGCTATATTATCGATGGTATCATTACCTTCACTATCTCTTTCCTCCTCCCGACTCTTCATTCTTAAGCTCCCCTCCACAATGGTCATCCTTTGTCTATCTCCACCTGCATCTCCTTCGCAGCCGCCATCACTGCGCTGGTGATGGTGAAATTCACTGGCACGTGGAGTAGCGCCGCAGGAACATTAGATAGGTTTTCAGGTCGCCCTCCGCCTCGTCGACCGGTTGGCTGGCGCAAGGCGTACTGCCGTGGTCCATGATCGCCCCCCTTTGGCATTTCGGGAAACATTCAGTTCCCTCTCCGAATATTCTTTTACTTTCATGTTGAAAACATGAAGTTCGTGTTCTCCGAAGAAAAATGAATACGTGTAACGCAGCATGGAGGATCGATCGTACCAACCTTACGAAAACCATGAATGATAAGTTCTTTTGTTTTTACTTAAGAGGACGAGAAACTTATTTTTGTTAACTACAATAATTACCTAGCACCAAAGCGACTTGGAACGGAAGAACGTACGTGAACATACTTCTGCATACTAAGTATCCTACCATTCCTTAGCATAGTTCTTGAGATTTATATTATTCTGATTTGACAGAGTTGAATAGTAGCTTCTTACCTATTTTGGCGGTACATGGTTGGATACTACCCACAACTGAGTGGACTCTTCCCACTCATCGACCTCGTCCTTAATTAAAAGTAAGCAGGGGTTGAATTTTAGCAATATTCGTGGTTATATTTTGTTAATTTTGTATTAACTTCTCCTGCCTTGCAGGTTTGAATAGAAAATAACCCGTTAAAATAGTGAGTGTACAGAGCAATTTCAAGAATATTCACATCATATATACTTACATTTAATCTTGCACAGTATCAAATTAGCAGTTACTAGCATTATAAAGTGTACAATAGAAAGCAAAATTGAGCAACTACGCATAGCTTCTTGTTACTTTTATTATTGAAAATTTCAAAATTTCCCAAACTTAGCCGGTGTATTTTGCGCAAATAACATCTGTGAATATAAAATAGTTATGATCCTCGTAACAAAATCTTGTAAATTCCATATATATTTTAATGTAAAATACTGATATTTATTTTTTGTTTTTAAACTCTTCTTTAATTCCAAAGGAACAGTTTGTAACGCTTGTTAAATCTATGGAAAACATATTTGTTTCATTGGTATCGAGTATAACTTATCTTGAATTGGAGACCAACCCCCAGGGGACTTACATCTAGTAAGTACGTGTTTGGCAAACACGGGGCTTCGAGCTGAGTCTGGTATTGCTTCCACTTACGTGTTCGAGGCTCCTTCCTTTCTCTTTCCTGACCTCCCTTGGTCACCTCTTGTTCTTTACGATCCCGACGCTATTAGGGCTAGGGTATCTTTTATTTTCCTCATTTTTACCCCCCCCTCATTTTTTGTCATCAGTGTTTTGATGTATGTTTTGAGATATGATTTGGTATATTGTAATTCAGGAGGGTTTTTAGTGGGTATGGCTGAGTCATTCGGCGAGTCTCACACGCGGGGAGAATCATGTTGGCTCTCCTTAGTGCGTAACTGCGTATTCCCTACCTGTACAGAATTTTAGGGTTCTAATGCCCTGGATGTCGAAGAGCCGTAAAACTCCACAAAAAAATTTTTTTTTTTTTTGATTTGGAGACGATTTTACTCCTCTGAGCAAAAACGCTCAGCTCAGTCGTTGGCGCATTAAATTAAGATTTGGATGTATGTAAATGAGAGTAAACGCGAATCTCATTATTCTCACTCCTCTTTCCTGCAACGCGTCGGCGCAGCTTGTTTGTATGAATGGATTTAACGAAATATGAACGGCTTTGCCAGACACCTCCTACAGCAAAACGCAGATAAGACTTTAATAGCAGGAGGCAAATTAATAGGGCGCGGCCCTCGTTTCAGAACGAGTTGTGAGGAGAGAGAAAGAGAGGACGGAACAGACAACTTCTCATTCTCGCAGCAATTGCTGACTTGATATTGCTTCTCTAATTGCTGCGAAATAAATCCAAGATACTTTGATGCCCGCAATAAAAAAATGTGGTGGCCTGGAAGAAGGTGCAATTTCTTTTTCTGAATTTCTTTTTTGATTTGTATATAATTTTAAAATGATAATAAACGTGAGATTAAACTTTTTAATAATTATTTTTTTATAATATTCGCCTATATTATCTTATAAAATGTAAAAATATATTGGTTGCTTGATATGATAAATTGTTCTGTTTTCTCAGTAAAATATAAATGTCCATTTCAAGAGCCAATTGATGAAAATGTTTTATTACTAAAAGTAAATAAGCAATTACTTTCCAAAGATAAGTCTGATTTTCAAATTTACTGTTGTTTCCTTAAATGGTTAGTACAAACTATATGTATATTACTGCAATTGTTTATTCAAAACGGGATTGTTTTAGTGCAATAATTTCATAAGAATTATATGTAAATTATATATAAAAAAGTTCGTATATGCTAAAAAAAATAATTATTTTCCTAGAGCAATAAAACGAATTCTCTAAATTGAAAATACACCATCGTAAAAAAACGTAGAAAATTAGAAATGGAACACACAAAAGTTCTTGACTTCAGTGTATATTAGTTTAAATTCAATTTGTTTAGAATAAAATGAAATAGGCTGTGATACGTAGGGTTTGGGGAGGAGGATTACCCCCCACACACACTCCACCCTCCTCCACAAACAAAAAATGTGCCTGCACCCGCAATATAATGATTATAAGTGTCCAGAGTAAATACACTTCTCTGCGAAAAAGTTGTATGAGTGAGTTGTATGAGAGAGTTGCTTAAGTCAGGTTTTCCAATTGTGTAGTGGTTGACACGTTGACCACTTTACCCTACGTTTTATTGGTTCCAAGAAACCGACAAATTTTTCGAATAATATATCTTAAACTAACAGACGTGTTATAGAAGTACATCATCTTAATAAGAGTTAACAGTGACACCCACCAATCGATTTTTAAATATACCTTTAAGTTCAGTTAAGTTCGACAAAATCTCTTGAGTAACCTAAGATTTGGGGCTCGATTCCCTCATAAGGTCTGGATGATTTCTTTATGAGCTTTCCTTAACGAAAGCAATGTTGTTTGCTCAATTGTTTCAACTTAACCATTACAATCACCCTCATTTAGAACTAAAGTGTGATTAGGGTATTGGGAATTCAGAAACTACGATTGATGAATGGCGAATAATATCTTATTGCTTTTGTCACTTTTTAAGAGTTTTACTATCAAGTCAACATTTGTAGGGAATTGAAACGTCCAAGTTGGATTAAAACTTGGATTAAACATTCACCGTCGGTAGAGTCTGAAGCTACACACTACACAGGCGCGCACCTAGGGGCCCCAATCACAAAAATTCTAACAATTAGGAAATTAATAAAACTATTACAAATTTAAGAGACATGACATTGACAGTGCGGACGACCGAAGACCCGCAACTTTTCGTTTTCACATCGTGCAATGCAATTTTTGTTGTAAAAAATCGTGAACTTCTTTATATTGAGTATTGTTTTAAAAACGCGATTTTCAAGATAAACATTAAAAAAAATTCCGGTGGTCCTTAACCCCGACCCCAGGTGGTGTTTCATCCCCTACCCTGGAGGATCCGTACCACAGGTTGAGCCTAGGGACCTACAGATTCTTAATCCGACCCTGGTTAGGGTCAAGTATGGATTGAATGACAGCAATGATCTGAAATTCCTCTCCGCCCGAGGTGAAACACGAGGTCCTAGTTGACAAATATGGAGGGAGAAAACTTGTTCCACCAAAAACACCAGAGTGCGCACATTACCGAGCGATAAACGTCGAAAATCACTGTGGAAGTATCGCATCAACACTCGAGTATATTTCACCTCTAAGCGAATACATGATTTTAAATCCCGATGGAGTGTGATCAGATCACGTTGAAAGGAAAATAACAACGTGCAGCAGTTCATATCTCCTTCCTTTGAGCTCCGTGTTCCGATACATGTTCATTGTGTGTATGAAGGATCGTAGGAAGGTAGAAATACACAATAATATTATAATCGAAAGCAATATTATCGATCAACGTAATAGACAGACTGCTTCTCATTAGATATAACTACCAACATTTCGGCCATCTTGCTGTGACCTTCTTCATAGCACGATGACCGAAACGTTGGTAGTTATACCTACTGAGAAGCGGCGTGTCCCGTACTAACAAGTTTATAGTGCAATATTGTTATTTTGATAATATATTTTGATAAGTGAGCTAGATAATGAAGCTGGAATATTCTAAAACACCAAACACCGAAATCTATAACATCGTCATCAATCATATCTGATTGTGTGTTACATGGGATAAGGTACTGAAGGAGGCGATTCACATGAATCACTCCACCATTTACCAGGGAATACTTCATCGTGTCGTCACGCTGTCGTCTTGTCCGGTCTCGTGATAATGAATATAGAAGTCCCCATCCCTTCCCACTAAGGCATCTGCGAAGACCACTTTCATAGCCGTAACACGACAAGAGTCGCAGCAGTAAATTTAACTTTCTTCACGAGCGATACATTTCAAGTCGTGGAACGGAGAAGTTGTATGGTGGTGCTACACAATTTGCATACAACTCGAGCGTCTTTCAGTTCCCGGCCGCCTCACACCATCTTACGCCTCCATTGTCACTTCCAATTCTATTGCTACCTCCATCTCTTTCTTCATTACTTTCACTTTTTGCGTCGTGTCTCACTGTGTACACCATTTTCCTTGGATATTTTCGTCTCCCCCAACGTCTCCATTAACATTGTGCCTGCTCTGATCTCGTTCCAAATCTTCATTATGGCTCAGGTGCAATAAAGGTGTACCAAAGGCAAATACATTTAAATTACTCAAATTACAAAACGGAGGTATCAAAACGTATTTTGCAATTCAAGGAATTTCTTTGATAACTTCAATAATTCATATAAATTCAATTAGTTATTTATTGGGAATCGTAAATCCGCTTTCATAAAAAACAATAATTGCATATTAATCGAAATTGATGGATGGTCCCTTACTTGTTCTGGAGAGTAAATAAGATTGTTCTTCATGTGGTCACACGCATTTCTTACTCTTGCTTAGAATATTTATTTATTTATAAATATAGCATTACGGAAATCTTGATCAGATTAGAGTTAATAATAATGTTTCTTATTCGTTGTATTGGTACATCTCGATCGTTAGTTTTGCATCTACTGAATGCTTCGTAATTATGTATTAAATACATTGTGCAGTAAAAATTATGATTATTAAATGCTGAAAAATACATTTAAATACATAATTAAATATGGAACAACATGGAAATCAAAAATAAATACTTAATTACATTTGTATATGAGCTTCAAATCATTTTGGTTCGCAGATTTATACGATTGAGTTAAGTCACACATTTTTTATATTAATATAATTAATTCCTCGTGCGTTTAGTAATTTATGATCAGAACTCCACCAGTGGTTGAGTAGTCTTCCGTAATGCTCTGACTTCGCTGTCACCGTAACGCTTAGTGCGTAACGTTGTCTCCGCCGCTAGTGTACCGCTTAGCGGAAGAGCGCGGTTTCGATTCTCTGCTCAGTTGCACCGACTGAGGTTTAGAACTGGAGTTTCCCTCATCTACACCAGAGAAATATTGATTCGGTACGTTACGCTCCTCACAATCCAATATCTCTTCATCCCAAAGAGTCCCTCCCCATGAATTGGGAAGAGTATGTCTCACAACCAGGATTAGGATTTTTAGGTCAGCACCTTTTTTCTAATTAAAGCTCTCCGCATATATACATTTTGTATCCAGACGAGAAAGGAGACATTTTTCAACACCTTTTTTTCATTTTTGGGATCTTTATCCCTTTCTCCCCCAAATATACTCATTATTCCCTTTTCTCCCTTTTATTGTAGCTTTCGATAATCTCATGTTTATATGATGTATGACGGGATTCTTGATGTACTCTTTTGCATTTCAATGAATCAGAATAGGAGCAAGGTAGTTCCATAAATTAGTTGAATAAACCAGCACCTTTTTTACTTTTTTTACCTTAGTTTTGCACCTTTACCGTTCTTTTTTCATATGAAATTTGCACCTAAAAATCCTATCCCTGTTCATAACCTGGAACTAGTCACGTAACGTTATGGCACGAAATTATAACTATTTCTCTACATACTACTTTTTGCCGCTAACCAGAAGTTGCTTCTTCTCTAAAACGTGTTTCATTTTACGAAAACATTCATTTTTATGTAATCTAGTAAGCTTCATGGAAATAGCTAATTTTCAAACGTACATTTTCAAATTTATCGTACTGAACTGTCATTAGATGGTAGAAATGTGAGAGATTTAGTAAGTCGTAAACAATTCACCGTCACTGGAGTTTGAGTACTGGTATTTAGGATATAATCAATGGAAGTAAAGGACAAAACGTCCCAAGAGTCTGGCAGTGAAAGCAGAGTTTCGTTTTCATCACAAATCACCTTGAGATAATCGTCTATACTGTGTAACCGACATGCATTATCTCCGGTACTAGATGCATTATACAGAAGCTGTACTAGATGAACAGCAGACTTTGAGGCATGGAATGTCAGCGAGATCTCATACCCAGCCATCACTGCAACTCAATATTCGCTCGCGGAGTTCACTTGTGTAAGCAGACGTAAAAATATTGCAGATGTTCAGAAAAGAAGAGAGAGACAATTTAAAATGAGCCTACGAACTTGATAACAATTATCAGAGACATTTGACGTAATAGTTAATTCTTAAATACCTCCCTAAAAACATTAATTAAGCTGGTAGATAGCATTAATCGACTTTGTGGGTTATTCCTGTGTATCTCATCTGTATCCATATATATTCTTTAGAGACTGATATTAGTAAAGCAAAGGTATGGTGTCCTCTACGACAAGATAATTTCTTAATTGTTTATTCTGGATCAACTAAATACATGATATTTTTCTATGTTTATTTCTATGACTCTTTAATAAAGAATATGTTTTTTAAAATCTGAGTAATAGTTACGATTAGAATGGAACGGCGATGGACTGGGATGTTACTAATGGCCTTTATATTGTAGATCGCATTAAAGAAGTTGCACGTACGAAGTCCTCGATAAGCCATCAACGTGTAATAAGTCTCTTCAATTGGGAATGCACTATTGAATGACTTGTAACTAAAAATGCTCAAATGATCTAGTTGTTAGCGAGCCCTAATAAAGAAGATAATAATAGGTATTGTTGGTTCCCTTGGTGCGCTTTCTGTAAATTTAAAGATGCATTTAGATTCTATTCCAGGTGAACCAAGAGAGTGTGAGAAACAGGAGATCGTTCTTTTTGGCATAGACCGCATTTTAAGGAAGTGCATCTAGTCTTTTAGAGAGCAGGTTGCAATCTGGGCTTATAAATTTCTGCCTTTAGAGCTATAAAGTTAACACCACCACATCGGAATAATAATAATACTAATAATAATAATAACAACAACAACAACGACTTGTAATAAAACTCCTTTCTCTGGAGTTAAATATAATCAATCTGGAATTAAACGCAATACTTATCACAACACCTCGTGTGTTGATCGCCATTCTTCATCGTCACTCACTTCGTTGTCACGTGCTGAGTTTCTGTGGAAACCGTCGGGTTCCCGCGCTTACGACGACCGTGAGAAGAAGACGCCCCCGCAGAAAATATACGAGCACTGTCGTCCCTGGAATCTCTACGAAAGCCTTTCTCCAGTATTTATGTGGCAGCACTTAGAAATTATGTGGCAGCACTTAGATTAGCTGTTATGTCCCATAAAATAATGATTCATTTTAAGGGAGCACTTCACCCTTATACCTAACAATGTAAAATAATTTTTTGATTTAAAAAAAAGTTCAATTAGTCCTGAACTATCACGCCATTGCAGTAGTACTTTCAAAATAACTGATAACATTTTCAAAACAATGCCTGCATGCTCGTATTGTGTCTTATTATTTATATAAGTTTAGTTTTATCTGTACTCAACCTTGGCAGGATTGTGTACGTACATTAATTCTGTAACCCCATCCTGGACCGGGTTTTTTTTCTGGTTTTTCTTCAAGTAGGGGAGACAATTTTATACAGGTTCTCTAGGTTCTTACGCAGGGTTGGCGTCTATTGAAATAATAAATCTTGAATTTAGAGTTATTTTAATAGTTGATATTTTTAAATAATATTTTCTGAATAATCTATTCTCTATAGTTTATAATAATATGTACTTTTTTGTTTTATTAAATACAAATTTGTAGGTATCTGTTAATATTATAACACGTATTGAACTACTTTTATTCTTATCTTAGTTGTGTACTGGAATGTTAATTCCGCCTCTGCCTTAAGAACCTTGATTGGAATTGATGGGATGGTTCCTTGCTTGCTTCCGGAGTATTTTAGTAAAATAGTTTATTGTCCTCCACGTGGTCATACGCAGTTTGTAACTGTTTTCTTGCAATAAATTTATTATTATTAACGTAGTATTTTGTTGTTTACGGAGAATAATGCAGCTCAATTCTTGAACGCAGTTAAGCTTATTTGTATTCACATCAATACATGATTTTGTAATACAAAAATTGAATTATTTTTTATCTCGAATAGTCTCGCGTATTTCTGTTCTTCACATTTCTAGAAAAAGTACCGTAGAAAACCTGAATTTTGGGAGACAGGAAGTTAATGCATAGCCACGCAAGTGACATCAATGCACATGAAATAATATATTATGTAAAACAGAGTGGACATTCACTAATAACCTTGACACGATAAGACGTACTGAAATATAAAGCTGATATGAAGGAAAATAATGTGTCCCGGTTTGATCGTAATATTCAGGGAAAGAAACAATAAAGAGAAACTGTATTATCTTTTTGTATTATCTTTTTAACAGTATGTGCAGTGTCTTGAACATTGCGAAACTATTCTAGAAATAGTATTAATATTTGCGAATCACATCTTGGAATGTCACGTTAAGTGAGAGTGAGCTTTGGAAAGTCATGAGTTCCAGAAGGTTCAAGAGACAATCGACAAATTTTGTGAGTAACTGAGGGGCAAAGCAATTTGATTTCTCATTAATCTGAGCAGATGTTCTGCTTCAAATTAATTGATCCGACATACAACGCTGTATGGAGTTTTATTTTGTCATAAATTATGGTAGTTCAACAATAAAAATTGTTATTAGCCTTTTCTCGTCTGCAACTTTTTCTGTCGTAGTTCAAACAAGTGGTCCCGATCGAAAAATAACATTAAAGGAGTAATAATGAATTCCACAATCTACATGGTAAAATTTTGTGAAAAAATATGTTCATGAAATTAATAACAACGAATTACAGTTAAATATATTGTGATTCCTTGATAGAAATTAATAAAATATTGTGAATGAGTTTAGACCATTACGTTTCAACACTGTTTTCAGCTTCGTTAGGTGTAACAAATATTGAACACAGCAACATAACGATAGAATGTAAAAGAACGGTAACAGAACACAAGAAACGTAAATATAGTTACAAAAAGGTAAAAAAAAATGTTTGGAGTCCCACTAAGATCGATTGATATATTTAAGGAATGGAAACAAAGAAGAAATGAACCACAAATTTTCAAAATTTCAGAAAGATGAAAAAATTGGGAATCTTTTTAACTCTGCATTGTCTGAACTAAATAAAACTTGCCCGCGTTAGCATCCAAGAACAACGGCGTCTTGAATTACGATCCCCCTCCCCCTTGTCCACCGCATTTCCGCGAGCGTCTTCTTCCCGTGTCACGCTCCGAAAGACAATAGCGCGACAAGACTTCCGCGAGGAGCGCTGCCCATCCGCGGAGAAGCAGCCGCGCAGCGTGGTGCGATAAAGCTCCATCCGCAGATGGTCCAGGTGCCGAGCAGATGGCCCATAGGCCACAGACAGTCCTTAAGAGCAATTCATGTGTTATATGAAAAACTCGAGAATTTGTAATCGAGTGATCACACAGTTTTAAAATTTGGTATCATTGACTGATACCAAATAGGTATATAGTTTCAATGTAGCAAATATTAGCTTGAAATAAAATATCAATAACGTTTAACGTAACTTTTTTCAAAGGCGAGTGTGGAATAACATGCTGAAGAGGAATTGTCCTTTTTTGTTTTACTTCTATTTTGTTCTTGCGCTTAGTTTGCTTGGTTAAATTTGTATCTTTTGATGAAAATTTTCATCGGTCCGCGAGGGATATGAAATTCTGAATTGTATGGATGACGACACAAGTACGAGAATTTTGTATCCTTCTGGAGATTCTTTTTCTTTACTCAGATCTTGGACAAGAGGAAACTCTGTAAAATCTCTGCGGATCGGTATCATTTTATTACGTAGGCCTCTGAATTGTTTAATAAGGTACCCTTATAAGAGGAGTGTAATGAAAAATGTCTCATCGTGTAACTGTTGCCTCAGAGGTTTGAGTAATCAAATTTTCATTTATGTATAACAATGTTTATAATAACAATGTTGCCCCTCTGTGGCATCGGTGTTAGCCTTCGTTCATCACCAAGTCATCCCGGGTTCAATTCCCGGTGGGGCCAGAATTTTTCTTAGCTTTTTACTTCGATGTCTCAGTTCATATAACTGTGAATGTGTATGAAAAGTTCATCCTCTACGGCTTACAACCGCAGTTGTAATACTTGGATACAGCGTTCTAGATTCTATCTAGACCGTATCATCGTGGTCCTTAGTCAGCCGAAAACGAGAAATACAGTACAATGTGTATAATTTATATTTGTATGTAGTACTGAAGAATGTGCGCTGCTTCCCAGGAGCAGAGTAGTGCAATAGGAGCATACTGGACTCATAACCTGTAGATTCTTGAATCGAAACTACTCCCTGGTAAAAAAAAATTTACTTCGCATTATTATGAACAACGTATTCAGTGGTAGGAAAAGCTAAATGCTCAAACCTCACAATTAAATAAAATAATCATGCAAGCAAAGTCGCGAGTTCTCAACTAGTAATTGCATATATTTCGTAGTTGTGGCACGAGTGTGCCGCACCCTCCGTTATAGACTCGCAACACACGTGTCCGCTATGTTTGCGGGTGCGCCCCGGCTCTCCAACGGATTCCTTTGTAAACGGATTCCAAAACTGCATTCGAAGGAAACGGTGCATTCGTGGGTGACGTTTGTGGTGAGAGCGTTTTGAGGGCGTTTCCTTGAGAAACAACATGTTCGATATTTAACCATGAATGTCTAGTACATTTTACTACCTCATAATATAAATATTTAGTTTAATATTAACGCGGACGAAATTATTATAAGAATATTGTAATGTCTTTACTTCTTGAAAAACTTAAGTTACAGAAAAAAAGTGAAACGTCCTTTTCTTCTTAGAAGTCGTCGCTTTATATCAATACTATTTTGTATTTCAGTATCCTTGAATCAATTTTCATCCATCATCTGCCAAAAATATTCACGATCAAATAGGAAGATGTTTCCTCCATGGATGTTAAGAAGTTCTGATTAACACATGAGGAAAAGATGAACACTTCTAGCTAATTATCGTCCTGAAAATATCTATCTTTCTTATCCAATGACGCGACGCAGAATATTCATTATAGAATGAAATGATTTCTATAATTTCTTAACTAAAAATAATTTCTTAATTCTTAACTCATTTTTTATTAACTGCAATAATTGGTATTTTAGAAATATTATATAATGACAACGTAACTATAAATAATTTACCGATTATACTTAAATATTTTTTCTCTTTATTTTAATACATACAGGTCAATTAGCAACTCCATCTGAATACAAGCTACTCTGTCTCAATAAAAACGTTTGAATTATTAATCTAAAATGTATCTGATTTATTGGAAAGCATTTTTATTGGAGTTTAGTAAACATTTGTCCACGTTCAAATGGATTGGGCAAATTCTTTCATTTAATTGCGTGTGGCCCGTAGCAGATATGAAATATGGCGTATATCTATATGTAGTTATCATATCCCTATTTTGTAAGTACTAGTAATCCCTGATCCACTCATGTATTTTCACATTTGTATATCATGTGTATTTATTACTGAGAATCCAATTTGCTTTTACGAGACTCGTATAAACAATTTCTACTGCCTCTTCGCAATATCGTAATACTACGTCATAGAAGCAAGTTAGCACTTAAGCCTGGGATAGTACTGTGCTATTTACGCGTTCTCAGGTATCTCTACACATGCACACATGCAGGTGTCCAGCAGATTAAACAGTTCATTATTTATTATAATGGTAGATAAATTCCTGTTTCATCACTCGCGTCAGGTTATTTTTTTCATTGTAGTATTTTTGAATGGGAAATGCAGAGTTCTATTGAAGCTTATCTACATGGGACGATGGGAGGTAAGAGGTGGGTGGTAGGGTTATTGTTAGTAGGTGGACCGGTTAGCAGAGTTTACCAACTTCACCCACGTGGAATTGTTGGTAGGAGTAGTTAGTAATAGAAAGAGTTACTCATACTGGGAGTAGTAGAAGATGGATAGGGGGAGGAGAATTCGCTTTTCAGTTGTTATAGCTATATTAACTGGGAAATTGAAGTGAAAAACTACATTTTTTAAAAATTGAACCCGGGGTGACTCAGTTGCAAGCAAGCATGCCAACCCTGAGCCACCGGAGGGGTCATCATGTTTTCAATTTTATGCGAAAATAGTATTTTCCTGAATCTCCGTTGATGTCTATTGAAATGACCGCCTTATTCAATTGTCAAAACAACTGTGAATCAAATCACGATGGAAAACAAAACAAAGAACTCAAAATTAGACAAATATTGGGTTCGCTGAGAATCTACAGAATGCCCATGCAATGCTGTTTTTATAATAAAGTACATTTAGTGTTCGTAAATTTAGATATAGATTTCATATATAGTTCGTATAGTGATGACCGGTTTTGTAGCTTTTGTTGTCATTATCCATAGTCTTATCTCCAGGTAATGACGCCACCACTGGGGCCCGGTGGAAGTATTAGGGATGTGTTTATCCTCCTGTGTTGTGCTTCCTTAGTATGTATGCCAATATCTTACCAATCTCACACACGTATGATCTCTTTCGATGGAGCCATCAGTGAGTCTTCAAATCATAAATGGATTCATTGGCAGCCTCAATAGGATCTATGTCGGATCTCGGTCGTCTAGGTGAAACCAAATTTAAGTTATCTCGTAAGCCTAGTGAATATTGAATGATGAAACTGATCGTCCATATATTTTGTTTCTTGAATTGACTGGGGCGTCATGTGAATTGTATAATAATCAAGTATTTTTAAGAATGGCTTATCTACGTTAATTGTAATTAATTTTAGATGTGTGAAATTTGCAATAAGTTCTTGAAAGGCAATGTTGTACATAAAGCAATAACCAAAAGAATAAAGTTGAATACTCGTGTAAGTGGTTTTGAAATCAAACTCTTATTTGATAAATATTTTACAATTTTATCTGCCCTTATGTATTAAGAAAAACAATGTGTATAAATTCCATTCCGAATCCGTTCGAGTGCTGGGGTTCAAAACAGTTAACACGACGGAGCGACAGTATGCCGTTGAGAGAAAACCCGCTGCCCCGGAGACCTACGTCCTGTTAAGACCGGAAGAGCTGCGATGTCTTCCGGTACTACAGACGAGGTAGTAAAAATAGTAGAAATGGTTCGCCCGTAGTTATGTCTCGACGATGTTGAGCAGTCTCATTCGATGTCATTGTCAATACCTTAATGTGTGGTGTGCGATGAGTGGATTTTCGTGTTATTCATCCTCCATTATCTTTTTTTTTTGTCTGATTGATCATCAGAATCACGGTTCGGTGCAGAAACCTACGTTTGTCTCTGATGTATCATCATATATTGATTCTGATAAAAATAATAAAAAATACACATCGTCATGGCATCGTGTTGCAGTCAATATATAGTTCTCCCTGAGTTCTTTCTCGTCCCAAATGTTCACAAAATTGGTAATACAAATAGTTGAAGTTTTTTTGAAAGATTTAGCAAATATAGACCGCAACACAATTCCTCTACCATTTAATACAGATGTAAATACCCTCGCGAATTCAAATTTCTCACTTCGTTGACATATCAAAAAAATATTGGTCTTCCGCAATATTACTTTCAGCATCAAATTAACTACCATCACAATTGATAAAATAATTCCACTTAAGAAATACTATGAGAGATAACGTTGAGCTTCTCTGGTTCAGGACCTATTTTATAGATTCTCGGTGGATGGGACGCCTCCGCGGTTTCTTCATCTTAGCCTATCGATTGTGATTCTGCCACCTTTGTAATAACCGAAAAGGAGCTGCCAATTATTAAGTACTTGGCAGAGAGCTGAGTATCTGAGACATGCATGAAATCCCATGTTCTCGTCAAGATTTGAACTGCGATCTAATACGTAGCATTTTATGAAAGCTAATATACATTGAAACCTTACAGCAAGAACAATAATATATAACTTATGGTTATCCGTTGTAGAGTTGTCAATTTGGCAACTTTCCTGAACCTGAATCAACAAACAGTTCCGAATTTAAGCGATTCAGCTTTCATTACTCTCGGATTTCCGCCCAGACGCAAAGCTTCGAGCTGTTTCAGTCCGCATGTACAAAGATCGAGTCGTCCTACTCTAGTGTGTGAGCGTGTGCGTACGTGTGTGTGACCTTATTGGGACAGATGACTCGAGAGCCTGCTCCTGCCAGAAATGAAATCGCTAGCCACCAGACACTGGGCGGATGTGCTGCGCAGTCGATCGGCTCCATTGAACATAGAGCATTGTTTAGGTGTTGTTGTTCGAGTTGAGTCGGCGTTCACGACACGACGTGATGAACAAACAACGTACGTTGTTTAGCAAAAAATATACACAGCTGAGAATGAAAAAAGAAACTGGTGGCAGATGTTTCTTTATGTACAGTTTACCTTCCGAGTTCTGGGTTTAAGGCAAGATTGATATTGAGGACGTTGAAATACCTAATAAATAAATAAATTTATTTTCAAAAAAGCAGTACAAACTGCGTATGACCATGTGGAGGACAATAAACTAATTTACTTTCCGGAAGCAAGCAATGGACCATCCCATCAATTCCAATCAAGGGCCCTAAGGCAGAGGCGGGTTCAAACATTTCAGCAAAAATTCCTAGATAAGATAAAAAGTTATCTGCGAGTTATAATACTAATAGAATGTCAATATGTTTATAATTTAACGCAAAAATGTACATGTACAAATTATTATCGATAATACTTTGTTATTCGCTGACTGTAAAATACACTTTCTTGAGAAATAAAAATACCCCATTTCAAAAGGGCTTTATTTTTACAAAAATATTACCATATATGGCGGGTCTTAGGGCCTGTGTGTCTTACAGAAGCTCTAAAGTGTGCCGTGAGCTGTGCATACTGTACCCTCGTATTCCGTCTCAATGAACTGAAACTTTAACTAAAATATACTATTAAAGGATTACGATTATATAGCAGGAAACTAATATCGGTAGGGGCAAAGAAAATTAATAAGTGTATTAAATAAAAATCATGACTTTTTATTTAAATTCTCAGCTATTGTTATACATACTTAAGTGACTGTTTCCGTCATTGAGCGTTCGTTGGAAACCACGGTTTAGTTTAAGCGCGCCAATAAAAATATTATTAAATATAATTTTCTTTCAATACTAATAATACAAGAAAATCTAAAATAAAATGTCCTACATCCATAAACATCGTAAGGTCAATATACTGTTTGATGTATTGTCATTCAATATTTTTTTCCCAGCCCATCGGAAAAATATTTCCTATGGGAAATATATTTCTCATCTTTAGTGTGAGGAAGCCAATGAAGCTGAAAATTTGAGTATTGCTCGCAAAAATTACAGAAAAAGAGATTTCTTAAATTATTACGATATCTTTAATTATTAGTACAGTAATAAATATTTGAACAGCATTTCTGTCTTCTGATTTCTTGTCAGATACAACATTCGATATATGAATCCATAAAACGAATTCTCTTCTGACATTTTTGTATTTTTGATAGGTTGAAGTTCTCTGTAATATTGAAAAAAAATAGTTCAATTTCCTGTCTTAAGAGAAGTTTAATCTTCATTAAATTCTTGATTTAGTGTCACCACAAATTCCTCTGGCTTTCTCCATCTTCCAATGTTTATTGTTGTGCCTTCGAAAGTGTAGTGAGAGTTGAACTTTTCTTCTCGATACCTAAAGTTTAGATATCTTCTCAACAGAACGATCGTGACTGCTTCGTTCAGCCGAAAGGAAATTAGGCATGGAAATCAGAACCTGCCACAACGTGACCTCGCATTTCACGCATGTTCTCTTGTGGGGGTCGGAAGTGTTAACTACTTGACGAAATGCATTCACTTTCTCGGAATTTTAACTTTTCGTTTATATGTATGTCTCTTCCTCACAGCAATCACAGCAATCCTGTTTTGGTTATATTTTTTGTGATAACTTTCGGTCAGGTGAAAATGGCGACGAGACGGGAATCGAACCCGGTTCACCCGATGGTTTGCAGGGGTGATAACCTCTACACCACCCGTTTGCCTTCCTCAACTTTACACCATTTCCACCCTGACCTAAACCCCGGAAGAACTTATAATTATCCCCATACAGGGGATAAGTGAACCAGGTGGCACACAATGCAGTACGCACTTCATTATGCGCTTTTTAAAAAATAATTGGTCATTTCTTTTAATTATATTATAGCAACTATTTTTACGTTAAGGGTATGTATATATATATATATATATATATATATATATATATATATATATATATATATATATATATATATTATATGCCGCACGGCGAAGGAGAAGTCCTCCGCGACGCGAACACCGCGGAGAGATTCCTCGGTCACCTNATATGTTGGAAAGCGATAATGTGTTGGTGTACATATGTGAATATATACACATGTGCCTCATTCAATTATAAATTTTTTAATGTAATTTCTTTCTCGTTTCTTGTGTAGTAATTTTCTAAGCATTTTTTTCCGTTTGAATAAGTATTTTATAGGTATTTGGGCGAAGATTAGTTATTTAATTTCTTATTATTGTATTATTTATATTCTTATTATGTATTCTTTTCTATCTGCCACCAAGCATGGCTCACTTGAACATTAATACATTATTATTATTATTACAATCATGCATTGAAAGGCGAACTCAATTCGTTCCAGAGCTCAAGTTTCAAGAATATTTCCCCCACAAAATAGAAATGAGAGATTAATCTTTTATGGAATCGTACAAGATAATTTGATAGTAAATCCACTGGGATTCCTGAAGCAAAGTTATTAATAATATTTGAATAAAAATGTAATAAATAAAAAATTGACATCAACTGTAGCTCTATAATCTTCCCTCTCATTTTTTATTTTCCTCGATACGGTTTTTAGGATCCATGTTGGATATACCTAGTGCCTATTATATTAACATAATAACTCAAAACCGAACAAAGGCATAAAAATATCAAAGAAATTTATCGAATCAATAAAACTTTCACCACAAAATCGAACAACTAGAGATTTGGTTGGTCCGCACCACGCTAACAACGTGCTAGACATTCGGATTTAGGATAAACTTAGTTCGAATTTTTCTTTTGGTTTCAAAGTTTTTCGAGGTTAGGGGTTTCCAGATTTTATGGTGTCGCTGTGTAACAAAAAATGAGACTAATTTTCTTTTCCAACATTTCTTCGAGGTCGGCTAAACCATGACATACTGAAGAAAACACGTCTTGGATTTACCTATATGTCTACGTTTAAACCAACTCCGATACCCAAACAACGTTCTTCTCGTTGAGTCGTCCCTGGAAGCCAAATCAGTCTGATTTTTTATCCCTGCTTGTTCATAAGTCTGGATATTGGGGCATCTGTCCTCCTACATCACAAAGACATTCTGTTAAATGATAATTTGACATTTTCTTCTTAAAAAGAGTTTCATTATGTAACATCATTATGTAAATTATTATTAATTCATCTTAGCAGAATATCTTTCAAATCATATTTTCGGAAACAATATTGTTTTTTATTCTAACGTAATAAAAGGTTAATCTTAGGGGTTGATTTCTTAAACGAAAAAAAACAACAACATTACATTGAGTTGTGTATTATTTCTTGTTTCAGGTTAGTGTCACATCTTCTCTAACTGTGGGTGTAAGAAACCGAGGTGTGTCTTAATGTAAGTAGATGAGTTGGCAAACCCCAGGATGCGAAAATTAAGAGATAATCGAGCAATGTATTTCTTGTTACGCTTTTAGCATATCAAAAAATCGTAAATGATAACATGAACTGAAACATGTGACGGCATGACATATAACTGTGACACATTTTGTCATTTTTACAAACATTGTGAGAGCATGTATAAATTTTTAGGTTTATTACCAGTTTAAAACTTTCGAAGGTCATATATTATTATGATAAGCTACTTTAACCCTCTGTAGCTACGTTTAGAGATGAAAAGCGAACCCTCATTCTATCCACCTCCTACTTGGTCAGATGGCCGAGAAACTGGTTGTAGATAAAAAATGAAACAAAATCCACTTCCTACTAATCTTGGTATTACTAACTCTTACTACTACTATCTACTACTAACACCTTCACGTGGGCCAAATTGTTGGTAAACCCAGATAACCGGCACATCTACTAAAAAGAGCCCTACCACCCACGTGCTATCGCCTCATGTAAATAAACTTCAATAGCACACTATATTTCCCCATTTAATTTACAAATACTACTATATGCTTCTTTACTCTCAAGAGAGTAAGAAAGAGCAAGTACTATCACCTCAGCGCAATCATAGTACCCGAGGAAAAATCGGGTCAAATTAGGGTGGGCATGGAGGTTTTTTTCATCGTTCTGGCGTTAAAATGAATTACAGGTATAAAGTTCTTTATCACAATACCTTTAAAATAAATTACAGATATAATGTCTATTATCATAATACCTTTAAAATAATTTGTACATAAAGAGACAATTAAAACCTGTGTAGTTAATGGAAAAATCATAAAGCCGTATTAAACAAAAGTTAAATTATTTTTCTGTTTTTACAGAGTTCATAGCTCACTATTTAATTTAATGTGTATGTTCTACTTGTGAAGATTTACTTTATTGCTCACCATACAAGAGTATCACCTCATGAATGAAATAGCTCTTGTGTGAGATTCTCGTCATCTCGTACTATTTCTCCTTCTTTTGTTGTTAGATGTTTCATTGTTATTGGCAACATTGTTTCTCGGTTTTCGAGCGTCTGGTTTCAATCGATAGGTTGGAAGAGACCGACGAAACTCTCGAAGTTTACTGTCCGTTTTATGGGCAATCAAGAAGCGAATTTCACGTTGAAGCGCTGCGATGAGTACACGGAAACATGCCCTTCGCGATGAGCTACGAACAGAACTGAGTGATTGAAGGAATGAATCCTAACGGCTCATTGTTCTTTGGACTTGTATTTTGGAATCACGATCTCACGGAAGGTTCGCTTAGGGCTTCTACTGACCGATGAGAATTCATTGAGATATGAATTCTTCGTGACAACATTGAGGGATTCGGAATACTAAAAATTTGGAGATTGTGGGCAAGATATTTGAAACATGACAAATAAGAATTCTTCCGGAAATATCAGATTGTGTATCTGACCTAATGAAATTGTACGAAGCTTAACGAGAAAAAAATATTATTGCGGAGAACTTATAACAATAATGATAAATTTACTGTCAAAAACGCTGTTACATACTACGTATGATCACGTGGAGGACAATAAACTAACTAAATAGTCTTATCATGTCCCATATGTTTCATTTCCGTATACTAGATAAATACATTGGCGAACATTTATCATCCGTAGCTCAGTGCCAGTCACTTCAATTATTTGGAAATTAAAAAACGAAATAAATTCAATGGAAGCGTTTAACAGGTTTCGATTCGACGTTATTTTATTCTCTTTTTCTATGTTATTTAAGACACATTGCCTTAATATAAAGATGTAGGAATACAAACAGGGAAAAAGAAATATACCCAATAATCCAATAATATTAAGTGTTTGCGTGTTCAACAAGAATGCGATAATAGTGAGTTATTTGTTTGTGCTATCGGGTATATGAAGGAAAATATTTTCACCTTTCAGTATGTTTTTTTTCCCCTTCGAGTACTTTCCAAACGGTTGTCCGGAGTGTGAATGTTTCATTTCAACATTCACAGAAGTCGTGACTACGCTCGTCTCAAATAAATAATATTTCAATATCGTGAACACCCACTCTTTTGATCTTGTATATATAAAACAGCGATTGAAGAACCTTCCGACAATTCATGAGCTATCTAGACAAACTCTTTTGCGTAGTAATCTTCCCGAGTAAAATTCATTCATTCAAGCACGATTTATCTTCCTTATTTTGGATGTGTGCGCATGTTCTTTTCCGCCAGTAATTGGCTTCACGTGGAAATTCTCCGCGAAACACTACCCGCTAAATGTAAATTCATTCGCAGTCTTTTATCTTCTCGCGAACCGCGCATTCCCAGCTCCGTCGTGGCTCTGTGCACGGTATGTAATTGGCGAACGCGGAGAGCCACTGCGAGGCTGTACAGCGTTGGACAACATACGTGACGCATCTTGACTGCATCTACGGCTACTCATCCGTGTTTTTTCAGGCTCTAAAAGGCTTTTATGGATGCTGAAAAATTACGGACTGATTTTGTGGGAACTCATCTAAACGTCGATTTGCAAATTCTATCTTGAATACGTAACTTCTGAATTGAAGAAGTTACTTTATTTGACGTATTACTCTGTATTAGTATGTGATGATGATTCGATTATTTCTGTAAGCTTTAAACGTTGTCCAATTTATCTTATTCTGTAAAAAAATGTTTCAAAAATTACTAGTAACTAATTTAGGTACTGCTAATTATTAGCTTTTGATAATAAATTTAAAAATGTGATTTGATACATTCTGGGTCATTTGATTACGATCATGCTGTTTCCGGAAGTATCTGTCACTCTCAAGAAAGAATAGTTATTCTTAGAAAAATTTGAGTCAACTTACTATCATCAATTCATGAATATTGGTTTACTTAATTTTAAGAGTAATGATGTTTTCCGTAAGGGTAATAATTTTTTTTAAAGTTCTTGATATATGTACTATTTGAACACGATTACAGAGCCATTATTTTTTAAAATATGAATAAATGTAAGACTGCATTTTTTGCTTCGATTATTTTTTTTTCTCCTTCGAACATACTAGGTCGGGGTTCATTTGTGAAAATAGAATATGTACTTATTCCATTGAGGTTGATAATCCTGATCTATACCTGATAGATATTGTCTTTGATTTATTCTCGTTTTCAGTTATTTCGTCACAATTAATTGAAAATTTTGAATACAATTTTTTGAATACAATTATTTTTCAGTGAGAAACCAAAAAATATCCTTCCACCTCGAAGTTGTTACTGTATTAATATGGATTGTCTAAACCTAAAACTACGCCTGTGACAGTGTATCGCATACCAAAACGAAGTATTATCATTAGTTTGGGTAGTCTTTCTCACATATCTTCATTTTTTTACTACTTAATATGTCATACTTATCAAAATGATGATAGAGTCCTATTTTTCAAAGGTTGTTCCTTAAAATAGTGCGTGAGCCATGAATGTTTGAGTTATACTTAATTCCAAACATGCAATATCTTTACTATGACCATCACTCACCATCATGTACACGAGATTAGCAACAACAAAGACATGAGGACGAACCAAAGATCTTTGTAGCTAGAATTACACATTACAGCACATTCCGTCCAAAATAGGTCCGTCATTTATTACTTTTGTTTTATTATAAAATTAAACTTATAGGCCTATTTTGACGTAATGAAATGTATCTTAGCTACAAAGACTGCATACCACCCTCAAAGACTACTCATCTCACCACTCGTTCTTGTTATCACTAAATAAAAGTAGATCATATTTAAATTATATCCGGATGCATAGCCAAGGGGCATGGCGAATCGTCCAGGGAGGGACAATTGTCCTCTACTAAATATAAAAATATAAAATTAAAAAGTAAGAAAAATTCATATGGACCCCATACAAATTTCTCGACGTTAATCATAGTTCAAATTCACAAAGCAAACATAATACATTTTATTCATTCTTTATATATAATTGAAATAATATATGGTATTTTGTAACTACTCGTGAATTTTGTCGAAAACCATCTGCAATCAATGTTAGTTAAGAAATATCTGACAATTTCCGCAAGCTCCAGAAACGTTTTTAGTAGTTGGTCCTATTATTGCAGGGATGAAAAGATACATTTCACGTCAACAAGAGTTTTTACTTGACCTTCAAAATAATAATAACTGGAAAAGTTTCTTGAGATGAGGTCTGTTTGAATAATGCTATTTATGTATGTGCCGACGTTTCGACCTACGTCAGTTCTTTGTCGGAGATTGTGCTTTATTTGAGAATATTAACAATACAAGTCCATGTGCTCAACTGAATTCAGCTAATTCCTACAGTCCAGCTGAATCCTCAAATAAATTGTAATAACCTTGATGATGAACTAATAATATAGTTCGAAACGTTGACACATAAATAATATTATTTTAACAGACCTCATCTCAAGAACCTTTTTCTGATATGAAGATACATTTTACTTCGCCCGAAAATAGGTCAAGCCCTTGCCGCCCCCGCTCCTAAAAAAACCTTGCTACCCAGATATTTCAAAATGTTTCTTATTATTATATTTATTATAATCAAGTTGCATCGTCTTTGACGTACTAACTCGCGAACAAAGTAATACAATGAGAAGAAACAATATAAACGCTAGAAAGCAGCGGATGCATCTTGAGGATGGCTGCACGCTCAGTTGAGTCACCGGACGCTCTCCGCGAGGAGGGTTGCACCATTTGGCTATCGGCAAGGTTCCGTCGGTCTGTGCTGCTCCGCCGTGACTTCCATTTCTGTTGTAACTTCCGCACGTCTGCTCTGACTTCATTTTGCCCTCGGCGGTTACGCTCTCCAGGTTTCATATGCCTCTGTGTCGTATAAGACAGACTGTCTCGTATAGTTACGTCTCATAGTAACGTTACGTCTAGGACACAGCTGGATTGAGTTGTTTTTTTGTTTTTTTATCATAGTATTTGGCAATGGGAAATGTAGCGTGCTATTGAATCTTATCTATGTGATGAAATAGGAGGTGGGTGGTATTGTTAGTGGGTTTTACCGACAACTTGGCCCACATGGAGATGTTAACAGGAGTAGTATCAGTAAGAGCTAGTGATACTACTAGCGGATTTTTTATTATAGACCCCTGACTTCTAATAGCTGTGGAGAGTACAAAAAAATCACAGAAAAACACAATTACCACCATTGGAATTATAATTTTGTTTTTGCCGCATACTTGAGTGAAAATTTTGTTTTTTGAATGAATTTTAATTTTTTAAAACCTGAAATGTTTTAAAAAGAGTGATATTTTTACGGTTTTTGCCGATGCGTCGACTTTATTTTTTTCATGAACTAAACTACGAGTGACAAAACCACCAGACACAGTATTAAGGAATAACATTTATACCTTAATACTGTGTAGAATGCCATGATCACATTACAATTGAATTAAAACATATAAAACTATTTACTCAACCTCCATCAAGTAATAAATAAAACCATGTTTTGCATAATCGCTCAGCGGTGCATTATAGTCACGTGCGTTGTCGCCAATGCCGTATTCAGTCGTCAGATAAGGAGTCCATCTTGTTAAAACTATACCAGTCAGTGGAGTGGTGCGCCCGACAACAACGCGCGTGACTGAAATCCATGGCTGGTAGAAGTAGTAGTAGTAGTAGTAGTAGTAGTAGTGGGAGGAGGAGGAGGAGGCGGCGGAGGTGGACAGAAGGAGGATGATTCACTTTTCAGTAGTCACAACTATCTGAACTGGGACATTAATATGAAAAGCTGCAATTTTTTTCTGGCCCCACCGGGAATTGAGCCTGGAGTGACTTGGTGGTGAGCTAGCATGCTAACCACTTAGCCACCGTAGGGACGATTTAGACTTCTTCCCAATGGGACCCTAGTTTATAGCTGGTTTAGATTTACACAAAACCACCAATAATCTTGGGGTAAATGAATGGACTGATATGATGAGTGGTAACTGTAGAAATCCTGATAAGATTCCTCGCACACACAAGCGAAGATTTCTCTATTCTGTACACTATTTATTTGAGTTAATCAAGTGACGTACATATTTACTCCGACCTTTCTTTCGAATCAGTCAATTAAATTTAATTTACCAGAAACATATAGAAAAGTTATTTTTCCTGAAACTTTCCAACAAATTGAATTTGTGAGGTATATTTCTTGTATGGCTTGTCTCGGGATTTTCAGAAACCGATACGGATTGAAAAGAGAAGATAAATCAGAGACGAGAGAGGAGAAACCAGAGAAAATGAATATACCCATCCAGAGATTGATTTTCATCTTTGGTATATAAATCTATTATACATTTTTGTAAATATTGACAAAAAAAACGCAGAGAACTAAAAAATTCCGGTTGTTTGTTGCAGGAAAAGAGTTGTCTCTAATATTAAGGAAAATAATTTCTGTACTGCATTAAGTCGTAAATTATATAACAAGTCTCAATTTCTCTGACATTTAATCACATTACTGAATACTTTAAAACAGGTTCGGTTAATTGCATTATTAGCTCTAATTGAAAGCCTTCCCCCGAGAAATCAGATTCCATTCGTGAAGGCGGCTGTATCCAAGGACGGAAGGTCATAACAGAAAGAGGCTAATGACTGCTCCTTCTCTCTAAAGAGAGGCTCTTTCGATTTTCTGTTTATCCTCTGAGAGTCACTCGCATCCAATCGATCATAGTAACTTTCGCCTCGTCATTAGCGTCCTCAAATTCCGAACGCCGCCCACTACACAAGTCAATCATCCAATTTCTTCTCACGCACTTCACGAATCTGTGCTTGAGGTACAATGGTTGTTTGGGTAACACGGTATGCTTATTTATTTCAAAAGAAAGAAAACAACTCTTGTCTTCGAATATATCTGATGAAGTTTTGGCCTTTTACGTTCCAAGTCTGAATAAAAACAATTTAACGTTCATATCACATACTACTGGAAACCTTTCGCAGACTAAATTCTTTCAAAGTTGTCACAAAATAAATGGAGAATCTAATTATGCAAATTTTGCGAGTTTTACCGTGTGAGAAGAGAATAATCACACTTCGCGTGAAAAAGTCGTAATAAAACTCATATTATAAACAACTAATTAATTTTTAATACGAAAAATTCAATTTTTTGCTGTAAATAATAAAAAATATTTTTCTATAACGTAAATATACTTAAGTATTTTCAGCGAAATCTTATTAAAATGATCAATGGTTGATCAGTTGACAAGTATTCGAAGCAACTATTCTTTCATATTATATCTTGATTTTTTACGCTCATCTGTTTTTTTTACCTTCACTCCCATTTATTTACCGACGTATTCACAATAAGCAACCCGTTTCCTCATCGTCGAAGTTTTACAACATTTAACTTTTTTGTCTCACGCATCTTTCAATGCAGCACCCTAAAATACTGAATACCGCTAGAGATATTTTTTACTCTCGGCACAGGCAAATAAGACGCGGAAGGCAAAGAATGGGAGGAGTGCTCCGTGGTCCCGGCGGTCTGGCCACTGTCCGTTTGGGGGGCCGTGGAATGAATGCGCGCTGTCGGCGATAGATGGCTCCGTTTGTTGTTGGACTTCTTTTGTCGGCAAGATTCTTCCGACAGCTTCTTAAAGGTATGCAGGTTTGGAAGAGTCGATGCTAAAGGAGCATTTCTCGAGAAAAATCTCATAATTAATTCCGCCATCAGTATAAATGAAATATATTATCAGAAAATAGGATGGAATGTATTTTTTTTTCAGTTTTAACTACCTGGTTTTGTTAAAAATATCAAGGTTCGTATTTTTACGTCATTATAAAAATCACTCCGAGTGAATTCCTTTATTGTAAATACTTTTCTTCAAGATAGAAAAAATATACTTCACAGGTAATATATTGTTTTAAAATAATCTGGAAAGCGGAAAGTGAAGAAATTCAAATAAACATTTTACACCAGATATTTCCGATTTATCACAAAATCCATACGAGGTAGGCGTGAATTACAATTTCTCTAATTTCTCTCCTTTTTGGTTCGTTCAATCAATGTTCAGTCGCTTGTGTTTAAATATTATCAAAATTATTAGGACAACGTTGTTAATTTTAAATTGAAGTATTTTATGGAATGACAGCCGCTGTTATATTTGTGAAATTGCAAATCGATATGATCTGTTAAAATGTTTCGTTTCGAAAACTTTATATCCTCCTCCAAAATGAAATGTTATTAAATGTTCAAGTAAGATGTATCATCAAGTTTCTCTCTGGGGTTTATTTGCGTTCTTTATGTTCGGATATGTTGATTCAATAACGAGATTCATTTACTAATCTTGAAGTGTGGTGGGAAGTTTCCTTTTTGTTTTCTACTAACAAGTAATTGTTTGAATGAATAATCTTAAGAGTGTCTCGGGCGATGTGTGAGTATATGTGTACGACTTTTATCCAAATCGATAGTTTTAATCCGAACATGATGAAAATTTTCACACATGACCTTCAAAACGCTACGAAGATCACTGTCTGCTTGAAGATATAAAAAAATCCTTCCCTATTCTCCATTATCATAACTTATTATTTTTGCTTTCTTCAGTATATATCACAAACTGATTGAGACCAACTTTATTCTACAGGGCAACGCCGGGTTCATTCAGCTAGTTTACATTGTGAAACTCCGCTTGCCTCATACCGAAATATCCGACGGCATGAAGTTACTCGTCCATCCTCTCGTTGAAGTCTGCAAAATATCGTTTCGCGGTGGAGCGCGGGGAAGAATGTTTTTTTGTCGTCATTGCTTCGTGAGAACAACGTTTCCGTCGCGACTGAAGTTCTTAGGACCCACTTCCATCCCGTAGCGTCTCTCTCCGACGGTCGATGGTACCGAGTGATTCGCACCGCCACGACGGTCCTGTTATATCATTTTGGGAGAGGTACCTATTCATACTCCAACTTTTTCATACCCCATTCCAAGTAGAAAAGCCAGTCTGAAACAATAGACGTAATTTGTAAATGGTTCACCCTAATGTTTTCCTTTCACTTTTCTGACAATCGGATATCATCTCGTTGCACAACGTAAGGTCGTGCAGATTTCCGTACAGTGCTACCACATGAATAAAAATCACACACTCACACACAAAATAGTCCGGTATCATTTGGGTTCTTATTAGTGTGACATAATTATTTAAATTATCGTTTTGATCGGTATAATATTTTATCAAACTTAACCTAATATTTTCTAATAATAAAATCGCGAAAACCTTATTTCTAAATGCTAACTTTACTCTACGATCTCATTCTCTCCCCTTATACTTAATCAGTTACAAAAATTGAGTTATAATTAAGAAGAATATTTACTTGCCTTGGGAGAGACGTAATGCTACATTTCAACAATTTATTTTTTATTTTACAATTTCACTTTAAAATACAAATTAAATTCTATCTATCGTTACACGACCTGCCAGATAGTGCGTGAGAACACTCGAAAAGATACAACCCTTATATAAACAAACACTAATCCTACATTTTAAATATTCTACATCACTTCAACATTTATATTGATTCTCTCACAGAAAAGAAAGGTTTACAAAAGAGTCGAAAGAAGTCCCAATTCAAGTCGTGGATTAGTCCTTACGGAAAGGTTTTAAGTCTTTAAGAGACATAATCGTACTTCGTCTCGTAAGAATTCTAATTCCATACTTTTAAACTCTTTTAATATTTTCCTTGTTTTACTACCTGTGCGAATATTTCTATCGGGTTCAAATATATTTTTTAATTTGTTTATCGTACAGGGATAATTTTTTCCTTCATTTCCTATGAGCTTTTCTCTGTCAATGTTTAGAGGCTCTCTTTCGTACAACACCAGAAATAAATTTTAGGTTTGTAAACTATGCCTTGTCAGTAATACGACATAGCGATGTGAAGAAATTCACTTTCATGTGACAACTCATGTGACTGGCGACCGGTGACAGTGACGTGAAGTAAAAGGTCGGCTGAGAGAAGCAGATCCATTTAGTTTACTAGAATTTCTATTCAGTTTTGATGAATCCGTTGACCGAGTTACAATTATAACTCGAAATAATTTCCTATTCAAAAGAGAAGTTAAAATTCTTAATTTTTTGATTTAGATTAATTATATTAATGTTTGTTTATTTCAATCGTCGTTTTTTTATTTCGTTATATTACTTTATGGTCCTTAAACTTTTTATCCGTATCATCTGTGTTCGCCTCATGCCCAACTTGTTCGGAGACAAACTTTACTTCTATAGCAGATTGCGAAAGGAGCTCTAATGAACTAGATGTTGGCGAGCTTAAAGCCCCAATAATAATAATAATAACAATAACGGGTTGCGACAAATTGTTGTAGTGTTGGAGCGTCTTGGATTGTCGGAGCCGATACGTCTGCCACTATTTTCTGCGAACATTATCTCGCTGTCGTTGGCTGAGCTTATGACCCACGCGTCCGAGGCGTCGTCGAACCCTACTGGAAACCACGGCTTCTTTTCCATTGTCGCTGCTGTTATCTCTTAAAAGTGTCTTGATGACATATGAGCCAGCAAATACTGACCCTAGCTCATCCAGGCAGGAACGTCCAAAAGGGCGTCTCCGGAGTGTGAGCTGATTGTTAGATGTTCTGTCTATTTTCGTTGTAAGGCAATATTTTTTTGGTGGATAGTACGCATATGAATCGCGGAGCCCTTCGCCAACTCACCTTGCGACAAGTCTATTAGAATTTTTAAAAAAATATAGAATTACACTACATAAATTGGCGCTACTAAGGCATTGTGAGTTCCGTATTCTCGCTTATCTTGGACGACGAATTCTCCCAGTCGTCAGCCATGGGAACTGATTCGTTGTCACATCTTCCGTTGGGAGTGCAATGGCCGTGGGGAGTCACACACACACGATGCAGTTAATACATGCAGACCGCGACTCAATGAGAGGTGAATTTTCGTGCTAACAAAGGCCAAGGAACAGTTAGAACATTAAACTACTGTGAATTCCATTGTTACTTTCATGCATAGGAGAAAGTAAATATTGTAATCTTCCAAAAATTTAACTTATATTGTACCTTTTTTAAAGAGAACAATATTTAAAGAATTTGTATTTGAGAATTTATAGTGAATAGAAGTGTTAATATTACTTAATACATTAGTTTATTGTTCTCCTCGTTGTCATACGCAGTTCATTACTGCTAAATTTATTAATTAATTAATGTATTTATTATAAATTTATTTATCTATAAATCTATTTATTTACTCTATTTTTTGTTTCAGGTGAGTGTGCTAGCTTCTCCACTGATGGATAGATGAAAAAGAGGATTACGTTCATGTATGTTACTTGAATAAGTATAGACACTTTTCCTTCTCTGATGGCGAGTTTCCTTGTCCGATATTCCATCAATATAAACAATTAAAATTTAGATAATTTTTAAAAACTACAATAATATCAAAACCAATGTAAATCCTGACCAATAGTTTTTTTTATAAACATACAGAACAATGTTTGCCATTTATATTTACAACAATATAATTCCTCCAGTTTATATTTACCATAACACGGAAGGCGATTGAAGGCGATTGAAGGCGATTGTCCAGATGTTTACCTACTGCGATATTCTCGGATGTCCAAACGCTTCGGAATCTACTAAGTGATTTCCGTTTTTACGCTGAACCGGTCTGTCGGAAACTGTGTTCCCACAACAACATATGATAACCACTTTGCAGGTACATGGTGGAAAATACTTATAGTATTCCTGTTCGGAACTATTTCGTGTCGACCTACACCGAATAATTGCCGCTTCGCTTCGTCACAATAACAGAATCGCCACTTTCAAGATGTCTCCAACAGAAAAACAAAAATTTCTCTACTCGTTACCATGCAGGTAACTGAATGGCATGGTTTGTGCTACTCCAGACACTGAAAACCAGCGCTTTCTGTCAATACAGCAAGTGGCGGTCAGTTCAAAAAAGGAACATAATTCTGACAAATCGTGGATTTAAAAATACATCCAAATATTTTTGTTCCTGAATTCCTCTTCGTGTTAAATATTTTAACAGTATGGTATTTGAGATTAAGGAATAATGTTGTTGGTATTTTTTATTTTGACCATGTTTCCCTCTGTGGTCCGAATTCCAGTTTCTCTGGATTGAAGAAACTTCATTTTACGGCGACACCGCAATTAGACCAAGGACAAACGAGGCTTTTCAGCAGAAAGTGGACTAACTTCTGCTATTCATTTACGATCGTCAGGAAAATTTTCTCATTAGTTCTCGTCCCAACCTAACATTCCTCCATAAATGGCCCATGAAGTCAATTATGCTATACTAGTTTTTTTCCCTTCTTTTCTTTACCTCTGCATTTATATAAGATACTGTATTTTTAAAGGTTAATTGTCTGACATTCATTTGAAATCATTAGACGAAATTTTATTGATAGATTAAAGTAATTACTTCTTGTTTGCCAATTATTAGTGTTAAGTATAATTCGTACGGAAATATTTAGAGTATCACTTATTTATTTATATATTTACTCCGGGATTATATATTCATACAGAGTGTCTTTCCTCCCAGTACCTACATGTTCGTAAAGTTTCTGTTATGTGTGCGGAGTAGACCATGATTACTTACTTTTACAAACACAAATCAATTCGCAAAAATATAGCGACCAACCATTGGTGATATACACTACGTATGTTATAGTTTGGAATGAATATGTTTTGAATGTGAAAAAAAGTGTTTTGATCTACATTAAACCGAAAAACATTATAAATTCCTGATAAATAAAGTCACTCAGAAATTGAGGAATGAAAAAAATTAAATATTACCACGACGTATTCGGTGCAAAACGAGACAGTAGATACTGTTACAGAACTGTTAAAAGCATTGGATTAGGATAAGTAAAAGTCCCGTGTGATGTTAATATACTTCTAGATAAATTAAACGATCATTTTCTGAACTAAGCACCGTGTATTGAGATCTCGTTAAAAGAAACAGTTCTATATAATCTGCATAATCAATACCATAAGGGATTCTTTTTAGTTTTCCTCTGTTAATCAATCTGATGTTCTGAAATTAATAATGAGTATTACATCTAATGCCACGGGATCTGATTACCTATATACAAAAATAATAAAAATATGTTGCGACTTTGCTCTTCCGGCAGTAACAGAGATTATTAATAACTCTATAGTGGTGCTTTCCCCACGGCATGGAAAACTGCTTTTGTACATCCTATCCCTAAAACAACACAACCTAAGCATCCGAATGAATATCACCCAATTAGCATTTTACCCGCTCTCTCAAAGGTACCAGAAAAATTTACCCGCAAGCAAATAGACTTTCTTTTATCTAACAATATAATGAACGAATTTCAATAAGGCAAAAGCACTGGGACAGCCCTATTAAGTGTTATCGAAGATATCCATAATGCAATTGATTCAGGAAAAATTACTGTTTTAATTCTGCTAGACTTGAGCAAAGCATTCGATTCGGTCGATCATATCATCTTCTTGCAAAATTAAGATCACTGAGATTTGCAATGCCGACTGTAAATTGGTTCTCGGAATATTTAACAAATCGTAAACAAATAGTCGTAACTAATAATAAAAAATCGGTAGCCCTCCGGACAAAAAGAGGTGTAGCACAAGGAAGCGTTCTCGGCCCTCTAGCTTTTCTGTAGTATGTGAACGATGTCGACGAGTCTCTTAGGTACGGTAGATTTCAAATGTATGCTGATGATTTGCAAATATATATAAGCGACACACCAGGTAACGTAAGGTCAGTCACTGAACGCATAAATAGAGATCTGGAATCGCTACACAAGTGGGCTACATCGTTAGGTCTTCTCCTAAATCACAATGTATTCCCCTTTGTTCAAAGCAATTTATCAAAAAAAATACAAATGCACAATTACCTGACATCATAGTTGACCAAACACCAATAACATGGTGTAATAGTGTAAAACATTTAGGTATCTTTATTGACAGCTCACTTAGCTGGCAAAACCAAATTGATAAAATATGTCGGAACGTGTACTCTTCGATTCATTCAATGAAACGTTCACGTGATATTTTACCAACTCCTATACGAGAAACCCTTATCAAATCCCTTGTCTTGCCTCATTTTGACTACTGTGACTTCTTGCTCACAGATGAAACGGGAAAATTAGAACGTAAATTAGAAATAGCACAAAATGCATGCATTCGCTTTATTTTCGACTTAAAGAAGTACGATAATGTTTCAGAATTCTATGAAAAATCCGGTATCCTCACACTTCAGAAACGACACTCGTTACATATGTTACTCGTTCTGCAGAATATCCTCAATAGTGACCATTAAAACAATTAGCTGAACGTTTCCAGTTTTTGAAATTAAATCGCGCGCAAGACTCATTCCTTCTCACGATCCCAAAACATAACACAACCCTTTTCAGTAAATCATTTAAAGTAAAGCTTATCAGAGCATGGAACAAGTTACCAACTCAAATTAAATCTCTTCCTTCATTCTCATTATATAAGCGACATCTATCCATGTGGTTGCAACATTATTCACTTTAGGCACTTTACAATATACTTCCCTCCTCTTTGCACTTGATTCTTCTCACCCGTTTAATGTTTATGTTTTATGTAAAATGTATTTACGTCTTATGTACTATGTAAAAATATTAAAATTGGCGCAGCGTAAAATTGTGTATGTATATGTGTATATGTATATATACTGTCT
>NNCF01129029.1:697144-708223 GCA_002313205.1 Laupala kohalensis
TATATATATATAAATTTAATGTCAAAAAACAGTACAAACTGCGTATGACAACGTGGAGGACTATAAACTAATTTACTCTCCGGAAGCAAGCAAGGGACCTTCCCATTAATTCCGATCAAGGGCCCTAAGGCAGAGACGGATTCAAAATTTTAGCAAAAGTACCTAGATAAGATAAAAAATTAGCTGCGAGTTGTAATACTAATAGAATGTTAATATGTTTGTAATTTAACGCAAAACATTTACATGTACATATTATTATCGAACTATAGATTATTCTGAGTATAGTGTTTAAAAATCATAAGAATTGAAATAACACTAAATTCACTATTTATCGTTACAATAAACACTCTCCTAGACAAAGCCTTGAGAACCCGTATAAGAAATCCGCCTCTATCCGAAGGAAAACCGGAGAAAAATCCGGACCAGGATGGGGATATTTTAGATATTTTTTTATAAATTAACAATTAGTATGTTGAAATTGTAATTAGAATTAATCATGTTCATCCTTTTTAGTACATAAATTTAACGTTTTTAAATATCTTTATTTGTTTTTTAATTCTTGTTGTACATTATTTTCTTCTTCTTTTAGTGTTTCATTTTTTCGCACTATGATGTTTCCTTTATTTTTATTTTTTTGAACTCTCAAACTCTCTCATTTATCTTGATATTTATATTTCTAATAAGAGTTATGTTAAAATATTTTTTATGAAGTTTAAATTGTAAATTTTCCTATGTGTGTATCATATTATTATGGTAATTGTTATATTGTAATATTAACTTGTTCGGTCCTAAGCCGCCATCCTGATTGAGGGTTTTGCTGGTTTTTTCCTCAATCGCTTAGGGTTTCCCGGGATGGTCCCTTGCTTTGCTTTCCCAGACTTAAATGTAAACGTTACTCCTCCCTTATTTCTCTACTTCTGTATATAATGTATTATTTCTTACGTAGTCAGACAGTAGAGCAGACCCTGTGGTCTGAGTCTCGCCACTAAATAAAGACATTTATTGTTATTATTATTATTATTATTATTATTATTATTATATTGATCAATTGAAAAGGACTATGTAATGAAATTTCAGGTCTCAATGAAATCGTGGAGAGCGAAAGTATCGCAATCTTGTATTACAACTATGGATATTTTTTAATATTTTGTATAAAAATTAAAATTGATTTTGTATTGCAAATGGCTCCCCGGGTAGTACTACACCTAGTCATTTAAGTGTAGCGGGGGAGATAAATCATCGTAATCATTATAATTTACATTAGTATGCAAATGTCACAGAAAAATTGTGTTCCTTTTCTGCGTAACAAAATAAAGGTCCTCAAAATTCAAAACTTCGTAAGATAATAATGATGTACGCAAATAAGTATGTAAGTATGTATATATATATATATATATATATATATATATATATATATATATATATATATATATATATATATATAAANGAGAGAGAGAGAGAGAGAGAGAGAGAGAGATAGGAAAAACCAGTCGAGTCACGATGATCAGTAAAACTACGCATCTGTTGTGACGCAAAGAACTTTCCACCCACCATTTGATCAAAGAACCCGAGGAAAACCGGAATCAAACCTCTGGGAGATACATACCGTTGTAAATCAATATACACGTTGTATCCACGTCGGAAACGGCGGGTGATCAATGGAAACGGAATCCCTGACATGTTGAAAGTGCGATGTTTGTGTGTTGACAAGCTTACCGCGCACTTCCTCGTTCTCCATTCCGTGTGAATCGTCCGCCTGAGGCAGCGAATTCTTCTACTTCGCCTCCGCATCGACAGGCGCAGCGCTGTTGTCGTTGTCATCGTCTACAACTACTACTTTCTATTGGCACCCGAGGAACAGGACTTGTCTCTCCTTTCTCTAGAGGGATCGCCCTTTCCTCCCACGCCATTGTTCTCGATTGGATAACAAAATCTTGTATATATTTTCATTTATTTATTACCACCTTGCTTACTACATGGTCGTTAAAGGTTTCATATACACACATATTATGTTACTATTAATAAATATAATAATAATTTATTAATCTACAAGTGTGCAATGTTCGGTGGCAGATAGAGAAGACGTAATAAAAGTATACATAATACAATAATAATAAGTTAAAAACAAAGCTGCACCCTGATATCAAATGGTAGAAAATGCTTAGAAAAGTAGTACACAAGAAACGAGAAAGAAATTACATTTAAGAAATTGATTACCTCAATGAGACCCATAAGTGTGTATATTCCCTTACGTACACAAACACACTTTCGCTTTCAATCAGTTACAGAAACACACTCATACGTACAAGCATGCTTCAATATACACACATATATCATTTCTCCTCCTTTATCCTTAACGTAAAAATAGTCGCCATAATACAATTAAAAGAAATGAATCACTCTTGTTCCACTTGGTGTTTTCACTAGTGCACCTGTTCCCGACGCCCATTTGATAAATAAATAAATAAATAAATTTATTGTCAAAAAAGCAGTTACATCCTGCATAAGACCTTGTGGAGGACAATAAACTAATTTATGCTCCGTAAGCCTGAAATCCCATCAATTCCGCTCAAGGGCTCTAAGGCAGAAACGGATTGAAATTATAACTTTTCTTAAAGTCTTCTCTTTACTTTTTTAATTAATGTCTGACTAGACCTAACAGAGTCACATACTGTCTTTACTTGAGGTAACTTTATTCATTTTCTATAATTTCGTTCATTTCCTTGAATTCGTTCTTCTATCCTTTTTTTTTCAATACATCTTTGAATTCTCCTCTTTCTTTCTCGCACATGTCGTACCCTGTATTATTTATTAAGCGAATAAAAATTAGAATATATAACTTTCAAAACTGAGCTGATCGTCAATATTTATATTCCTCCCGTAACCAATCACCACAAAAACAATTACAAAAATAATTTTATGGGCAGTAGAGGAATCTTAATTTGCTCTTTAACTACGTATTTCTCTTTTATTTGTTTTAAAACATATTGATTGAAAGGAAATTGATTAAGCTATCTCCCAGGTAACGCAACTTACCGCTAGATAATTCAATGCAGATCGCATAGAATGTAGTCAGGTAACACTAGTTATGAGGTGCTGTTGTCGTAGTCGTGTAGAAGAAATACTTTCTATCGGAACCCGAGGAGTGGGACTTATCTTTCCTTTCTCGGGAGGTATCTCCTGTCTCTCACACGCCATCGTTCTCGATTGGATAACAAAATCTTGTACTATTGAGCCAGCAAGAAACACAATATTTTATTCGTAAAAGGCTACTATTTATATTTTTTATATCTGATGATGACCCAACACATTCGGTCGTAACGCTGCGAGAGAAAATAAAATTTTATGTCTCTTTAAAACATCATAGATAAAATTGATGTATATTTACAATATTGTAAATATTGTAAATATTTACAATATTTACAAACATATTTCAATTTTATCTATGATGTTTTAAAGAGACATAAAATTGAAATATGTTTGTAAATATTGTAAATATCTCTTTGTCTCCAGTCATTCTTAACCAATTGCCATTCACATTACAAAGATTACTCTATAGACAGTAGGCGAGCCATGACGAGTTACATTTTAACTTTGTACTGTCTTTTATCATTTGTATTAAAGCACAAGTTATATTCGAAAATTCTTATGCTCTGTCCCAGGCGACTCAAATTAGAATTCGATGACTCTTTGCTGACCGCACAGGAAGTTTTTAATGCGTAAACTACCACACAGACGACGTTACTCACCGCTAGATAACTTCGAAATATGTAATACGAAAATTGTATTACATTTTTTGTTAATTTATTACCTTAAATTGTATTGGAATTGAATGGGTGCGCGAAATCCATTCTCCAATGTACTAAGTGAGTGCTCTCACGAATTACGTTGTATACATCAACTCTGCTTTAACTTTATTTCTTCGCGTACGGAGTGATCTTATTTAAGAAACGTGCCTCTGCTACAAAGTGAAATTGAACCAATTACATCAGTGTTCCTTTCAGCGTTCATCAGGAAGTGTGCCAAACACCGGAAGTGATAAATTTGAATGAAACACTTCTAAAGCTATTGTAGGAACTTTCACCAACATCATCTAAAACCGGTCTTTATGACACTTAAATCCAAAATCATCGTATTCATCAGTGTTGTACAAGGATGTCCGGAATTGAATCATAATAAATTTTGAATATCCTGTACACATGTATCTAATCCAACTCATAAATGAAAACGTTTCTTCCTGTGACCGAAACAATGAACGTCAGTAATAGCATATTTTACGCGTTGAAATGCATTTCATGTGTTCGTAGTTAAGTAATTAAGAATGTAGAACATATATGTCCTAAATAGTCGAATTACTTGACAATTTCAAGTCTCATAAAAGTTGCCTACACGTTTCTTTCTTTCGACAATCATTTACCCTTTTTTATAGCTATTAGATACATAGTACAGCAAATCGCCGTGTCATTCAATTTTATTACCTTCCTCACACAGAATAAACATTGTACCTGCTGACAGAACCGTGACCGCAAATCGTTCACATCGCAAAAGTAATACTTTTCGAAAGACAAGATATGCATGTTAATGGTTTCATCCGTAACACTTCAAACTATTAACACTTCTGTATAAACACGCAATGTTTTTACATAGACCTCATTTTTAGGTCTGTGTTTGCTTCATATCGATTTTCTCGCAACGGAATACTTTACTGTGGAAATATGCTATTTAAGGTGTTATGAGCCTGCTAGATATTAGTAATTCATAAAAACTTAATGAAATTTTCATGTGATATAAATTCTTTTAAAAAATCACTATAATCAATTGCAACGCATTGAAAACTGCGAATAATTGAAAACCTCGTAAATTTCCGTGTTTTTTGGCACTCTCATCGGCCAACGAAGGATGAAATTGGCATAATTTCTTACATCTATTATTCATGCGGTAGTTTTATACAAATATGTTATTTTTATTCCGATAGGAAGTCCGATGTTTTTTTAGCAAAGTACCTCCGCTTCCCCTCTCGTCCAAAGGTTCCTACGAAATACCATGTGCGCGGATAAACCTCCGACATTGTACCTTTAGAGACATCGGACGAAGAATTCCACCCACTGATCTGCCAACTTGCACCCACTGATCTCGATCACCCTTTCGGAGCCAAGATTGGGTGAAAGGGATATCCGAAGCGACTCGAGATTTGACGTGAGAGCGGGGAGAGTGGGAGAGATTTGGTGGAAGAAGCCCAAACTTTCCATCGTCGCCGCTGGCGAAGATCTCTGGAGCGCTCAGCGTCACGACGAGCCGACCTTGGACTGGAATGTGATAAACGCTCGCCATTCGTTCGTCGAAAGTAGGCTGCGCGCAAGAATAGGGACACCATCGAGCTCTTTAGTAGTTTCGAACTAATGACATATGGCTTGAACTAATCGCTTCTCATAGACTTGTATCGAGTGATCATATAACGACCGTGGCTTAATGGTAGCGTCTACGCTTCCAGGATACCGCTGAGCGGAAGGGCGCAGGTTCGATCCCACGCGGTTGAGTTATTCAGCTGGGGTTTCCCTCAAGTACTGCAGACAATTTTTTTTCTATTTCAAATTTATTCATTAACCTAAATTGTTATTTACATCTACCTGTGTACAATACACAAAGAAAATGAAAAACACAAATTGACTGCCCTGTCTGTAAACGGAATCATTACAGAGCTCTCTCATGATTCATTCATTGTCTATTTTTGTCTCTTTTTCCTGGTTTTCGAAGCTTCTTAGTAAACCCCTCTCTTCAGGTACCTCCATCCCCGCCTCGGTGCCTCTATGCCCTCATCATGTATCCTTGATATCATCCTTTCCTCACATTCCTCAGCTTGATTTTTTCATCCCTTTTAGTTTTATTCTTCTTCCCTTCTCACATCTCGTATAACTCCCAATTGTGTCAAAAAATCCTTGAATACTTCATATCTCTCCTTCGTCTTTATTAGTCACTCCAAATCACAAATCCTCCAAATTCTCTCTCTCTCTCTTTTTTTTTTCAAATACTTCAAGCAACCTGCCCTTTCCATTCCATGGAGTGAGTAGTCCTGTATCACATGTCTTGCATCTTCTTCTTTTTTTCAACACATACCAATGTCCGTAACTTTGATTCCCCGGTAACCCAACGTTTCTCCTTCCCAAGTTTTGTCCCCAAATCGTGTGGTTAAGTGGATAAGCAAGCATAATGGCCCGAACCTCGCCACATCGTAAAAGAAGACGGCATCATTGTAAATAGTTCTAGAGCTTATTTTAGGAATCTTCAATAGGTGGCATTTGGGGTCCGCGGGTCCTCTTTAAAATGTAATTTTGGATTTATCGCGGTGTGAATTCACACTAAAGCGCATCAGAAACAAAAACGTCACCAGAATACAAATCCTCTGATATTTAGAAAGTGTTCTAATATTTATTAACAATAATCTGATACAAGTCCATTCAGTTTTGTCAATACCAAACTTATACTTATTATCAGAAGTGAGAAACGAATAATTAATAAAAATCTTAATAGTTTATTAAGAGCATTTGTTTTGGAAAAGCTAATGTTTATAATCCAAGTGAATATGAACCATTGGTGAATTAGTTGGTTCCTACGAGCACGTCCTTTAGGTGCTTTGGTACTGTGATGCGTAAATAAGATTTGAATATTTATTTTTACTTTGTTTTTGAAATAATATTTTACAGCATCATGTAAGCAAATATAAATACCACGTGAATAAAAAAATTAATTATAACAATACTTGAAAGAAGAAAGACACTTGATGCATATATTTCATTTCATTTATAGATATTATAAAAATTCACGTTTTTATTGGCCATTACATTTTTTTAAAAAATTTCTTTACTACTTTACGAAAGATTTTCAAATTCATACATCTACATAAAAGTAAACGGAAGTAAACTTTGAAAAATACACAAATTTGTTTACAGATGATAATTTATTAACTATTGAAGTATTTTCCTCAGAACCATTTATGTATGGTTGGCATAGAACATCATACCATTGTTTAATCCTAACAGCAGTTCGTACCACAATCATAAATATTTACCTTCACCACAAACCATGCTATGGATTATAAAGTGTATCACAAGCACCGGATTCTACTTCGTATTCTCCCAGACCGAAGTACCTACTTCGATAACCACATACTGTCCCACCGACCTGACACTGATCCATAGACGATCGATCTCTTGGCAGAGTATTGTGATCTTCCGAGCGGCGACAAAGAGATTCGATGCATGTGGGTTAGTCGTCGTTCCGGCTTCCACAGGAAGTCCAGCCTTTCTACCACGCCCCTCCGCGACCACGAGGTGCCAGCGAGAAAGCTGGTCTTCACAAGACTGCACAAAGCAGGTGAGGCGTCCTTGACACTCGCATATGGGTTAAAGAAAAGCAAGTGTGTGTATTCTGTGAAGAATGTTTAAAGCGGCGGTCGTCAACCTTTTGGGTCATGTGGACTACTAAATTATTCGTTTTGAAATCCGCGGAACATTAAGTGTTTATTTTTATAAATATTAATAAGTTTTTCAAATGATGGACACAGAGAAATCTATTACAAAAATCAAATGTACCTTTCTAAGATTAAACTGTATTAGTCAAGTCCGTTATATAATTAAAAAATCATAGACTTAGGACCTGATGACAGACGAATACTATATACTTTGTGGTATTGTGTACTTAATATCACTAAATATATAGTATTCGTCCATCAGGTCCTAAGTCTTTGATTGTTTATTTATTTTCTATCATAACAAATTCTAATTATAACAACATTTCTTATTTAATCAACATATATATTCTATCAATGAAAGAAAACCTTCAGACATATTAGTTTTATTGAAGAAGAGGATTTTGTTCAACACCAAATTGGAAATCCATTACATCAAAGATATATTTTGTATCTTCTCTTCGACATGCATCATGGAAGATTTGAGGTGTTTTCACTATTTCTCAGCAACAAGCAAAAGGACATCTGCTCGTCCCCCACAATATTCCAATTCTTAATTTTCTATTTTACAGGATTGTTATTTAGATTTCACTGAAAATTGTCCTCTAGATTTTCATCAAAGTTGGGGGAAGAAAAAGGGGTACAGTTTCAAATGCGTACTAATGTAGTGAATTTATAAAATTAAGAGCAGCTTAATTTTATAAATTTTAATTTGCATTTTAAATATCTGTCCAGCAAGGACAGCACACTGTTTGATTAAATATAAAATATTTTTCTATCACAATTTTTGAAGTCCTTAAAACAGAATAAAATATGGTATAAATAAAATGTGTAAAGTGTAAGAATTCACTTTGTGTAGGATGATAAAATAAAAAAATTTATTACGAGTCTCTTAATTCAAATACATTTATTACATAAGTAGATCGATGCAATGATACTCTTTAGTATTATATTCTACAGTGAATGAAGCTTTTAAGTTATTAATAACATAATATAATTTTTGACACAGCATTTCAACTTTATCGATCATAAACGAAAAATAATCTTCGAAATGTTATTGACTAATGAAGCAGTTGTGTAGCGTAAAATCGTGTGTGTGGAACGCATTATGAACGTGCTCTGTTTTATCTGCAAGTAAAGAATGTATGTAATAACATGCTAATGTTCCGTAGTCGGAATGGAAAGGTGAGAAAGATCAAGGGAACGAGCAGGAACACAGTCGAACATGTGTGCTTTCCCGTCGTGGCGAGAACTGGTAGTAAAACTGTGCATAAAAATCGTTGCTTGTCTTCCAAAGTAGGCAAGTGGAGAATGAACATATGTGGGACATCGAAGTTGTCACAACACGGAGAATCGTGTCGAACAATTATTTTGAAATCTCGCATGGCAAATGATGTGAAGTATACGGACTAAAAATATCGCGTGTTAAGGAAATGAAAAGAAAACTCCATTGAGAAATGATTGAGATAATTCAGGTCACTCGAACATGAGCGCACAATATCTTCAGAGTGAATATCGTATAAATAAATAAGTGAGATTTCAGATTGTCAAATATCAATACTTTGAAGATTTTGAAGATAATTAAGCTTTCCATAAATAGGTTTTATCGTTTCTGGACCGTGAACTACCTGGTGACACGTGGTCAATAATCCAGTCACACATAATGATATTCCAAATTTGCAAAAATGAAGGGGAGTAAAAATATTCGTCGTAAAATTTCTATATTTAAAACTGTTTCGCAATGTCTATAATCTCTTTAATTTCACTTTGGTTATCAATTTTGAATATAATAACCATTGTATTGTAATTCACAATGTAAGTGTTTGAATGTGTGGTTGTGAATCTAGAGCTTTTAAATTAGATCTGGCGTGATCAATTCACAGTCAAAACACACATACCTGAAGTCGAGTGTCTTCTGTCATGATATTAATTATACAATTAAATTAAGAAAATATTTATTTTTAAAATTTTTAATTATTTATTTTATTCCTTTTGACGAGGTTCATTGCCATGAGGCCTGCTCTTCCACCTAACCGTTGGACTTGGGAAAGGGAATTGGGAAGGAGAGATGTTGGGTTGCCGGGGAACTTGTGGTACCGTACCGACATTTGTCTGGAGTAGGTGAGGGAAATCTCAGCTGAAAACCTCACCTGGTTCGGCCGAGCAGGGTTTGAACCCACGCTCTACCACTCAACGGGATCGAGCAAGCGAAGACGTAACCTCTAAACCACCGTTGTCGGTACTAGACCACCAATATCGTAAAAAAGTAGAAAAAAGACATGAAGAAATAAATTTTATTGTCAAAAACCAGTACAAACTGCGTATGACCACGTGGAGGAAAAAAAACTAATTTACTCTCCGGAAGCAAGCAAGGGACCATCCCATCAATTCCGATCAAGGGCCCTAAGGCAGAGGCGGATTCAAAAATTTCAGCAAAAGTTCCTAGATAAGATAAAAAGTTGGCTGCGAGTTATAATACTAATAGAATGTCAATATGTTTGTAATTTTAAGCAAAAAATTACATGTACAAGTTATTATCGAACTATAGATTATTCTGAGTATATTAAATATAATATTTAATATCCAAGAAGGCAGAACTGATTATTTACTATAATGCTAATATCAATCCTTTTTATTAATCAAAAGGCTACAATGTTTATAAATACGTTGATTCGAAATAAACATATTAGCAACGCTTCAATATTATGCAAAGTCGTGGGGCAACATTTTAAGAAGTACAAAATTGTTCAGTGTAATGTACCATAGTACAAAATTCATTATATTTACAATGTGACAACAATCACAACATAACTATCATGTAACCGGTAGATAATTGAATTAAAATTTCTCAAAAATTTCTTTGAATTTTTTATATGATGTGTAGATATGGAAACAAAGTTTAATTTCACCGTTCCTGAATGTATTTTGTTAAATGGGTCTAGATGCGACTGTCGTGTCAGAATGAAAAATTTTTTGGTCATCCGGGACATTGTTCATGAGAAACGGCGGTCCCTTTCATGTCCTTAAGTGTCCTGAAGAATAATAGTTTTTTAATTTATTCTCAAAATTTCATGTATACCGTTTTCCGCGTTATTATTGTTAAGACCATGTTACGTTTTTTTACTTGACAAACGTATCTTATGAACCATAGAGTACGTGGAAACAGGGTCGCTGGTCTCGTCTTAGACTTCTCATTCCGGATACACGGACTGATACTCGATGGCGTCCAAGGCACGTGATATAAAACTAATTCCACTATTTTGGATGTATGCGTCCTGTTAAGAGTGTATAGCACTTCTCATTGAACCTGTAGATTCTACCTCTACCTCATTAACTGATTTGAAATTTCGAATTTAAAAAATGTTTCAGAATCATTGTGGTTTGATACACGCGTATTCCTATATAAAATCTTGAATTCAAAATATTTCTTTGTTACTTGCTGGTTGTTTTCCATTAACAAATTTACTTTAATAATGACAAAAAACTGTCGATAATGCCTGTGACATACTATTATGTCCCTTGTTCAAAATTTCACAATTATCAGGTCAGATACCACAACGTTTTTTTATTGTCGTATTCGTAAATGGGAAATGTAGCGTGTTATTGAAATAATT
>NNCF01129029.1:711133-725368 GCA_002313205.1 Laupala kohalensis
TAAGGTATCTCTTCTAATACATTTCACATGAAATACAAAATTCGAAGTTGGTTTCCCGAAAACAACGCTATCAATACAAATAAATATTAATGAAACATAAATATACATTTTTTCTTTTTTTGTTTTTTAAATCTTCATTTGCATATCTGATATTCAATGCTTTCATAAATGGAGGTCTATTTAAATAAAATAAGTTTTGTGAAGTAAAAATTTTAGACTCCCATGTTACCTGAAATAATTTGCTATTCTAAAAACGTGTTGTAAATACATTTTGAAACATTTTGGAGATACTTTTGTACTATTATTCATTTACTACATGCAATATTAAAGTAAAAACGCGTTTGTGAGACAATGTACGGCAATGATTGTCTACATCCCATCACTCCAAGAGTTTCATCATTCTTCACATCATGCTTGCTGAAACTTCGTCATGCGTGTAACCATCGACATCGTTTCCACTTATACATAAACATTTCGCCACCTTGCCCTGCATCAGAAGCTTAGTCATTCCTTGTACTGTGACCTTTCATGGTTGTTATCAAAAGCCAATTATTCATTATAACCACCAGTGACACCTCACGACCGCTATCATTACCAACTTAAGTGTACGACCATAATACGAAATGTGCAATTTCAAATATGTAAGAGTTTTGACGCTTGGACGTAAACAACACCTATTATTCCATTTTTAACCAATGACGATGTTTTTCTCATAAAGACTGCATGAAATAATTGTAATTATTGATATTCAAGTGTTTTGGTTGGAAAATTTCGTTGTTACCTTAAAAACTAGGTTACGGGCTGAATCAAAAAACGAACATAAGAAATGCGCATGTAACTCGAGGATCTAAATTCTCACATGTACTAAATGCTCATATGTAGGACGTAGCCGGGATTTTAGACAACGGAATGGGAGGGAGGGACCTCTTTGGGGTCGAAGTAGATTCATCATCTTATCTATGGAATAAGAGCCCTCAAACGTGACATAAATCACTATACTATCGAAGATTCTAGAGATCGTGTTCGCCAGATACTCCTCAATCGGCGTGGATAGCAACAGTAATTTAACAAAATGCTTAAGAAGCGGTGATATCACCTCACGGACTTCATTTTAGTTATATATTACAATTTAGTGAAATGCATTTTGAGATTCGCATTGGAGTTTATTGACCAGGGATTTTTACTCCCTCAAAATCTGAAAGGAACCCATGTCTATTTTGTGTTATACTACCATTTCGGTTTTTGTAATGAGGGGAGTGTAAGTACACCTCCCGCTGTTGACTTCACCCATGATTTCTTCGACATCAGACCCCAGACGATATTGACAATGCAAAGTCACACTTTATTTTCAAGTAGCAAACGTTCGTAATCTGAACGAAACTCCGTCATCCACAAGTTGTAAATTACTTCTTACGAGATCATTAAATCGTTTACAATCACAGGAAATCAAAAAAACGTAGAAATATAATGGAATAGACCGCTAATAGGTCGATATGATTGGGAAGGAACGGTTAGATAAATTGACATTATTGTATAGATGAATATGATAAAATGTAATAGGGAGGGGATCGTCATCCACATAATTCCCCCAGTTGCACCCATAAATCATATACCCTTCATTTACTCCTCCCCATCAAATTATTCCTACAACCGTATCCGCTTTTGTGAATTCTCCGAGTGAACAGTACTGCTTGCTTTTACTATGTCACCGCTCCTACCTTCACCTCCCTCTCTTTGGTCAGCACAAAGCGTCAACGAACTAAATTTACGTCTGCAAATTACATTCGCCAGATGGCAGACCAGGCGGCAAGTATAGTGCTTCTGGTGGCAGCCGCGTCAAGGAGGACCACGCTTCGTCACCAGGGTTGCCAAGGTATTCGCGCCCATATGATGCTCCAAGAGTCCTCCAGTATTTTGGTATCCCTAGATATTAGTTTTAGTATCGTCCTCCGTTTTGAGGACAACTTAAAATAACATTTCTAAAAATAAAAAAAATATCGTGGTAGCCTTGAGAAATAAATATTTATCGAGCCCCAGATACATGGTAATTGGGTTGAAGTAAGTACACAATATTTTTAATAATATAAATGTTTCAATTTTTAACTGTAATAGACCGTGTATATCGCTGTGAAGTGAGGATTTTGAAGTAAACGTGCCATGCTGATAAGATGAAGTAGAGGAAAGAATGGTAGGTACAATATTCCGAGGTGAATGAATGAATCATATATAATTTACAAATTGAGTTAAAACTTTATCAAGTTGATCCAACTGAGAAAAGTGAAATAATAATAATTTATTGAACAAATTTATAATATTAATAATCCCTTCCCCCGAAATTATATTCGTAAATCACTCCACCACGTATACTCTAAAACCTAGTTAACATGTATTCAAAATCTCCGAATGCGAATCGAACCCATATACTAGACGAGACCGATAATACGAAAACAGAATGTTCTCTGATTCAGTCCCGTAAATAGGATTTGCATTTTTTGGGGAGTGGGGAAGATAAGAAATTGGAAGCAAGAATAAGTCTTAAAAAATAAAGTTTCGTTGTCATTAGCTGTATTGTAGTACGAAGCAAGTCTGTAGTAATCATTTAAATTTTAGTCACTATAAGAATGCAAATAGTGATTGCAAACAGTGCTCTCATTTTACTTCGTTCGAAATAAATATTTTTAGTATATTTTGTGCTCTTATTTCAGTTAGTTCGAAATTATATTTTTAGTATCCCCATCTTGGTTCGGGTTTTTCTCCGGTTTTCCTTGGGGTAGAGGTGGATTTTTTATACCTCAGGTTCTTGTCTAGGGGCGGCGCCTATTGAAATAATAAATCTGGAATTTAGTGTTATTTTCATGGTTACGATTTATAAACAAAATTTTCCAAATAATCTATAGTTTGATAATAATGCGTACTTCTGAAATCACTTTTTTGTTTTACTAAATACAAACATTATAACATGAACCGAACTATTTTTATTCTTATCTTAAGCATGTGCTAAAATGTTATCTTCGCTTCTGCCTTAGGGCCCTTGATCGGAATTGATGGGATGATCCCTTGCTTGCATCCGAAGAGTAAATTAGTTTATCGTCCTACACGTAGTTATACTCAATTTGTAGCTGCTTTTTTGACATGTATTTATTTCTTTATCTCTTATTTAATTTTGTGGGGGGGGGGGCAGGAAGGAGAATTGATTCCCTTCCCTATCCAAGCCATTGCTCCGCAGACTTCTTCCCACCACGTCGCAAGTCGTCTGCCACGTAACATGACTACGGAGGAGGCGCATGCGCCATCGTGCGTTATAACTGTAATCCACAAAGGAAGCAACGGCCTATTCTCCGCCGTGAGCCAAGGACGAAATTACGAGACGAGCGAGCGCGCACGCGCGAGAGAGCGCGGCCGGCGCACTGGCCGGTGAATCAGAAGCTGCTCGAAGAGGGGTGTGAGCGAGGTAGGGGGAGTGATGGAAGGAAGGAGAGGGAGGGACACTGGACGTGGGAGTACGCGAGCACTTCCGCCCTGGCTGCCCCGACTCAAGGGCGCCTGCGGAGTCACAGACCTCGAGGGAAGGAATGCGAGAGTGGAGATGCACAAACGCGGAAATAAACATTCTACTCGCGGAATGACAAGTACTCTTTAAATTCGTACAATTTTTTAAATTTTCTTTATTGATTTACAATGTTTGTGTTGTTTTTGTTAGGTCCATGAATCTACCTAATGATTTCCACAAACTTTTATTTTATGTATTTTTGCGACTCATCGAGAAGACACCTTAAAAATATACATCTTTCAAATGAGTATATGACAAAAGGGAAATTAATCAGGAACTATACATGCATTGGTAGTGCTCGTGTTATGGTTAAGTATTTTAAATGTATGAAGACCCTCTGATTTGCTGCTAACATGTCTGTTTTAGCCCATTAGAAGTTACAATATTATTTAGAACTTTTGAAACCACTCTCTTAAAATTTCCAACAAAGGCACTATCACTTCACATTTATTTAATGTCTAATACTTTTATTGATTCAATATGTTTTTAGATGAAATTCAGAAAGAATGGTCTTCTAATTTTTGTATTTATTACAGTCTGATAGTCAACCGTAATTATGTGAAAAATAATCACACACCCTAAATAATTACGTTTTGTATGGGGTACTATCAGGCCAGATTGCTTCATAATTACGAGGTTATTTCTTTAAAGTTTTGCATTCAAAGTCTGATCAACATTACTGATTCTTTAAACTTCTCTGATGCATTTAACGAGATACTTATTATCGATTGCTCTCTGGATATTTCAAACAGTTCCCAACATTAGAATTTTACCTTAGTCGGAAATGTGGATAAATATTGATGTTTTTTTAAATATGTAAATGATAAGTTAGTATGAGGTTTATATCTTTATTATTCAGAGTTTTATATCAAGATATTTGACGGAACGATAGTAAGCTACCAAGGATTTCAATTCATCGTTTAACAAAGTTGTTGCTATACTTCAAAGACATTTGTCACGCTCATCGCTCACGTACCTTCGGAAAAAAGTTAACTACAATAGTTTAATTTAATTATCATTAAACTACGGAAATAAATTTCTTATTCAGGTGTGCTCATCCAAATATCGTGTGTGGAGTATAATATCTAATTGTCTCAAACAAATGTTAGAAAAATAATCTAGTAAGATTCTCGTAATTTCTTATATATCAAATTTAACGTAAGTGGTTATGGAGAGAATTTTGTTATACCTTAAAAATATCCAGTTGCATAATTATTTTATATCATTTTATACTCCATCTTTGTACCCAACCAAAGTATCAAATCGGTATAACACCACCCCATTTCTTCTTCAAACGAGTAATCTCAAGAACCTCGTTTCAAACAACAAAAATGATGTAGTAAGTTCTTCCTGAGCCATAATGTCTGTTCATTGTTTTTATGAACGTTGATGTACTATACTGGGTTTCGTAACCGCTAAACTAACACTACCGTTTACCCGTAGGCGCTTCCTAAACCTGCGAGCGGCAAACCGCGGTGTTTCGCGTGACAACCTTCACCAACCACTCACGATTCGCGAACACATGATCAGCGTCCTGTGAGACGGAAGGAAATGACCGTTCCTTTATTACATACATGGTCCGAAGCAACTGTTTCCTATTGTACCGTCATTTTGCTCTTGGTTAGCTATGTATGTGCGGTAGTAGGTCTTTGTGGCACATACCGTTTCGGGTTGCCACTGTTGTTTTAAAACTTCACGTTTCCTTCAAAACAGATTTGCTAATACATTTAGTCAATTTTATTAACGTATATTATTCGTGTTAGTTTATAATTATTACTTGTGGTTGATAATGGATTCACTGCTTTTAAACATTTTTGTTAGCCAATCGACAACTGTAAGCTTTTTACACTTATTAAGCTGTTGTCTTTATAGATCAAGATAGAAATATATGGTACTACGGAGGAGTCAGCTTCTTTAACAATATTTCTAAATTATCATTAAATCAGATTATTATTATTATTTTTATTTTTATTATTATTATTATTATTATTATTATACATTTTCTGTGCGTATTTCCAACAATTATTGTGAGTTGTGTGTACCGAATAATGGAGGTGTACAGTTTAAGAACTAACATTCATTTAAGCAAAATCATTTTATATCGGGATTACTTATTTTGATAAGATGTTATTTTGGGGTGGTGTTTAAATGTTTGTGGTGGCATAATATCGAAGAACAGATATTGTATTTCATTGTGAGCATTATTTGTATTACTTACCAAAACATTCCTTATACACTATTTTAAGCTTTTGCATTATTTTAAACAATATTTAAAAAGTTTCGAAGAATTTAAAGAACTTAGAAATTTAATAATTTCAATAATCCATTTTATTAATCTGATTCTTGAATTTTATTCTAAATACTCCATTTATACAAAATACAATCGTTTATTGTGTTTGTAACCAAATATACAAATAACTTATACCGCATCTAATCAAATATTTCATGTCGCAGCTTATACCGAAAGAGTAGAACTCTCTTTCCTTGAGAGCTACTTTTAACACTAGGTAAAATGTTCATTAGGCTGAAATTAAAAAATTAACAATATGTGTTCACCAACACTGAGAACTTCAACGTTCTTTCATTTATTTTCTTTTAATTGTAAAAATTGAATAACCTTATATTCCTGTTATCACTCAATGTCGTTCTTTTTAATACATTCTAGTTTGATAAAACATTTCGATTCAGCCTTCGAACTTTCTGTACTTAATGTGTTATGGTTAGAGTATTCGACAATATTGTGAAGGTGGGGCCTGTGTCCTCATACCCTGCTCCTTGTTACGCGAGTTTTGCCTAAAGATAATTAAAATCGTTTAAATGTTTTAATTGGTTTAAATAGATGCAATAATTCTTATATCAATTTTAGCATTTAAAACCCCTATTGGTTGTTTAAGCAACATGCAAAATATTTAATATTTGAATGAAATTTCGTTATGTCTTATGAAAAAAAAAAAAAATCTTTCCGATTCCTTTAAATAGATGTTTCTTTTTCATTGAAGTCAAAAGCCATCTACGTCTTGGATATATTGATATAATGCTAATAGTAGACCATGCTTCTTGGAACGGAGTGAAGAGAATTAAGTTTATATTTCTTTCTTTATATATAAAAAATACTTTTTTTACAAATTGGATTGTCTTACCGAACTGACATACAAAGGAATGGATATATAAACATAAAGGTTAATACAAAATTTTGAATGATTGGACTGAAATTATCCGACAAAACTACTTAAAGTTAACTACAAGTATGAGAATTGCAGGACCACGGATCACTGTTCTCATAACATTCATACTTAACTAACTGACAGCTCTTAAATCTCGAGCTTACACCTGTTCACTATGCGCGGACACTTAGTACTCGCCAAGGAGGAAGGAAGTTGTTGCAGTGCGTTTACTGCAGAGAACCGTGAACACGACCCAAGAACAGCTGTTCTCGGTTGAGCGCTTGCTGCCTCTGTTCCGCCACTGTAGACACCGCCACCGTCGCCTCTCTTGCTGACACCTCAACCTCCGCTTCTACCGCTAGAACAAATTATTTTGTCGTCGCCATCTGTTTTCCACCTTGGCTGTCACAGATTCTTTTTCCGGTCTTAAGTTATTGCACAAACATTGCAAAATGATATGTGAACCATGTTGTGAGGGATAATCTTGCTTCACAGGATAAAAACAATTGTGTGGGGCGCAGTATTATCTGTGATGTTAGATGTGTAGTTGCCATGAATGTTTTCTGAATTATATCAATTTTCTTCCGTTTCGGGCTTCGTTTAAAACGCTTAGTATACAATTTTCTTCGTTCAGTTCGTTATTTTTTATTCTAGACATTTTTCGACTTTTAGTCTTCGTTGTTGCATGAGACAGATAAATCACAATGCGGTTCACGAGTGTGGTAATGATTAGATTTAGATATCAGTAAACATTCTGTAATGTTACTATAATGTGGTTGCTAATCAGTCGACTTTTTGTTATTAAAATGATTTCTTGTATCTCACGAAATCAGACATGAGCTGTGTGTAATATCACAGCAGAACACCTTAAATACAAAGTCCCGTAATTGTTGTGTTGTATGATTATAGAAACAAACTGATTTATAATAAGTTATAAATCATTTTAATATGATGTAAGTAGATACGTCATTGGGAAAACATATTCTTCATGATTTGTTGTGTCGTAACCAAATTCTTCGTAAACATGCATGAAGTACGCAGAAAAAATCAGTTCTATGTACAGAACTTCAGTTAGATGAAATTTAGTTATATTTTTTCCTTTTTTTTAATCGTTCCATTTGTATTTCCCTTAACTACCCTTCACTCTTTTTTCATTTCTCTGCCAGTTCTTCGCAGTCCCGTGCGTTGAAGTCTCCAATATCTCCATCATTTCCAACCTCACCACGTGGAGTGCGGAAGTTGTCCCACGCTGTGCCTGGTAGCGGAATAAATCTGATCATGTCGGCGGTTTCACAGTTCCGCGTGGTGTCTCGCTGTTTGTCCCTGCTGGGAGCTGCAATTGTGAAGGCTCGATTTATCTGCGGTTTCCCGCGTGTGTACTCTGCGCGTCAGAACACCTGGTGCGTGCAGGATTCTTTCGTTTTGAGGAGACGCTTTTCGTGGAATTCGTTGCGTAAGAATGAAATGGAAATTTAGAGACACGTAAATTCCAATTACGAGGGAGAAAGAGTCGGTTGTTGTGTGCGAGAGGAATGTTGGCGAATCGTGATTTGTAGAAATGACATGCTGATTTATAGGTTCGTAAGAGAATGCAATGGCTTACAGAAATGGACTGTGTCATTAACCGAACAGAAATGTTTGTTTAAGCAAAAGCATGATCGTTATTTTAGTTTTCTTAGAGAGTAATACATTTGTTATTTTATATGGATGAATCAATTATATACTCATTTGTAAAACTAAACTCCTCTATTAGTACAATTTATTGTTAGTAGGGGAAATTTATTATTAAGTAGGTGATGCGGGGTTAGACATCGTCGCATAGTGAAAATTATTAGGCAAAGACCCTGAGCAGGAATGAACACAGTATATTTTCTCAAATATATGGGGCATATTTATTATATTTTCATTTAATATCATTCGTTTATATTAATATTATCATTCGTTTGCCATTATAAGGTTCATCCACTGGCTACTGGAGGGTGAAAGAGAAGGTCTCCATCACTTGAGCAAACTACACGAAAGAAAAAAATATACCCTTGATTTGCGAAGTGTACATTTTACCACTTGATAAGTCGACATATGTGAACTTACATGGATGATGAGTAAGAAATTTAGTTGCCAAGTTCGTTCACTCTTAAATGATGAAAAATGTTAATGTTAAGGAGTTTATTTATTCTGAAATAAAACTGTCCCTTGCCCTAATAATCATGTCACGGGCCGCCACTGATTTCAACTTCCCATCTACCAGAAAACACAGAGCCACGATATTGTTTGACATGCTCTGTACAATTATTTACGAATCGTTTGATCATGTAAAATGACGGCATGTGTCAGGACTTCAATGGCCCCCTTATGGTAAGCATTGTGGTCGCCAATCTGGTGATGATTATACATATATATATATATATATATATATATATATATATANATATATATATAATGTACATTAAACCACGTTTTTCTTCATTACAATTCATACAATTGCATAATAAGGTCGCTCACTTGTACATTATATATATATATAATGCATAATAATGCATACAATTGCATAATAAGGTCGCATTATATATATATATAATGTACATTAAACCACGTTTTTCTTCATTACAATTCATACAATTGCATAATAAGGTCGCTCATACTGCTTTAAACGCGGATTGCAGATAAAATCGCGGCTGACCGTAACAGACTCCTTCACTCCAGGACCCCGCGCTTCCAGACCTTGAGACAGACGTAGATGCGCCCTCGCAAAGTGTGGCTTTTCCCCGTATTACACGCGAGCTCAAGGTTTTCCCACGTCGCAGCCGCTCGCGTCGCCCAGTCGGCGCTACAACGGGACCGCCGCGCCGCGTCAGGAAAGTGTGGTTCGGTGGGTGGAATGGCTGGCGAGTCTCCAAAGGTGGATGGTGAATGCCCGAAGAAACCTCTATGAGACATTGCAGGTGTTGGGGAACGTCTTCAAAATGGTTTAATTGGAATTATTTACGTTACATGTTTAATTGAATTTAATTTCGGGTATTTTCGTCTTAATTGGATTTCGACTGTCTGTAATCCAGCTTGGGCATGATACAATTCCTCCCAACGAGGATGTTATTCTTTTTTTGTTGTTGTTGTTGTAATTGCGGGCTACCGGAGAAGACCAGGTTTATTTCATGTACGGGCTTTAGGAGTCGAGGCGGGTAGTGCAGTGGTAGCTCACCTACGGCTCCGGAACGAATCCTGGTTTATTGCCATTTTCACTTGGCAGATAATGCAAAGAGAAATGTGTTACCAAGTACAGTAACTCACACAATATTCTGATGAGGTAAGAAATTAATGCCGAAGATGTCGGATAAATCTAAAAGACCACTCATAATTGAACTGCGATATTTACTGTACTTGTTTGATAGTATACCTATATTCCAGGATTATAGTAAAATAAATTTAAGATGTCTCAGATTTAATATAATAATTATCGTAAGTTGGAATCGGACCAAGTTTCTCTTCTTCGTTTCATAAATAAATTAGTGTTAATTATCTTCAATTACTTTTCCAGTTTTAGGTCGTATGATTCACGTTTTATTCGTTTTATGAAGTATTCTGAAATTTTTATGATATTTGGAGTGAGGCGCCTGGTTTCAAATTATTTTTAGTGAAATCAGCGTGAAAGTGGAGAGTGTTTAAATATATCAGGTTCCATTAAATGAAAACTGCATGTTTACTTGTGTATACGCAGTACGTTTTTTGCACAGTATCCTACTTGGAATTACGCGTAACCGACAGTCGTCCGTTAATAATTTTGTTCATTCTTGAACAACAATTTCACGAATTACTTACTTTCATCATTTTTTTCTCAAGTAATTTCTATATTCAAAGAGATAAAATAAACAAATAATATTGCCGCTATCCGTGGACTTAACAGTGTGAGATTCAGATCATACCGTATGCTGAACCACTTGTTGAATAACTTCGATTGAAACAGTCATCCATTCTTGATTTAGCGTCGTCTATCAGCCATACAACTAATGATATAACCCCAACAGGTTCTTATGAATCTGATTGGTATTAAGATACTATTTGAGAAGTTTTTAGAATGCTAGAAAATGGCTTTTTTTGCCTTCCAAACACAATAAAAAATAACGCGAGTAAAAAATTTTAAACTCATACTTTGTAACGCAGAATTAAATAATATAAACGTTCATGTATAATTTGTTGTATTTTGATAAGTAAGAAAATAGAACCGGAGGTTCGAACTCAAGCCTACTGTCTGTGAAACTGATAGTAGTCTATGAGTCTTAATGAAAAATAGTATTCTCTTTGCCGCCATATTAGATTGACACTCCATTGCGATATTAATTATTTTAATTGGTGCAACTACTTAATGTATGGTTCCGTTATCATATAATTGTTGTTTTAGTGTTATGTTCGTATGTTTATTGTCATTAGAGACCGCATAACCTGGTTTCGAACGTTTCCTCAAACCAGAAAAAACGGTAATTGTTTTTATTTGTATAGTTTATTTACTTTAGTACGTATTATATTTTCTTTTTTGATTTTTTGGTAAATTCCATGCAGGTATGTATGTATCTTTTCAATGTGTTTTTTGGGGGTGGTTTTACGGCTCGTCGACATCAAGGTCATTGGAGCCCTAAAATAATGTACAGGTAGGGAAAATGCAGTTACGCACTAAGGAGAGCCAAGGAAGGTTAGGAAAGAGAAAGGAAGGAGCCGAAGTGGAAGTAATGCCAGAGTTTGCGAAACACGAACTTACTAGATGTAAGTCCCCTGGGGGTGGGTTTCAATGTGTAAGTAACATATATTATTTCGAACTTAGGACATCATCCTGTTTGGTTTTGTTCCGTTGGACGCCTAGTCGTTTAAGATCCATACTGGGGTGCTCCATTGAGGGTGTGCCTACATAGTTGAAACATTAAAATACACCTCCCTGCTCCATTCTCCCATTAAAATTAAATGTTAGTCGTTTATCAAGGGACTACGTGCAAGAGCAGATCTTATGGTCAGCATCTCGCTACCAGTAAAGGGCCAATTTTCCTCTCAGAATGGCCATTTTTCCCATTAAGTTGAACGTGTGTTTCGTGTTATCAATTTCTCTCTATTCTGTTGGTACCAGCTATGAAATATAAGAGTTATGTTAATAGAGTAGCTTGCTTCCCGCATTCAATTCTCAAGGAAGTAGGATAACAAGAGATATAATTCTCTTTTCCTCATGAGGTTCTGAAACTACATGCGTAAAAAGTATCCATGAACACGCAACAAAATAGCTCATTTTACATCTTGAAGTGTTTAACGTTACTAGAATAAATGATACTTTTTCTCAAGAGACCCGTTTCCTTCCTCAATTCTCAAATGTACAGTCCATTCGAAAAAAATGTCGTGTTTAATTGTTTGTACGACTGTAGTGGCATAGCGGTGATTTTATTCACTTTCATTAATGCCTTAGCGTGTTGGAAACAAATTATTCCCCAACTCTTATCAATTTGTTATTGAGTGACGCCATTATCTTTTATTCTTATATTTATTTGAAGTCCCTTCAGAATAACTTAACATTAAGTGACACCGGAGTATTGTTTATATTATCCGTCAAATATCATTTTTAATAATCTCACGGATTTCTACATTATTCCGCGGCATAAAAATACATTCCACCGAACGATCTGAACGTAATTTATAAGATTCAAGATGCTTACATCAATTCAAAATCTTGAAAATTATTCTGATACTTATTTCACAAATAATCGAACTGGTGTTGTAAAGTGTGAAAATTATGAAATACATGGGAGGTCGGAAGCGCTCATCGAACTTTCACTTGATCGATCAATCCCTCGCACTCAAACATACCCAGATTTATACTGAAATCTTTACCCTCTGTTTGTATCGATAAATAAAGAAATTAATTTAGTGTCGAAAAAACCGTTACAAACTGCGTATGATCATGCCGTGCACGTGGAGGACAATAAACTAATTTACTCTCCGGAATTAGCAAGTGACCATCCCATCAATTCCGTAAGGGAGAGGTGGATTTAACATTTCAGCACATTCCTAAGATTAGCATAATAGTAGATCGGTACGTGTTACAATATTAACAGAACACTAACAAACAAGTACGTATTGCTATAAACTATAGATTATTTGGAGAGTATTGTTTATAAACCGTAACTATTAAAATAACTATTAATTCGGGATTTATTATTTCAATAATCGCCACCCCTAGGCCTAAGGAGTCTGTACCCGAAGGAAAACCGGAGAAAATCCGGGGCCAGGATAGGATACCCTTATTGCGTCGCATTTATAAATAATTTGATACGGATCATTCGAATCTGTCGACTCTCCTCCCAATCGTAGAAGGGTTGTAAATTTCCCCCCCCTCCGTGACAGGGATGATGAAGATGAGGGTTGGGGAGCAAATTTTGAAATCTCTCCATGTGATTCTCATATTATTTCAGTAACTCAAAGCGTAACTTGGTAACCCATCAGCCGGTGTGGTTAACGGCGCTTATCTAATTCGCATAGCAGCAGCTTAATGATTTGTTTGCTCTCCACTGAAGTAGGAGATAGCAAATTGCCTGCTACTTTTACAACGGTAATATATTCTCTTCTTACATTCTGTTTTACCGTTCATGTCATAGTTTATGAAAGGCTATGGAGATAGCATAGTAATTTATTGCAACTAAAAGAAGGAAATGTTAGTAGCTACTGCTAAAATAATTCTCATTCATGTCATTTAGATTAAAAGAAGTAAATATTATATCCAAATCTTCAACCTCATACTCTTCTCGCATCTATTATAAAATATGAACTTTTTTTAGTTCCATGGAAAACTTTATTCTGAGTTATGTCTCTCAGAGTAATTGTGGATATACATGTGAAAGAGGGGCACTATAAATATGACAAGAGTTCATTCACATGAGAAGGAGAAACATTATGGAGTTCACTATTGTTTAAGTGTCTTATTAAAGTACTTTCTGACAGTATATTCATTTAACTCTTTTGTCAAAGCTTGATTACGAGGATCAAAGAATCGTGTATGGTAGTGTAGATATTGGACGAACATATATTAAAATTTGTGTTGCATTGATACTCTTTAATGCTAATATCCTTTGTGGTATTACTAGTTTATGTATTGGATAATGTAATAATTCTATTTAATATAGATTTTCATGGTCTAGATTTGTTTTTGTTTTCTCTCACTATTCATAAATGATGTTTTTATTACTCCACCTGTAATTATACATGTTACGTACTATCGTCACATATGTTCTTAAATCGGAATGTCATAAAATTTGTTCCATACATGGGTTTTTCTCCGTTTTTCCTTCTGGTAGAGGCGGATTTATCATACAGGTTCTCTAGGCTTTGTCTAGGGGCGTGTTTATTGTAACAATAAATCGTGAATTTAGTGTTATTTCAATTCTTATGATTTTTAAACACTATAATCGAAATAATCTATAGTTCGATAATAACTTGTACATGTAATTTTTTGCTTAAAATTACAAACATATTGACATTCTATTAGTATTATAA
>NNCF01129029.1:729743-768488 GCA_002313205.1 Laupala kohalensis
TGTGTGTGTATTCATGCATGTTTGTATATATGAGCGTGTGTCTGTATCTGTTTCTGTAAGCGGAAATGTGTTTGAGTGTGTGTGTCAATATACACCCATATTGGCCTCATGTAACAAATTAATTCTTTAAATGTAATTTCTTACCTTCTGTACTAATTTTCTAACCATTTTATACCATGTGTGTATGTGTTTTATAGATATTTGAATGATGGATTTGTTATTTAGCTTCTTAATATTACGTCTTTTTTCTCTGCCACGTAGCGTTGCTCACTTTGCAGAGTAACAAATTATTATTATAATAATTATTATTTATAGCCCCGTTTGATGTATAACATTTACGGACGTGTTTGACTTCAAAAAGTAATATCTTTACCTGTCATCGTCGCAAATCTTTTATACGTATTTGCTTGTATATACTAGAGTTCCAATAATAATAATTTTTATTATTATACTAGAATTTTACGCCATATTTTAACTCTTCGTTATAATTTATATGATGCGCAAAAATATAATTTTTAAATTAGTTCTTGCGATTAAGCGAAAATTCAAAAAACTATATTTCAACCCAATTCAGCCCTTAAAAATAAGATTTAAAAAATATTATTATTTCAGTCCCTTACCTCTCGCGGAGTGTTTGTGTTTGGGGTGTAAACGAATTTTTACTCACAAACATTCATGGAATTTAGATAACTCTCAATGTTGTTTTCCTTGTCATTACAGGTAACTTTGCATCGATTACCGTAAACGCACATCTTTAATATTTTGAAGTACTTAAATTGATAACTATTGGCCAAGTGAAAATGGTGATGAACCGTGAATCGAATCCGGAGCTCCTGCTTCGATCATAGGAGTGTTAACCACTACACCACTCGTTCGCCTTCCACAACAACACCATTTCCATCTTTTTGATTCCCAACTCGTCGCTATTTTCACCTGGCCGAAAGTTATCACGTATTCTTCACGTGTAGGTAAAAGGAAGAAATATGCGCATATCTATATTATTTAGAAATTTTACTTCAAAATACCATAGCGTGGCGGTGGCAGAAATAACGGAAAACATTATTGGGTAACGATTTTTAGTCATTTTTAATTTCATTACTTCTTTAAGAAAATATTTCATGAAGTTTTCTGTTCCTTTACTCAACCAAATTGGTTTGTTGACCAATATATCAGTCTGTAGAAATACTTCATCTTCTCGGTTATTTTTTCTCAAAGAATATATCACTCTTGTCTTTTTGATTAAAATAAAATAAAATAAACTTTATTGTCAAAGAAGCAGTTATAAACTGCGTATGACCACGTGGGGGGGGGGCAATAAACTAAGTTACTCTTGTAGGATTACACTTGTAGGATTTATTACATTGTACTATCAAAACTAAAACCATTTTATCTCATCATTCACCAATTCTTCGATTTTAAATTATTCTTTAAACTTATAAGAAAATACTAGATCTTTATTGCAGGAAAATCCACAAAGTTTAAAAATCTACAATTTATCGTGCGGGGTTCCCAACCTCCGTTACCTCATTCTTGCATTGGCGATTGCTCCGTGGATCATTACCGCAGACGAGAAATAAGCTGTGATCAAGTGAAGACTCGATTTACTCTTTGTTTCCTTCGCGTAACCAAAGCTGTAACTATATGTCGCGTGCTCTCATACGATTCGCCATGGAGTGTTGAACCTCTCATCTATTGCACTTGCTCAAATTTGGCGATCCGTCTTGAGAATAACCTCTAAGCTAAGAATGGTAATTGACACCTACCTTGAAGCTCTTCGTTGACCTCGTAATTGCCGCTATTCCGAGTTTGGCTCAGGAGGTAATGTTATTCCACAGTGATTCTTCTTAGCCCTTAACTGTTCTCGCCGAGTACGAATTGATTTCATGGGAAGGTGTTTCACCATACAAGGAAATTATTTTGGACTGCGAATGAGGAAAATACTAATTTTGATTTTTTTGAAATACTTTATCATTTTACTTTTCGATTACTTTTACATAATGAGGACAACGTAGTAATAATCTCAATTTTCTATGTGTTGCCTCTCATTGAATATTCAAGGAGTTGGCGCAAACCATTAAGCGTAGTATTTATAAATTCTCTTAAATCAATATACTTTCCTTTCCATTCTAAAAAACGGATGTTATCAATTTCCATATTTTGGTTTAATTTCATGTACTTTTCTTTGTTTTGTATCATACGGTAACATTTAGCAGAATGTTCTTAGTTTTCAAATCTCATACGGTTATAATATAACGGTAATAATATTTCATATCTTTACCTGAAAAGCGCAAGGGAATAATTCTAAGCTGTCACTTTGTCAAAACAGTTAATTTTGAACATTCTCTTGAAAATGATCAGAGAAAACTACTAATAATAATTTGGTATGTATTCCACCATGGAAACTATTTTCGTTGATTTGTGTTTAACCTTGTACATCGCTAACAAGTTACATAAACATTCTGGAATTATCATGATTCACAGATAATGATGTATTCATGTATGTATTATTTTTGAAGTGGAAATATTTTCAAGATCAGAGGATCTCATTCGCCAAAACACATTTTCTAGGAAAAGGATATTTAGTGTAGCAGATCTTATGCGGGGATAATTTACTTTCCGACTAACCATAGCTGGAAACCAAGAGGGGAATCAAACACACACACACACACTTCCCTCAATCAGTACTAAGTTAGTGCAGTAGGTGTTATATTAGTTTTATTACTACATTTTTTAAACAATAAAATTATACTAAATTAGTTCTTTTAGATACAACGCGTTAGTTCCAATGACAGTAACGGAAACTATGAAGTACGCTCTTGAATACGAAACTATATAGGCCACTTTACTTGGTTGGTCTTACGAAACTATTACACCAAATATAAGAACAAGAATGTTCAATTTTTATCTATTGCTGAAATTTTTCTTTTTTCCCCTCCGTATGCCAGTGGATGGTGGATTAACATTGTTAGGAATATTTTTTCGAGTGAGCATGCCAAATCATCATGCATACAGAATGATTCTATAAAAACATTCACTTCAAATCTGGATAGTAGTCGGATAAAAAATATCTAAGTGCGGGTGTTCATTTGGTAATTCTTGACATGTGACTAATAATTGGACGTGCCAATATATCTGCAGCTGAAAAATCTACAAATTGTATTAATACGTCAAAGCAATAGCCTTATGCAACAACTTCTCGTAAATGAAATTTGCCTCCTAACATTTGCGTGCAGATCAACAAATAATACAAACAACCAATTTACGCGAACTATTAATTAAAAGGCATACATTTAAACCCGATGTTTCGGAACTTGTTTTGGTACACTAATACAATAATACTCAAATAATGCATATTTTCTCCATAATTCGCTCTTTTATTAGGAATTACAATTGCATTTTTTTGAAAACATATAATGGACTAAGTGGAAATAATATATAACCCGAAGGATACGTGAACAAGATTTAATAAGATAAATAAATTGAGGAGACATACTTCTTAACATGTTCTCTAATAATACTGATTACAGCGGTCGTATACTTTATGGAGAAATATAACCGCTGTGAAAAGATAATACAACCTGAAGAGCTCATAGAGCTTGCGTGAAAGTGTTCTTGTTAGTTGTGAGCCTAAAGGGAACACAGTGTCTTTGTTACAGCTTCAGTTCAGTCATCACCTTGTTTGTTGAGGACGACGTATGTGAAGAAGAGATATCTATATCCTTCCAAAACATCGTGCTTGAACACTGCTTCTGCATCATGTTCTTCATTGTACATCTCTCCTGAGAAAACATCTGCATGACTGTACTTGAAAAAGAAACAACGAACGTGGTATTGATGTTCAAGATTTTACTTCGTCTGCCACTAGAGGTCAGTTCAATTGCCATGTATACAGAGAGAATATATTAAGACTGTGGCCGAACACAGAATACCGCCATTTTTTCCGTCAAATAGACTCATTATTCAAATATACATTTGTACACTCTCTTCCAAAAAAGATTAATTAGTTATGTGTAGTTTGATTTGAAGAAGAAAAAAACATGCAAAAGTATTTCGACACAAATTTACAGAAATATATTTGGGAATTCATATAAATTTATTCGCATTCGCTCCAACTTGACAGAAAAATGGTGGAAACCTGGACGCACATCGACCACACTCTCTCTAGACTCACTGAATGCATGCAAGGCCATAGATAGATAAGGTTCTGACAACCTATGAAGAGCGCATTACCCACAAGATGAGCATCTAAGGCACCCGATTGCAATCACGTGACTTAGAGCGTCCATGTTGATGCCAGCTCCCATTTCTAATCATAGTAATTCGTCATTTGTTTCACTTCAAGGATCGAATCGTTCTTTGTTCAATCCCTCATTGTTTACTGACGAAGAGCATCAATATGCCCGCCTTATGTACCCAAGGTCTCGAATGTATGGAATATTAATTTTATTTTTATTTATATAGGTCCAGGTCTCGGACCCTAAGTTAAATTCATTATGATCTGAGTATAGACTTTTGGAAACTAACATTAATTATATTGCGAGATGCATTTGTAAATCGGACCCCCATCCCCGAAAAAATAATTTTTTTCCTCCTGTTCAGATCATTCATATTAGTTAGTTATCCGCGTATCATGTAATTACTATTAAAATAAAGTATTGTATCGGTTTTCTATTACATTCTTTGATGTATTTTTTATTATCGTTATAGGTTGTTACAAATATGTAGATTGAGAAATGTGGGTGATGACCTTTGTGCACTAGATTCTTCTCTCTCAAGTTTTATAGCAATTTACTCCAGTTTTGTGTTTATATCGGAAAATCCTCAACATTTTCACTTCAATTGAAATGACTGTACAATTTAGAATATACTGAAAATTTCAAATTAGTATTCAGTTTTTCTCTCTCACTTTTTACGCATCGTTAGTTTCGTCATATTGGGGTATTTTGTGGTTAAGGTACAATGAGCTCATTGCCATAACTATGTAGGAGTAATACGTCTTTTTTCATCTACCTTGAGTTACCTTAAGATTTTGACTGAAATAATGAACTATGGACAATTCTGAAAATTTTTAAAGAGTTCAATGAGGACACAATTGATTCCACGTGGTGTTTTTATCCATGTTTGTAGTTTCTCAAATTAAAAACCTCGTAAATTAATTACTTATTTGTAGGTTTTTTTCTATACTTTTTCGAGCCCCGTGTGCTTTCCAGCCACGTGTCGGTTTGACCTAATGGTTAAGGTGACCTAGTTTATACTGAAGAATGCTTACGAGTGAGAAATCCCTTTCACTTATTTCTGCTTGATCATGGAAGTGTTTGTGGATATTGTAGATGGCTGTATAGAACATGTCCTATTATAGTCTTCATTCACTTATAATAAATCCACAGTGTTACATCCATGTTCCTTAAATTGATATAATTTTTTTGCAGAAGTTCGCGAAGAAATTTAACGCGAAGTTATTTGGTATCGATCAACAGTGGGTAAAAAATAAGACCAATTTGTATACATTGTCAAGTTGTTAATGTTTTTTATTAATATAAATCTGCATTGCAGTCACCATCAGTACTATATTGGGTACAGTGGACAACTTTGAGAAAACTTGCGGAAACCCTTTCACAAAACACAGAACAGCCGAAAAAGCATTAACAACTTAGCAAATCTTAATAAGTAATTAGTCTTATTTTGACTAAATTGCCATCATTTCACCGATACCCAGTGACAGCTATTAACTGTAAACACAAATCAAAACACATTTTATTTATTTCTCCTTTATTGAATTGAATAAATACATATTATATTGAACAAATGTATTAATTTCACAATTATTTGTTTGACTTATTATGACTTTTCTTTTTGTATGTTTTAAGAAGCAAGTTTATTTGCAGTGAATGAAAAGGAAATTAATTTTATTACTAAGAAATTTTATAACAAGAAATGAAATCATAAAGCTGATAACTAGTACCGAAATTTGTTGATTGCTGTCGATTTCTCTTTGATTATATTATTTCTCTTTATAATTTATATTATTTATTTTGTTAACTATATGTATAACCATGTCATTATGTACTTACCTTTATTATTTAACTTTGATATTCTTTGACACTTTGATATTTTTATTATTATTTTCCGGAAATACGATTCTATGCCATATGTGACATCAGGCTCTCGTTTGACCTCGTCAGGCTGTGCATTCCGTAATTATGAAATATCATGTCTTGGGATTCTGCGAATGAATGGTAAACCAATTGCGCCACGTCTGGTCCAGCACGTGATGAGTGCTCAGGACCTCTGGTCTGCTTCGGTTGAGATAGTTCGTGAGGAAGGAGAAGAGACGTGGTATCTTAATTAGCGTGTTCGTCACGCCACGAAGAGTAGCGACCACTGTCATCTTCCTTTCGTACTTCTCTAAGATTTACACGCCCACTAAAACAAGTGAAGAGCTATTTCATCTCAGTAATAGAGTTCATGTAACCATTAATAATATCTGGGATCCTTGTGCCAGTATTACAGAGATTTCACTGAAGAAGATAACTTAAAAAAATATTGTGATATGGTGTAATGACTGTCACCACAGTGCCCTTGACAATCTTTTCGTAGTGAAGAACTATCACAGGTGTCAATAACCTTCGGTGTTTGACGTTGGAATGGACCAATAGCTTTATTTTCTGTACATAAAAGAGTGTTTTCTTTCATATTTTTTCAGAGAATAGGAAGTAAGGTTTGAGTGAATGAGAGAAAGAGAGATAAATGTATCAAGTTATGAAAAAATAAACGTAAATTCTTAAAATATGAATACCTTCAAGTAATAAATCAATTCCACACAATAATCTTCTAAGAATTTATAGCTTTTCTCGGTGAACCAATGAAGTATTTTCTAAGAACTTTATCTCCTTTTTGTTCTTGAAAAACTAATAACTTCCAGAACGTGCAGTTTTAGTTAACGAGATATCTTTGCTACATTTTCATGAAACTCTTAGCGCTCCGTATTTCACAATTCCTATAAAATTACAAATAATATTTAAAAAATTCTTAACGATAAAACTCTTTGACAAACCGTACTACTAAAGTTTGAAGAACGAATCCGGCATAACAACGGAAAGTTTTTGTGAAAAGTAGATATTGAAGGAAAAGTATGAAATAACTAAAAGAGAAGAATTAAAAGTTCCAGAAGAAGAGGGAAAGCTTCAGCTGTTGGGAACGGAGCAATCAAGAGAAGCAACAAAATGAAATTTCGTATCATACATTCCATCAACATGCTTCTGGCATAACTCAAACTTTTCTTTGGAGCTAATTAATAACTCTAAAATTTGGGCATCACTTTCTCTAATTACATATTTATATTATAAACGCACTGCAGACCCTGTTTCCGCTATCTTCGTGTCTCCCACCGCTTCGACTGACTTCACCTGTCTTGTGGCGTGTGTACTCATGTTAATGAGGACCTCTCCGGGTGATAACTGTACCCGTCAGAAGGCACGCACTGCGCAACTATGCGCACCAAACGGCCACGGCGGTGTCTGGCCGCACAGCGCCCCTGGCGAGATGATGGTGACTCCACCGTCAATTTACTTTCGAAAATGAAGCAGGCGCGGATTCAGTGGACATAAGGGACTTCTTTTTAATGAAATAAAGCATGGTGCTATAACTACTTTCTCATTACGCAGTTAAAGAAGTATTTTCTTTAAAATAAATAAGTTTACTTCATGATGAGGTTCAGACCATGAGGTCTGCTGTTCCACCTACTCGTGACTTACATGAGAAAAATTGGTAAGTAACAGGGAGAGATGTTGGAATACCGTGGAATTTATTTCACCGAACCAACATTTGTCTGGATTTGTCGAGGAAAACTCCAGCCGAAAACCACACACAGTTCGGCCGAGAGGGTTTTGAACATGCGCTCTACCACTCAGCGATATAATGGGGACGAAGATCCTACCACTATTTTCATTAGATTACCTGTGTCAGTAGTTTATTATTGAGAAAATAATTAATTTGAAATATATATCATATTTAAATATTGTTTAACCTACAAAAAAACAAAAACAAATACCTTACATGCAATATTCTTGTTTACTTTAAGCGTATATTAAAAAGGTTTTGATTCGCATTGGAAGTAAATATTACACCAGGAAATACCTCGGAGAGACTTTAGTTTGCACACATCAGACTAATATCGTTTTCATACTCAAAACGTATTTCCTGCCGTGTTGAAAAGTGCGAAAATACACATTAGACTTTATCATAAAACTTTAAAAATATTTTGACTCTCAAAAATTATGTACTTCTACGGGTTAGAAAGTATCATCTTAGTAACTTCTTTTTACGATTAAAAATGTCCCTTTCACTTAACATGATTAATAATATAATAATAATATTTTTTGGTTATTATATACTGCTTTGGGAAAAATATCCTGGTGACAACCTGAAAACATACATGTATTTACACTAAAGAACAAAATACAAAACAAACAAAATATAATTTAAAAAGAATATACAGTATAGAAACTGAAATCATAAACAATTACAAATGATAATAATTTTAAAATATAATTATCATAAAAGTATCCATGTATTTTTTACTTGTACAATAATTTTTTTTTTTTTTTTTTTTTTTTTTTTTTTTTTTTTTTTTTTTTTTTTTNACGTACTTACTAGATGTAAGTCCCCTGGGGGACTTGTACAATAATCCTTATTTCATTTCTAAAACTACGCAAAGTCTCCAGCAGTATTGAAGGTATCTCATTCCAGGAAACTATTGTATAGAACGATACATTACAACACAATTGTTCAGTTAATCAACCCTGGAATTGATATGTTCAGTTTCGTTTCAAACTTTATTATCTATCTGATATCATTAAATTAAGTAAATTATATATTTCACTAATTTTTTCTACGTATCGTTCCTCTTACTGCAATCCATAAACTTTGTCTCGCTTGAGATTTCACGCGAAAATTGGAAACGATAATTTAAAAATTTCCATAAAATACATGCTAAAGTAAAGTTACTTAACTATTCCGAATTTATCCTTTCTGAAAATGTTATTCAAGAGGCCGGGTTCATATGGCTCACCTAACCTTGATCGTAGGTCGGAATAGAACTGGAACTGCGTGCTGTCGCTTGGGAAAAGATTACAGGTTGGTGAATCTTGTTCGGAGAACTGGTCTGACATTAACGGTGATGGCTTCCTGACTTTTTCATAAAACGTGAAGTATTGGAAAATGAAGTAGAAGCTTCCGTTGTTGTGGGGCTATACAACTTTGTTTCCCACGATTTATCTAGGAAGCCTGGCAGGAGTTAACCTGTCAGGATCTCACGAAACATTACCTTGCCCTCACCTAAATCACCCCAAAATGGATCAAACAAGAAGATTAAATATAATAAACATTACTTCTCGCGAAATATGTGAACGCAATCCTTACTGTCAGATCATGGGGCAAAACAACAACAACAAAATTATACATACTCTCCTCCAAATTTATACGCTAGTCTTGGAGACTTATTCCAAAATTACTGTTTCTGATGATTAAAATATTATAATTATAAACAAAAAAGTTTATAATTAACTACTTATGTCATATAAATCTTTTTTTTCTTCAATTGGGGAAGTTTTCGATTCGTCTGAAAACTATGCAATTTATCACAAATTCCTATTAAAACCCAAATTTTCGATAAGAATAGATTTTTTTAAAAACTGTTTTCTATCGCACTTGAATAATCCACCATTGTAATTTAAAAATTAAAGATATTAACAAAAAATAATACATATCAGAAGCACATAATTTGTAATTTTTGATATATCGTGTGCACATTCAATGTTTACAGAACCACTGTCGAAAATATCAACCATGTAATAATGGGTCTATGACTAACACTTCTCTGTGAAGACAAAATACAAATATCAACAAAAATTATTTCACTTTTAGCTTTTTCAACTTATTTAAAGTAATTGTGCACATATAAAATTTATGAAATAAACAAATGTACATACCGAGCAATAATATATCAGCCAACTTGTCGTGGTAACAACGCTGTGTGAGTTCAGTAACCTTTGAGAATTCTTATGATAATTACCCATAGCATGTTTCTTTCTCATGAAAGAATGCACAAACGTCTCTTACTAATCACGGAAAGTTAACGGATTGTTGACTACCTCAATAACTACTTCTTAGCGTTTCTTTCGAGGTGGTTCTCCACCCATCCACGATTTTGGACCTCGGCGTCTAAAAGAGATTCTCATTATCAACTCCAACACTTTCTTATGAAAACGTAATAAGTTGTCTCGATATAAAAAAAGAAAATATTCTCAAACATTATTCTTCAGACCTCGGTTGTGGGGAATCCCCATGAACGCTTTGAATGATAGATATCCATTACATGATAAATTAACGTCGAATCTATTTGGTTAATAAATTGCATCATGTTTGTAACAATGTTATTCAAATAGGAATTCTTACTTATATCAAGTTTGTAACTTTTTTTAAATTAAAAAGCGGTTAAGCGTGCAATATTTCTAAACGGTTTGGTTTAAGTTAGAAATGTGTAAGTGAGAAATATTGAAACAGATTTCATTCCACAGCTACGTGTTCATATTGAAGAGACTACAACCTTCAGTGTCCTATCACGATGAGCAGGTTAATCTGCGATATATTTCGTATTACGGTGTGCACAAAAGGTCACTATTTACCTCATTTAAACCCCTTACTTATTGTTGTTTTGCACACAGCCTGCCTGACTCGAAAGTGCACGAGTGACACATGGGTATGATGGTCTAATGTATGGTGCTTGTTTGCTGTATGTTCAGATGGTTCCTGGCGATCTGATAGGTCAGCGGTATTCTGCATATTGAAGAGACATCGATCTTACATTAGACAATGAAGTACTTTATTCGTTGTGTTTGCTAAGATACAAAAGGCACTATCCCCATATTATAGCAATTCCACCTAGCCACGATTCGTGGAATAGATCGAAAAATCTTTATATTTTGAACAGGGTGGATGTTCCTAATGGCACAGTTTCCTTGCGACTCCGATCGATGTACGTTACAGTTGGTCTACTACCCTTGTACTAGTGAGACAGTATTACTGGTGGTCCCAATATACAGAGTAGAATCTTCACTTGCACCTTTCGTTTGCAGTACTTGTAACATGGGTCAACACTGGCGAGCAGGCAAGTTTCCGTTGCCAGTGATTGATAAATTTATTTTACAACATTGTCATGTGCTTTCCTGTAGTCAGTCTGCGTGATGTCGCTTGTCGCGTGTTGGAATGTTTCATTCAGAGGAAAAATACCTTCTGCATTTATCTCAATGAATAGTCTTGTTCTTCAAGATGCATTTTCTGTATTTAAATGTTATCATCTTGGTCTCGAATGGCGATTAGGAAGGCTTCTGTCTCCGGGACGAGTTTTCCTCGCGGGAACCACAAGAACACGCATGAATTGATGCAGCTATGGGAACCGTCCCTCGAGTATCCTGAGCTGAACCCAAGAAATGGCGGGTATATTAATGTTACGCGCTAAACCATAACCATTCGATTCATAACTTAAGAAAGTATTGGGTCGCAAAGATGTATTTGAACGCTGCGGACTCTTCTGTCTGCAGTATTTCCGTTCGGTGCTCACCCGTATGTGGAATGTTTTACGCTGAAGCAATGCACTGCACTCACACCCGATGATTATGGAATGAAAAGTGATCCATTTGGACTGTGGCATGTGGATAGGATCAGCTGAGGGGGAGTGTTGAGGGGATTAATGGTCTGCAGACGACTATGTTTGCAAGTTTGTAATATAGGTTCGGTGCATACGCAGAATGCACCATCCTTTTTAAGGAAGGATGTCTGAAAGGACGTTTTCGTGTTACGGTCTTTGTACATATGGATGAGTGGAGAAATAATAAACGTAGAGATGGCTGTGAATGGAGATGATTATTGTAGTGGCAAGAAATGCAGGTAAAACGGATCTGTCTCAAGAGGAGCTGCTGGAGATTGCCCAATGTGATGTTGAGTAGTAATTGAGCCAAAAATGTTATCTGAGTGCGAATAGATAATTTACACGAGTAGATAATTTAAAGACAGTATGAAAGCGTTCACTGTTTTTTATTGCTGTTCCCACGTCTCCTTCAATATGATGACATTCAGTTTTGAATGAAAAACATGCAATATACCGAAAAGATGCACCACTGCAAACTTCACTTGTCGAAACAATAATTCTGGGATTTCCTTTCTCGCATTATTATCTTGCATTTCATGTTTTATTCCATTGTAATTGTTCATTGCTATAAATAAACATTCTCATTTATGATGGTCTTAGGGGGGGGTGAATGTGTCATTGCATTACAGGTCTAAAAGTGTTGTCCTTTGCACTCCAACCCATAAATACTCTATCAAATAAGTTTTTGGTATTTTGTTTTAACGAAACCTTATTATTTGTTTGTTTCAGATTAACTTTTGCTGAGGATTTTGCCAGCATCCTAGGTAAGTTGTCACTTAACTAGAAGATTAAGATCATAAGACATTAAAAGAAGAAACAACAAATACAAACAGGATAAATATGAAAAAGAAAATAGAGAGACTTAGGAATCGATAATGATGTCATTTTGGTACGGGTTAATGGAATCGCAAATGAAAAGAAAAATAGTTAGGTGGAAGAGCAGGCCTGAATCTCACCGTACCAAAATAAGTTGTAAAGTTGACAAGTAATCAAAAAAAATTCAGATTGCTTTATACCACAAGAATATATGGGAAAACCTATTTTTTAAAGAGATTAAACACATTTATGTTCCAATGAATCCTTTCATGTCGACTGAAAATGTATGTGGACTTCATAAAAGAAATTACGCTTACAATTCGTCTTTCACCTCCGTCTTCAAAGCATCACTTAATACTACTTATCTACTCTGGAAAATAATAAAACGGAGAAAGAAGGAAATAATTCAGGAAGAAAATAATAACAACTGTTATTAAGTTCGCGAAGAAAATGAATGCATACCTTTAGAATAACATTACTTGCTCCTAAACCTTTAATATGTTCTTTTTCCTTCCTAAAGCAGCCATTCGTTCCAAGAAATGGGAAACAAAATTAGAATTTCTCTTGCCCTCGACTTTCTTTTCACCATCCGTTCGGGAAAATTTTCTTTGAAGGGAATGATCTTGAAGTTTCATTTTAATAATTATTTTCTTTTTATTCTCAATTCTAGTTTATTGTCGAGGCAAATGGGTATATTTAGCTTCGGTATGAATGCTTGCAAATCAAATATCGAATAAAAATAATCATGTTGATTGTGTAGTTTTTTTCACAATACGAAGATTTGAAGTCTAATTACACGAAATATAGTTTTCAATTAAAAAGTCAGTAATAAAATATTTTTCATGCAGTTTGAAACATACAAAATTCCTAATTCAGTAACAAAAAATTTCACATTTCATGTAGGGTAATAAGGTAAAAAATAAATATATTCTTCCTATTTTGTCCCATTACTCCTTTGTTCCTATACAAGGTGTTGGAGATGGAGGATGAGATATGGCTTGTATGCATAGAAACGAAGCAAATACTTTTACTCTGCTTAGTGTTGTGTACAAAAAGTATAAGGTATAGCATGTACTACACTCTTTCTACACGTAGTATAGGAAGTGAAGCAGGTGCTAAGAAGAAGCGGGGAATGCTAAGACGTCTGCTGGCAATTGGAGTTCACTTTAAAGATAATGCTTCAAGATATCGTAGCATGGTAAGACCCATGCTACGATTTTTCGAAGCATCAGCTTCCGAATGAATCTAAGCATCAGATGCATACGATTAAGAACATATACTAAATATCTACTTGTACTTTACTACAAAGTAAATGGATGTAATATAAGTTACTTCCTATACATGTCTCATACTCACGTCGCTGAAGAATAACAGGGGTACCATGTCCCTCCGTACACCTCCACGTTACGATTAATGTATGAATAATGTTAAGGGCGAACGATGAGTTATTATTGTAGTTATGAAAGATAGGGGAAACAGTACACCCAGGAAACCTACCGTGAACCCGCTGTGTCCACCACGGAAAATTCTACTTGGATCATCAGGGTTTGAACCAAAGGAAGCAGAGCTAGAAGACAAATGCGCTGATGAAGATTAAATTAATTTTTAAATAATTTTTGTGAAAGATTGTAATGCAGAACAATATCATGCATTAAATACGTGAGTGAATTTTGTTACTGAATCAGAATCAGAAAATCATATAAATTTCAACTTTTACAGGATACGATTGCAAGTTATTTGGCACGTTTCTTGTTTCACCTTGATTATCATTATGAGATTAGGTTAGAATACACTGTAGATATAAATACGACATATCTCTGTTCACAGTATTCTTGTTAGTTCATGAGTTGTAGTATGCGAGATTAAGGGCAGAAACAACTCGCTGCATCCATTTCTCCTGTAAGTTTATAAGAAAAACTACTAGTATTTTTGATATTATAAAACATCATAATATTTCCAACAACAATATCCACCCTTTAACATCTCCGTAGCACGTGGGTAAAAGCGGCAATAATTATTTTATTCTTCCTTATCGTTCGTGGTAATGAAAAGTTTTCGGCTTCATTGGGATAGGTCATTAAAATATCATCACGACCTTGATATTAAAACATTACATGCCCACATTAGCCCGAGGCCAGACAGAGAAAAACTGCTTCGCCGAAAAGCCCCGCGAGTGGTTCCAAGCCCGTGAAACCCCGGCGCAGCAACTGGGGCAACGCAGTGGCGGTGGTGGCGACGCCGAAATGTGTTTACGACGTTTAATTGGCGCGTCGTATAACACACGCTCTCCTCCCGTTTTCCTCTTCTTCCTCTTCTGTGAATGGGAAGACGCTGTGGAGAGAGAGAAGGAAGATGCAGACTTTCGTTCATCCTACTTATGTCAGGTCGCAACCACCTCCAGCGCCATCGATGAGTAGCTTCAGAAACTTTCTTTCAGGGTCCTCATTCTGGGAGTTGCCCGGTAACCTGTTCGTCTCCTTTCTCTGCTTCGTCTTGTTTGCTTGGCCCACGCCCTACTACGCTAGCCACGCTGTCTCGATTTTACATTGGCCTAAATTGGTCCACACATGTGGGTTTGACCAACTTTTTAAAAATTGTATCCATAATGTCTCCGAAAAAAAAATTTTTTTACGAAAAATTCTTTTTTAAATGACTTTTTGGTGGGATTTGTGGATTGATACCCATTTTGAGAGTTCTACAATCATTTTAGAGATTGCACATCTATGTATTAAATTTTTGCGACCATATTTGTCCCCTATAACACCCAAACCAATTCAGAGGATCGGTATTGAATTCCATTGTTTTTGCGGTATAAAATTGAGAAGTTTGTTTTTTAATAAGATCTACTAATAAAAAAGATTTATTATTATCCAAGATTATGAGAAAAATATTTTGAGGGCGATCATTGGACTGAGAGTTATTTTGTTAACTTTAAGTGAATTTACCATTGAATTATCATCATGCTTCTCAAAGTGTCATGTGAGGTATAGTTCAAATTTTCTTAATCGTTATATTTAATTGTCCTATTTTGTTTTAATATTAAGTTCATCCCTCATTCAACATATCTTTGTTCCTATCTTTCGTGTTTTTATACGATTGGTCACTGGCAGTAATATAGAGCATCAATTCAAAAATTAAATAATTCATGGTGTAAAAATTTTAGCTAATGCTTATGTTTATTCTAATTTTTCCCAAATGTTTATATATATACACCTTTCAACAAATATAAGATTTTTTAATATCTGGAGAGGAAATGTCTTTCATATTGTGTTTGACGGAATCAGACTTTGAAAAAATTATTGAAGAAATTTGCGCAAAAATATTCTTCTCTTGTCCGAAAACTAATTAACATTGAAACACTCTATGTAAACATTTACTTGGAGTAAGGTGGCACAAATAATATCTTGAATACAAACAAATTCAGACAACGACAATACAATCTATGATACATAAAAAAATTCGAAAAAATGTGTAAGTTCCCGAACGTTTCATTCCTTGCGAGAAATAGAGCTATACGTGTCTGCATTATTGTACATACTTGTCTCTTCAAAATAATTTAATATAAAGTTGTTCCTCTTCATTTAAAGCTTATTCACTCCTCTTCCACTCTCTCCGTATTTTTTCCGCGACTTTTACCAATTATTACTCTTATGTCTAGTGCATGTTTCCCGAACCTTTCTTTTCTTTTTTTGTTTCACTGAATGCCATATATCTTTCTGATCTTATCGTATTCTGTACCGTGTGATCTCTCACAGTTGTTCCATTAAGTTCTTCGTGACGATTCTGAACTCACTTCTGACGCTAGCGTGTGTTTTATTAGGTGTAAACAAGTATAGTATTTAATCTTGTCATTAAGATAGAAAGTATTTGAGATTACTGTAAAAAATGTATTTTAACATTGAACACATCGTTAAAGCATATTAAATTTACTCATGGAAATGCACTGAGTGAGTTTTGATTAAATGCAGTGTAATTGTGAAAACGAATATATATATATAATCCATCTTTGTAATAATTGGACTTACGAAATCGCAGTATTTGTTAACATTTGGTGATGGTTGTGTCGCTACCAAAGGAATACACTTAACTCACATAAATATGAGATGTTAAGTATATAACATAAATATGAGATTTTGATATCTAGGGGGAAACATAAATATTCATACATTAATGAGACTTCTATCAAAATCTCATATTTATGTTATATACTTAACATCTCATATTTATGTGTGTTAAGTGTATTCCTTTGGTAGCGACACAACCATCACCGAATGTTAACAAATACTGCGATTTCGTAAGTGTAATTATTACAAAGATGGATTAGAGTAATCTGATTTCTATTCCTAAGTTGTGATGAAAGTCGAAATTTTCTTACCGCATCTTCCTCGATATGTCATATCTCGTTGTATTGCGACGTAACTGTCCACGAAATTGGTAATCCTACTATTAGAATAGGTAAACCCTTAATGGCTAAAATATTTTCTTAAATTTTATAGTTTAACGTGCAAGTACGAAAAATTCCCATGTTTTATTCATTGAATTTTAATATTTAGTTTCAGCATTGAAAATTATATACTTGTCTTATTCAGGAATCCTTGAATATGAATGAGATTTTCCCAACATTCAATCGTTATAATGACTGCGCCCAGGGAGATTGTGTATTAACATAAAATTGGGTACAGTGAACCCCTAAAATGAGCTATAGAAATAATAACAAATAATGAGAAATTGATCCAAAGTCACATGTTGGCCAAAATCTATCATTACATTTTTTTTTTTTTTCCGTGGGGCTTTAGGGCTCGTCAACATCAAAGGTCATTAGAGCCCAACTCTATCATTACAACTATAATTACACTTTACTAATATATTTCCAATATTTCAACTGATCTTCTCCATGTGTTGCGTGGTCTTTCACGTGATCTTGATACTTGCTGGTTCTACCCCCAAGCATTTGGGGGGGGGGGGGATTTCATTCGGTCTTGTGTCAGGGCATGTCCAATTCTGATGAATTTCCTCCTTTTAATTTCGGTGTTCTAATCCATTTGCTTTACTTTTTTCCCCACAGTTCTTCATGGCCCATTGTGTTAGGCCACCAGATTTTCAATATGAACCATAGGCACCTATTAATGCTTGTCTATATGTTCTTTTTAATTTCCACTGATATCATCCACGTTTCGCATCCAAAACTCCATTGATATTCATTGAAAATGTAAGTAACAGGATGGCCAACAAAAAATTGCAATGCGTGCTCATTGGTGAAAACTAAGAAAACGAACATATCGTTGGAAATATATTCGCCGAGAATCTACAATTTAAGATTTTACGTTTATTTTTTTATTTTTTTTTTTGATAGTAAACTAGTTAATATTTTCGTAACGAAGTACATTAAAAATCTTGTTCAGAGTTTCGTCCAACCATATATATTGTTTCTTTCTTTCCAGATGCTTAAGGTTTTTCGTTTATATCAGTCCAAATTTTCAATTTCTATTTTATATAGTAGTAGGTTGTTTTTTGTTTTTTTTGCAACAGATACGACCTCCCGTGCGTTAAAACATGGAAGCCCTTCGTCGCTGGGACCCGCCGCTCTGAGCCGTTGCGTAAAAGCCACGCTTTCTAAACGTGGGAATGTGCCTCCGACGACGTCTTTACGACGAATCCGAACACCCTCTTCGGGACGCGGCTGCCACTGCTCGTCTTCCACACGCGTCTTGACGCAACGCCGTGCCGTGTTCTTCCCTATCAGAACAACAGACGTCGTGTCCAGATATGTTTTCCTGGTTGGATACACGCAACGAGTGGCATCTTCATTCCCGAGACTTGGGAAGAGTTGAAGTCGTCGTATATGGTTTAGATCTGGGGTCTCCAAACTTTTTAACTTGTCGGCCAAACTAAAGAAATTGGCGGACCGAGTACATTTACTACAGAGCAACTACCAATTGTATCTTAATACAAACATGGTAGGAATCTGTACTTATCTCCTGCACGGGGTTGTATCTCAGTCTTCCAGGGTAAGATCTTGGTGAATATGATGTACAGTTGTGGAAGGTGAGTGGGTGGTGTAGTGGTAATCATCCCTGCTATCGAAGCAAAATTCGCAAATTTCATTCCCAGCTCATCGCATTTTCATCTGACCGAAAAATATCACATTTTCTATACAATAAGAAATTAGGATTTAAAACCTGGCTACCATCATTTTTATGTTAAGTAACGAAATACATATCTTAAAAGCATATTGAAAACACGTTTGGATAGAAAATACTGTTATTTATTAAAGAATTAGAGTCAATACAGGTTTGGAAGAAATTTTGTCAAAATATTTTACCATGAAATTAGTAGACTTATTTGTGTAGATGTAAAAAAGCTTTTGATCAACAATATGTGTCCACTGTAGGTAAAATATTGATACCCTGTCACCAGAATAAGTCGTGAACACCAGAATAAGATTCGTCCCGCGACGATTTCAATAATTTCTTTACGTAATATCGATAAAATATCTAGTCAAAGTTTACTTTTATATTTCAAGATTTAATTTATTTGAACAAAAAAACCTTTGTAGCATATCTCTCCAATACTTGGTACAACATTGCTTGAATGTGCGACGAGGCTGTTCCGAGTGAGGAATCTGACACTTCAATTTCGTCCGGTATCATCGTCAGAATTACATGGAATCGCTCTTCTTAGAACTATCAAAACCCCGTTCAGGTGCTTTAACTTGAAGAAAAAAATTAACCTGACGTAAATGGCGGAAAGAAACGTTAGAGCGCGTGACAACTAGTGTGGTGGGTTAAGCATTAGTAAGTTGGAAGTTGTGAGAATAAGTGGGATAGGAAAAGTAAATCCAGAAACGTAGGGAATGTTCCACGAGAATGTTCCTGAACTGACCTCCGGAAATGAGCTGATCTCCAGTGTTACGCGCTAAACCGAAAACATTTGATTTATAAGATAAGAATGGTTTGCAAAAATATATTTACGTTCCCCGGACCCTTCTGTCTGCTATATTTCCGCTGGGTGTTAACCTAGTGGTCATGACGTTTAACTGCTCTGTGTTATGTGTTACCCTGTTGTAAAAGCACAACACTCGCACCCGACGATTATGAAATGAAATCTGTCCCATTCCTAGTAGCTCGGACGCCTCTCTGTGACATCTGAATAGGGTGAGCTGAGAGAGAATGAGGGCAGGTTGAGGGTCCACAGAGGACAATGTTTGCAAGTTAGGAATATATGAACGGCGCATGTGCAATCTGCACTAAACTTTTCAAGGTGGAATATCAAAAGAGACTTTCTCGTGGGAGAGTCCCTGCAGGAACGTCTATTGTACAAAAAATTGCAGTTATTGATAAAAAGATACCTGGATCTTGTGGTTGCTTACACCGCTACCTAATCAATTCGGACAATTAATTAGAGAAATATACAACAATAAAAAATTAGTATTGAATATCTAGCAGTACAAAATGATTTTTTGTTTGTAAGAGTACATTAAGTACGAGTTTCGGTTATAGTTGAAAAAAGTCTGAACATGGTTTGCTTTACTGTGACAAAATTGTTCCGTCATTATTACATTTTTATGTAATAGTTTACGGAACTGATGATATTGTTGCATTCATAGCTAATTGTGACGGCATCAAGGGATTTCCTATGATGTCCAGAGTGGTCATGTGCGCTTTCAGAGGTATAGAGAATCATCACATTTCGATTTTCACTCACTGGACAGTTGCGGCTAGCGGTGTTTCAGCTCCCAACTTTCTTTCTAATTATAATTCTTTCTAATTCTTTCTCATTCATTTCTTGTTTGTATTTACATCGGTTTTAGTAATGCGGAATCCCAGTTCTGAACAACTTTTATTCTCAAGTATGGCAGACGACAAGTAAAATGAAGTACATTGAACTGTAGCTTCAAGCTTAGTATGTGAATAGCGCACAATTAAAGAACAGCTAATTGTATAATTTGTTGCTGCAAAGTGGTGATTAATTCTTCTCCAGAAAATTTTGTATTGCTAGATTTTCGATACTAATTTCTTATTGTTGTATATTTCTCTAATTACTTGGTCGATAAATTCTTCTCCAGAAAATTCTTTACGTTTCTCATCCACTCATCCATAAATGTAATTACAATCCTCCCAATTTTTTCCTTGTATTTGAAATGTAAATGTTTTAAAATAGTTAGACGGAAGAGCAGACCTTAAGGTCTGAATCTCGCCAAAATAAAGGAACTTTTATTATTATTATTATTATTATATACTGATTCAAAACCGTAATACAGCAAAACGAAATACGTTAATAATAATTTGGTGGACAATATTTGGTGACAATCTTTCATAATTTATTAGAATAAAAGATTACGAGGGTTTTAGATAGGACGTATTCCATCTCTTGTCCCACGAAGTAATATTTCTAATAATTATTACTTTAAATTTTAGCTTCAAATATTCTCATTTAAGACTGAATCAGCAATAGAATTGAAATAAAATAGAACCATTAGCATTTTCTTTTAATTCCTCATCACACCAGAACGTTATAAAATTTATCGTTACTTTCGTTTTTCTAAGACTTTATTTTTCTTTGTTTACAATACTACGTACCGAAATGATGAATTAAAATAACAGGATAGATGTGAAATACTTATTTTAATTTAAAATAGCAGGATAGATGTGTAATACTTATTTTAAATTAAGATTTTGACTAATCTATTAAAAAACAGGGTACAATTCTCGAAATTTGATTGATACGTTTTATTACGCAGCAATGTTTCGGTAAATTTTAATGTGTCCCAATTGTCGTCCGAGTGTTGTGATTACCTTGCCCATGAGACAATGTCAATACAATTCACTCACAAAACAAAGAACGTAACATGGCTACACCAACATCAAGCTGTGACATACAGCTGTTGTTATTTCATCCACACAGTGTGAAGACATAAATTTGCGGAAATGCACGTATCCAAGAAAGAATTCATGGTTAAACCTCGATGTATAACTTTTAATATTTTTTATATCTCTTAATAATAAATCTCGAGGTATACTGTTGAATATTAATTCAGTTATCTTGGACTTGAAATTTGATGGTGTAGTTAACAATGTCTTTTGAACTACTTACCCTGTTTTACGAAGTAAAATGTGTTTCACTAATTATATTCTATCAATACATGGAGGAAGTTTCTTTCTTGGTCTCTTACATACATTGTCTCTGTTTATGCGAATTCAGAACAAACCCTTCTTCAGTAATAAAGTACATCCTCCGGTACGAGGACGTTTAAAGCACGAATCAACACATCACGAGAAGAAATTTTATTTCAACAGGTTTGACCATGACATCTTGAAGTTGAAAACATTAGGAAAATGATGCAGATAACGACGAATACACATTGCAAACCGACGGAAAATAGTAAAACTGTCATTTGTAATATCACCGATGTGGAAATAAAAATTAAATAATTCGTTAGAAATTAATATTATATGAAGTTAATTTGATACATTCTAAATTAAGTTGACTGCAAGTTTTTGTTAAATTTTTCTGGTAAATTTTCAAATATATCCTAAGAAGTAACACGAGCATTCGTTTTTGTCGATTTTAATAGAAAGGAAATAGGAAAGAGTCGTTACAAGGGACTTCACTAATGGGTCGCAAAATTTGCAAAAATGACAAAACTAGGAGGAAAGCATAAAAACACATACAAAATTCATAGTGTGGCTTTCGTGTGTATGTAGAGAAAATGGTTTAGCATTAAAGAAGCATAGTATTAACAATTTTGGTGGGACGGGGAAGTTTTCAAAATTATTTACGAACAAGCCGATTTCGCCAAACGTTGCCCAAGGGCTTTGGCTTGTCTCTTTCCTTCTACTCCATACAATTTTACGTAGTTTGATAAACACGTAGCGGATAGAAATAGTCCTCTACATACCCCGTAATCTTGGGAATGTCTACGTTATATGAATTGTTATTACCCGTGTAGAGGTCTCACGAGAAACACGTTGATATCCGTTTACGAGAGATGGATAAAAATTTGAAATTCGAGTGTTGCTTTATCGTCAACCGCTGCACCTCCATAAGCTGCGAATCTTCACTCGTCCCCTTCAATTCTCCGATCCCTACTGCTATCCGCTTGCCCCGTACGGTACAACGCTTCTCTCACACACATCCGCAAAATTCAGCTTTTTCAAAAGAAAATACTTCGATTAACCACCAAAGTTCCCAGGTTTATCCGAAATGCTTCTCTTCACATAGATTTAAAAATTCATTTCATTGATGACTATATCCACACAATATCACTTTTTTTTTCTCTTCGAAAAATCCTTGGCGTTGCCCATTTCTGCATCGGCAAAGTAGGTTCCCTCACCCCGAGAATACGTAACCGCTACCCTCTTCATTTATATTAGGAGATCACTCTCAGTAAGAATTCACGAAGCCATCAATTTCGTAGGAGGTGCTCAATGAGTTTATTCAATCTTTTACTTGCTTCTCTTATATCTTGATAGTTGTATTTTTTGTTGTAAACCATCCAATATCTGAAAGAGCTTGTAAGCTGAGCGATGTATTTTCAACCAAGATTAATAAAATAATAAGTATTGTTATGGCTTGTCTGGACCGTTTCACCTAGTTCGATAAAGATCCATTAAATGAGATAAGGTTCACACCCAATAAATATTTAAACATATTTTCGTACAAACAAACATTCATCTGTATATATCAAATAATCGGAATAATAAGTGATGGTTGCTTGGATGATAAAAAGTGGAATACTCATTTACATTAATGCGGAAATGTCCCAGAAATTTTTAATTCATTTTCTGCGCACTTCCGGACGGAGTTATTCTCGCAAATGACGTATCGTACTTTCGAGTATGAAAGATCTGTTGACGATTTCGTATTGTCTTCATCTTTCACATTTTCCTTTCCGAGATAACAGCATTTAAAAATTACATCAAGAAAAGAAGCTACTCGACTCATTTATTTGAAAAGGATGTAACTTGACTAACTGAGTTCGGACGAATGAAAGCGTCTGGTAAGTAATAGACAAAATTCGCGGGGAACTATATGGGAGTTACGTAACGCTACATAGTATAATATCTTGTTCTATTCATGACTGTTCCGATGTCCTGTTTACATTGTGAATTCTAAGTATGAAATAGTGAAAGCCGCGTTCAACTAAGAGATGGAAGTAAGTAGTGTCTGCCATAATATCAGATAGATGAAATAGTCTAGCTAAACAAAAATTAAATGTAATTATTAGCATACAGAATGTAAGTTATATTCAATTTTCTGTGTGGTTTAATCGCACGGGTTAACATAGTTTTATCATTTATAAACATAAAAATTATTTATAAACGATTATGTACGTACATAAACTGAGTAGAAGAGGATTCTTTTAAATTTCTCTTTTTTAATAAAAAGCTAAAACTCCGTAGCGTCGGGAGAATCTCGGCCACTATGTTTATCAAAGATAATTCTGTGCACTAATCACTGTCTCTAAAGAAAGGAGAATCTACTTTTACTGGAACGTGTGGCCTAATGAACTCCACGCTCTGGGTGGGCTGTTGAGGTAATGTCTGGCTGCAACGCGCTCTTTCTTCTCCGGGTTTTTGTCATTTTCCTGAGGAAGACCACAAGTTCATGGAGGCTGGCACCCGCGTAATTATTCATTGTTTTATATAACGCGAGAGAGCGAGTTTACTTTTACTTTATTTTGTTTATTCCCTTGAAAAATGTAAAAACTCTTTGGTAACATTTTCCCCTTCTTTTTATATTTGTTTAATAATACGTTGCATTTTATTACAACAAGTGCAATTGATGTTTTGGAAACATGAATTGTGATAAACCAACTGGTTTTGTTCCATGATTCTTAACAGGCGTTTTCCATAAGAATTTGCGAGGACTTGAAATACATTATTGCAATTATTTCATTTTCTCTTGATTTGTTGATTAAATTGTGGGATTGTGTTTTATTAACCCACTGCAGGGACATCACATGTTTTATTTATTCTGATCTTTATCTACAGATCACTCTATCTACAATCATGTCATTCTGAGCTTCAATCGTTATTTAGGGATCCCGCAATGCTAATGTCGATGACAAGAAGACGATGGGAAGTCTAAAATTATGGCTTACTATTACATAACCAGTGAACACTTGATGATGTTGGCTATTTCATTCCAGATAACAAGTGTAAATTTTATTTCAAAGGCCAATTTTCTAACGGAATTAAATATTGTTTAATTCTATATTTCAAACGTCAGATTACGTACTACAATTAAAATGACAATAAAATACAGCTTTATCACGATTTTTTCATTGCGTTATTCTACCAATCCTGGACGGGATATGCTAGCTTCTTCTATACTGATTCCAAAAGACTGCTTTAAGAACCTGTTTCTTCAGAGAGTGTATTAAGGAACAGTTCCTGATTATCAGAGGAATAGAATTCCACTTCCTATCTGTGCTGTAAAAGTGTTTTTGTAAAAGTCAAGCTTATATTTGGATATTGAAAGACGTTTTGAAACCTAAAGGCGTAAAGAGTTTAAGAATTTCGAGAGTTGGAATAAATAATTTGAACGCAGTGACCTTCAATCACGGGGTAGAAAATAGTGAGAGAAATCTTAGCCTTGCGCTTTACTTGGGATATTATGATGATCCCAAGATTTTACATGCTTACGTTTTGACTGCCATTATAAGGAAATGTATCTTTTTCTGAAGTTCGCGTTTTGACTTACGAAACAACAGAATATCAGCCAAAAACGTCGTTTCGTGGAAATTGAAACAATTTCAAAACAACAGTCTGGTTATTCCGTTAATTACGAAAATTGGACGGTTCTCTTGAGATGAAAACTGTCAAATACTCGGTCTAGACAGAAAATACCAGATAATACCAACATTTGTCAACACCTTTCTAAGAATCTTCTTTCGTAGTTTTAAGACATAGGGAATAAACAGTGTCCACATATCAGGTTCCCTAAGGTAGTTTACTGGCTAATCATCGCAGATTCCCATCTCCAGTGTAACTCACTCAATATATGGAAAGCAAAACTGTATATACTTAAATATTAGGGGATCAAACGAGTTATTCTTCTAGAGGAGATAAAAATTACTTGACGTTGAGTTATGTTTAAGGCATAGGAATACTCTAAGTTTCAACTGTGATTTTTGGGAGTAATTTTTATTTGCACACAAATGAGATAAAATATCAACATTTGCACACAAATATCATCATTATTGTGATGTAAATGTTTTATTTGAATGTATTGTGATTGTCCAAAAAGATTGTATGTTGTAATTTGTTAATTTATCTCGATATGCATATACTTTTAAGAGACACTGAAGTTTGTAAATTATTTATAGTTTCCCGGAAGTGAGCGAGTTCAACAAATTCAAAGATCCTCCTCAGATAGTAAGATATTTTCATGCTACGTGCAGGCACGCCCTTGACCTTACATGTTTTTCTCTCTGAACCCTCTCTTGTAAGTTTCCACTAATCAAGTAATTTTTATGAGATATGCACACCACGATTTTTTACGGGCTACCGCCTTCACGCACTGCCACATATGCGTTCAAAGAGCTCCGCATAGAGATGTTTGATTGTGGTACTCCCGAAAATAACTCTTTCTTTAAAATACTTTGTTTATCAGATATGTACTCACGACTCTTTGATGTTCACCGGTTTTTGTTTCATTTTTTTATGTAGAGAAGGTATTGGAGTGTGAGGAATAGGTGAGTTATATTCGTTCTTATTTATATACTCAAAATGCAGTGCACACTTTGTCGAGGAAATGTTTCCCAGGTTTTAATAAAATTTCAATATAAAATTTATATGATAAATTATTAGGTGTTATGTTGCTCATGGTTTTATTTTTGCTAAATAACTTTTGTCGGCTTTTACGGTATAGTCAGTGGCATACACTTTTATAATAATAATAGTAATAATAATAACAACTAGCTAAAAACTATAACTTGGTTGATACAGTTACCCCCCCCCATTATAAATTCGATCCACCATCTGTCCTGGAAAATAGAATCGCCACATTGTACTGGGATAAAAAAATCATTACTGACAGAAAAGTAGATCATAACAAGCCAGACATAATATTAATAGACATCTAAAAGAAAAACTTTTATTATTAATATAGCTGTTCGTTCCACTAACAATTCAAAAAGGAACAATCAAAATTTTTAAAATATCAGGCTTTTAAGAAAGAAATTCAAAAGATTTGGAAACAAAATGAAGTATTAATTATTCCCCTCATAATTTCAGCTACTGGAGTCATTTGCAAAACACTGAAAGGTCATCTTGCAAAAGTGCCATTGGCCAGAAATGTACTGCCAGAAATGGAGAAATCCGTTATATTACAAACATGCCACTACTAAGGAAATTTCTTCGTCTCGACTAAGACCAAATTTTTGTTCCGGCTTGGCGTATAACCCCGCCCCAACTACCTCCTTGAACTGACAAAAAAATATGCTTAACAAAAATGATAATAATAACAAATATTGAAATGAAAAATAGAAAGTATTGAAATGAAATCATTACATAAAATAAAGAAACAAAAATGAAGATTGAATAAAAATGATCGACTTGCTCGCACTGCATCATAAGATCTGAGTTGTTGATCGTCGTGTATCTAACAATTTTTGCTAAACTGAATTTTTTTCCGACAAGCTCGAATATTCTAAACGCACCCAACAATGACGTCATTCACTAACGCCGAGCAAGCATTTCCATAAACAAGGTCAAAAGACTCGGGATAATCTCTCCATCTTGTCTGAAGGTATGAAAACTAGAAACTTACGCAGCGACGTGACGTACTTTGCGCAGAGGTCGCGATATCTATGAAGCCAATCTAGGATGTTTCAGTCACAACGCTTACGGTAAGGTAATAGCCGTAAATACGGTGCGTATGAAAGTCCAGGTGGAGTCTGCAAAGGCTGAAAACTGGTTGAGTTCTCATATTGATAAAGTGAAAGAAGGGGAAGAGGAAAATATCTGTTGCCGCTTCGAGGTTCGCCTGACTGCTACTTAATGTAGATGGGTTATGTTAGACAAATCATTCAGAAGTCTAATTAAGTTTCTGTATTTAAATTACTTTTTGTGTATAAGAGTTGCTAGGGACTTGCTGAATTCAGTTTTAAGAGACTAAAACCGCAATTGAAACACCCTCAAAAAGTAGATATTTTTACTAATGAGATAATAATGGTTCAAATATTAAAATAATTGGAAAAGTAATGTATTTTTATAAATATTTATTAAAAAAATTTTAAATATAAATATTATCACTCTGTGACTAACAACCACAATTGTAATATTCGGATACAGCAATCTGGATCCTATCTAGACGCTGTTCCTCCGATCTCGGTAAAATTAACGATGTGTCTAGAGAGTCAACTCACACAAAACTGAGCCTTACTGGCATTCGTCATTCGTGGTCCTTAGCTGGCCGAAACGAAATTTATACATATAGGCGTATATTATTTCACCTATTTATTAATTTTTAAACACTTTAAATCACATTCGCCCCGTTTTAATGCAATACACAAAGTTCTCAGACATCTTACTATTCTTCAGTTTCTAGGAAAAAAAACTGCTGGTCCCAATCCTTGCCCGGTTTTTCCACCGATTTTCCTTCGGGTAGAGGTGGATTTTTTTATATACGCTCAAATATATATCTCGAATTTAGAGTAATTTTATTCGATCCGATTTATTAAAAAAAAAATTCTCCGAATAATCTATACTTTATAATAATAGGTACTTGTGAAATAACATTGTGTTCTATTAATACACATTTGTTGGTATTCTGTTGATATTATAACTTGTAGTGAACTTTTTATTCTTATCTAAGGAGTGAGCTGAAATTTTCAATCCACTTCTGCCTCAGGCCCTAGATCCTAATTGATGGGATGATTCTTTACTTGATTCCGGAGAGTAAATTAGTTTATTGTCCTTCACGTGGTCACACACAGTTGGTAACTGCTTTTTTGACAATAAATTAGACAAATTTGATAACCGGCGCCTCTCAACTAAAATCAGTGCGGGGAACGGAGTGTTTGCCCGAATATCTCATTGGCCCTGAAAGGCACAAAAGAGTACGAAGAAAACTTTGCCGTTCGGTTATCCTCGCTTCTTCAAATTAAAGAGTATTCGTAGAGGTACGAATAAATAAAATGCTTCTGAATACCTGTTACTTGTGTCAAGATGCGGCGTCGAAGTCTTTACTCATCCAAGTAGGGGCAGACCCGCGACGAATGAAGGTGTATTAAAAGAAGGGAGTGGGACGCGCTGAGTGGGATCGAGGAAAGGTAGCGATGTTAGCTCAGACATGATTTCTTATGAAGAGAAGGTATCTGTGGGAATGAACGGACACGAGTGCTCTTTTTTTTTTCTTTTCTGGAGACGGTGAAAAGATTGAAGAGAGTGGTTGGCGGCAACGGAAGCTCAAGTGTTGACTGAAACACGATTTCTTAAGTGCTACATTGAGACAGCTGTGGGAAAGAAGCTGCTCAAGTTGAAAACGACATCTTGAGTTGACACGGTGACACGTTGGGCTACATGGTCAGCGTGACTTTCTCTATCGGGGTTATCCGCGAAAAAGAATATGAAATCGGTGAATGTGAATTGTGACTAATAATGATATCAACAGCCCGAAGGTTGTTTTTTATACAAATAACGTTATTATAAAACTGTATTATTAAAATTAACTTTAAAAAATAACGATTTCTTCTCATCGGAAATAAAATTTATTTTGTTTTATATTCTTCCGCATATCTTTTTAGAATTTTTTGGGTTGTGAAAATGGTGACTGGCGAACCCACGACCTCGTTGGGAAAGATAGATGTTTTGCCATCCTAAGTCGTAGATGCATGTATACAAGGTGGAAGTGCATGGACCCCACAATCCCTTGAATTGTCCCAATCTGAAAATACGTGGAAGAATGCAGTGAAAACTATGAGTTCAGTATATCCCGGGTAATCGTCATATTCAGTTCGCGAAATTATTAAAAGTGTTTGCAAACCTGATGGCTGAGTAACATGAAACAGAGACCATTAATGAAGCCTTAGGTTCTGTGCTCTAGGTTAGGTAAGGGGTATTTATCACGTATTGCCCCCGGTATTTATTTGCCCCGGTAAGGGGTATTTATCACGTGGAGTTACCATGGTTGCGCTTCGCTATTTAAATACCCTTTGATAGTCCAGAACTACGATTACTAACGAAAATTAACGTCATCAATTTTATAACATTTATGAAAACGGGTTAAAATTTATTTGGAATACAATAGACAGTCACGACTTTCTAACACACTCGAATTACGAAACATTTATCACAATGAACCTTCTAAAATTCCCATGAAGCTATTTTATCAGGAATAAACTTCATCTAGTTTTAACCTAAATAAATATTTGCAAGAATTAAGATAATTAATTTAATAAATGTTCTATATGATTTGAGAATGCACGAAGTTTGAATTTTATGGAAGGATATCCGACTAACGTAGAATAATTTATGTGGAGAAAAATAGTATCAGAATAGTGAGGGAAGAAAGTTTCTTAAAGACTAGCTTTGAATCTTTGGTACTCTTTAGCAATAACTTAGAAATAAGTTACTTATACAAGTGTATCACAAATATTTTAATTTGAATTGTATAATATATTTCATTGTTCCATACAAAATGTACGTAAAAATTATTTGACCTATTTGGAGCGATTTCATCTCACGCCTACCTTATAGAAGTATTTTTTTTTCGAATCATGATGGGTTTACCAATCTAATATCATACAGTCGCGAGAATAAAGGCGAAAATGTGCAGCTCAGCACAGTGGTACCTTCAAGTGGTGTGCGGGTATCACTTTATGTAATGAAGTAGGTCGTGGGTGAGTATCATGTTGAGCGTCCATTATTGTTGAGTTAGTGATACTCGCCAGCGGATAGAGACGCTGCTGTCGCCAGCTGCAAGACCAGTATAGGGTATTAGTATGGTATGTCGCGACTGTATGATATTAGACTGTGGTTTTACAGCAATCTTGTATGGATTCGTTTGAACCAATAACGGTTCTCGTATCGCGCAAAGGTATCGCTCGCATTAATCCAATTTGAGCGTAAGACTTCTTCCCGCACACATCTCCGCAACATAAGTGCGTTCGCTTTTTTTAAGTTCGGCGGCAGGGCGCAAAACCTTGCGGGTGCCCGCTCTTCGAACCGCACGCGGTAATGAAATTCCGTGGGCAGTTTACGGAGCGTGGCTGCGCCGATGAGGAGATAAACACTGCTGCTAGTCGTTCTTCTGCGCATTCCTTCTGCGCAAAACAGCCGCCGGCGCCGCCACTACCTCCATCCCCGCGGAAGCGAACGTTCGCCGACTCACCGCAGATGAGTTCTTATTTCGAAGAAAGACATCGTTTCTGGGAAGTTATATAGGAATGCTGGTTTCAAATGAAAGTGTGAGACTAGGATGAAGACAGTTTATTGTTATACGCCGTAATTATACAAAGAATTTGTTTTTGATCTTTTGTTAGTGGTTTTTTGAATAAATATTTGAATAGCGACACTTTTTGCGACCGAAAACCACTACCAGCTCGAAGACACCTAATTTTTTATGCTAAATAATTGTATCGAACATTATCTTATGAATTGAATTTAACCACACTCCGACGTACTGAATATATACTAGGTTATCCTTAAACACATGCTTGTTTATAATATCATTTATTACCCTTATGTTTCGTATAAAATTATTGAATACCGATCTTAGTAGATATGTCTACGCATTCGCTGTAGCTCCATCTTACCGAAGAAGAAATTGATGGGATGGTTCCTGCAAGTTTCCTTCAAGATCGTTTTCTTCCTGGTAGTTCCTCCGCATGGTGGATTCTTTTGGCAGTTTATTTATTTATTAAGTGGTACAAAACTGTGCAAGAACTTTTAGAAATGTATCACTTGTATTTTAATAACATCATAAGGGGGACAGACTATTCTTACATATTTAGCTAAGAACTTGACATAATTCCCGAGTGTTTTGGATGTCAAAATTGCGCACACCATTATTATCCAAAAACAAATAATACACGAGGGAAATATTTTGTTTCTGTTATATTTTTTTATAAATTTGATAATGTATGATTGAATAATATTTTGGAAAATTTTATGTGTAATAAAAATATTTCAATGCATCGTGTTTTAGGATAGATTCTTCGTATAAGAACGAACTGGATACGGTTGCGTATTCTTTAAACAAACCGAATTTTTTTCATTTCCATTCCATTTTTTAAAAATTCCTTTGAAATTTTAAAGGAAAACGTTTACGTATAAATATTCAAACCTTTGTCATTTCAAAGTTAAAATGCTAGTTTGGATTTTTTTGCTCTGCTGAACTTCTCTGCTTACCTTCAGTTTGGCTGCTGCATGAAAATACAAAGATATATATGTGGAGGAAGTTTGGGATGGAAAATATGATCTAAACATTTTATGTTAGGCAATAGTGAGGATTTAATAGAGTTTTCAAACAGGAAGACAGAAATCGGTATTTCTCTATCACATTGAATAACATTTACGTTAAGTTTTTCTGGACGTGTTGTGGCCATTTAAAAGAAAAAAAAAGCGTAAGAAATAATACGATAAATGAAATAAGTAAAGCATGAAGTAATAAATCAGTACAAAATTAATTTTAGATACAAAAAAACTGGTCAGTAATGGAGTTGAAATTTTTGATTAGAGATAAAGAAGTACATTCCACTTTAAAAAACGTTTTCTGCATTAAAGTTCCTGGGTTTAGATGTCAAGTGCATGCACTTGTAACATCCTTCATAACTTGATTTAGTTGTGCATTGTCATTTCTTATCCTAGACTCTTCTACAAAAAAAAAAAAAAAAANGGTATTTCGGTAGAACCATTTGGTAAAGGTTTGACAGGGATGGCGCATTTCCTCCTACAGCTTTCGATCACCCACGAACCTTTTATTCTGCGTGTATTTCTTTTTGTGATCGGACCGGTTCCTTCAAATACATCTTTATTTGCTTATCATGGTGCACTATCAGATAATGTAGCGGGATTGAAGATATGCAATGAGAGTCAAATAGAAGGTTATTTACTGCAATTGGGGGTTATCGTACATCTCGGGGTCTCATTAAAAATGTGTTTTGTCAGAAGGACCATTCATATTAGAATAAAAAATGAACGATTGGAGAAAGCTTTTGATAAAGTTAGCAAAGATGCAATTGTCATCATTAGAGGTTCCATGATAAACATAAAATATTTGAAAGATTGGCCTTAACCCAAGCAACTAATAGCTCTTTCACATTTAAAATAGAGGCAGTAGATGTGATAAGATTAATATGTTATCTGATATAAGCGTTTCAAATAATAAAACTTAAATTTAATATTAATTTATCCTACATTTCAAATTTCTAACTGCTTTCAGAATATTAGGGGTACGTATTTTACCCAAATTCAGTTTGACATCGAAGAGAAGAAATTGTAATTCAGCATTTTATTTTCTCTATTACATCAGAATATCAGAAGTATATATTCATATATTGGTAACGAAACTCAGGATTGGCATATTGATGTACAACCCCTGAACGTATTGAACGGTGGTGGATTAAGTCAACATGAGTCCTTTATGAATCAATGTCCATATTTCACTTATGTTCAATTTGATCCATTTTGAATCATCACTAATATACTTCAAGTCCTTGCTTTCATTCTTCGTAATGGATATAGAAAATCAAAATAAAATTTTGAAAATTACAAGGAATGAAACATGTGATAGACAACCGTTATTGTATAACAGTTTGAGTACAATGGTTTTAAAAATAGTTTGATTCATGAAACATCACTTGTTTTGGAGTTTACTCCTAGTTTGTTGAGATATAACTTCAATGGACATCGATGTCAGGTGTGCCACCAAGAAGACTTCTCACGCACTTTGCTATGCTCCGATGTAAACCTTTTCTCGTTGCTTCTGATCTTAAAGCATCAATTTCTAACTTACGATGAAAAAACACATACTCAGAATACAATAATGAAATGAAGAACTAAGGGATGGATGTGCGTTCAAACATGAAATGCACAGCGCTTGATTTGTGAAACTCTTAATTTTCTTTTCTTCCATAATCTCACTCTTTTCCATACTTCATTTTGAGGAACAATAACAATTATAATAATCGTGAGAAAAATTCCAGTATCTCTGTCAGTATTTTTCATGTATATTCTTTTCTTCACTTTATATCTCCTTAGAATAGACATATTCTCAATGCGTTTTTTACCGATTTTTTACTTCGTTTAAAACGTTCTGATGGTTCTATTGTCTACTGCTTTATGAGCGCATACATGTTCATATGCTGCGTAATAAATTAAGGTGACGATGCGATATAGAAGCACATCTACGTACGCATGCTCACGTGCGAACATTTCTCCATGTACACTGGTGCTTCTATATCAATAATGGCCTTCTCAAAAATATTTCTTCACAAATCTATTTGTGTTTGATATTAATTTTCGTTTCGTTACTTCTCTTTCACACTGTTATATGAAGAATTATATTAATTATAAAATTGTAATATGAACATAGATAATAAGATATCAAATTTTAATTTTCAAATTAGATCTCGGGAAATCATATGAACAGCAATGACGAAATCATTATTATTGTGTGAGGACTGTTTCTATAAAGATATCAACAAATAAAGTTATTTTCTGTACATGGACTCGATATATCGTATATCTAATAAATACTATTGAACATCGTAGGAATATATAATATGGCCGAGAAGATACAAATTCATACTAGGTGACTTTGATAGTGCTTTATTTATATTCATTATAATTTTGAGTATAAATAACGAGATAATCTCGTTATTTATTTATTTATTTAAATAACGAGATAATCTCGATAAGAGTAATGTTGTCTTTCACTTGTTAAATTGGTTGGCAGTGCCCTTATTTACGACAACATGTGTTAATAACGTACAAACACTTTAATTGTTCATACTTTTACATTACGTTTCGGGGATGTATGTTCCCCCTCTTCAGACGTATTTTATATTTTCTGAATGTTCTTATGATGCATGTGTATATTGATTCAAAGTTGCGTTGAAATTATTAATTTTTTTTGCTATGTTCATCTATTTGTGGGTCATGCGGTTGTAGCCAATGTGCGGCATTCGATGCTATCCTCCAACTCTGATCTAACGAACTGAGGCCCATCAGCACTGTCAGACATCAATTTTGAATCAATATACACATGCATCATAAGAACATTCAGAAAATATAAAATACATCTGAAGAGGGGGAACATACATCCCCGAAACGTTATGTAAAAGTATGAACAATTAAAGTGTTTGTACGTTATTAATACATGTTGTCGTAAATAAGGGCACTGCCAACCAATTTAACGAGATAATCGTTGCAGTAAATATATTTTTAAATATCATAATTTACTATTTGTTGGTTTTGTTTCTTCTTCTTTAGTGGAATATCTCTAAGAATACTACGTTAAAATTTGTTTTTTTAATAAATGATTCATATCTCTTGAAAAATTAAGCTATAAAAATCTCTGGAGAAAATGTCAATCGTTCCTCCAAAGTATTTTCCATAGACGGAGAAATATTTCGAAAACAGTAGCATCTCATCCCTCCCGGAGACTGTTGTCCCTAACTTGCCTAAGAGGTTCCTCCCTGCGTCCAAATGTCTCTAATGACAAGTTTCGAAAAATTTCGCCTCACTGCAGTAAGTTGGTCACTGGAGGAACAGTATGTCACCTTAATCCAGAGGCCAGCTGTTCATGGTGACCGGTAGCATGAGTAATGTGGGTTATGTGAGATTTGCTGCTTCCTACAATAACCACAACGAAATTAGTTGAAAATTACTGAACGATACGTTTTAAATTAGTTGTGCTTAAATTATTCTCAAGTATCGTATAGAGACAATTTGCAAGACAATTACAAAAGTGTTTTTGCGTAAAGAATGATCCAATTGTTTTTTAAAATATTTTTTATGTGATTTAAAAATTACCACCAATGTCTGAGTATCATTGTAAAAACTGTTACAAAACACGAAAGGATGCACGTCTAATGGCTTCCTTGAGATTTCATTGTACAAATGACATTGACCGTCAAAGTCCTTGAACACTTTCAAGCATGTTTAAGAATCATTTCCTGGTAAATGCGAAGGAAATCATTAAGACGCCCATTAGAGTAGCTCAGTCTATTTCGTTCCGTTTTCTACATCCACTTTTCCATTCATTTTATTTCATTCTAATTTTTGTCCAATTTCACACTTTTGTCATTTCTTCTCTTGTTGTATTGCCTGTTTCCGTAATTCTCCACGATTATATTGGGTCATTCAATGAAAGAAAGCTACAAATGACATACAAAAGTCTAGATAATGATCGAAATAATTTTAGTAATCACACAATTTACAGCTTCTCATGATTATATTTGTATGGCACTAAGTGCATATACAAAACAATATATGTATTAATTTTTAAAGAATTATGGCTAAAATATTATTCTAATACGTGAAAATCATAATTTTTAATATTTAAAACTCGTTTTTCTTCTCCGTTTGTTGGAACGATTTTGTACATTATCTACAGTCCTATCCGAACGCTAGTATTTCTCCATTTTTCCTTTGTGAATTTTGATGGAATAGACCCCTTTTGGCTTGCGGATTGTAAAATTACTCGTGGCTCCCCAAGTCGATATTCCTACTTTATTGACAGTTTGTAGTAAATTATTTTGTTAGATTGTTTGATGTACATAAAAATGAAATGCAATACTTCATACACAATTAAAACAAAACCTATGTTTTCTTGAAGTGGATAAACATTTTATCGCCTATTTAATCATACAATTGAAATAGTAATAAGCACTGAAATTATTCAGTATTGACTGCGTAGAAATAGGAAAATGGAGATGTAACCAAATTCATTTTTTTATTTATCTCAACTGTTTATGACAATTAATGATGGCAAATATTATCCATTTTTGGACCACTGTCCTAATAAATCATGATAAGATATGTGGTCACACCTAAATTGATTTTCCTTTCTATATCTGACCCCAACCCAATTTACGTTTCATACGTTAATGAGTAAACGTGTACAACATATGATAAAGATAACAACATAGTGTACCGCCTGGTTCACTTATCTCCTGTATGGGGATGTGTCTCAGGTCTCCCGGGGTTTAGGTCTGGGTGGAAATGGTGTACAGTTGCGGAAAGCGAACGGATGGTGTAGTAGTTAACACCCCCGCGATCAATAAATGAGTCCCGAGTTCGATTCCCGGCCATTTTCATCTGACTGAAAGATATCACACANATATATATATATATATATATATATATATATATATAATGTGTATATATTTCTCCATGTGTAGGATACACAGAAGTATATACATATGATAACCGTAATAATAATAGTAATAATAATAATAACCTGTACATTGAAGTGTTTGATTTAAATGCTAGATCTTATTTTGTTTCAAATAACTTTAAAGAAAAGTTAACACTGAATTTTTTTTCATCGACTGATATTCCATGATATTTTTCTGAAGTGGAGCTCAGATACTAGGTGGGTCGATCAGTCTTTTATGTTTGGTGTTCCGCTCTTTACATGTTTGTCCAAACCTTAAATCAAAATACTTCGGAACACTTTCAACCGATTCCCCATCTTCCGAGGCATTGTTGTCGGCGTCTTTCATAAACTTTCAAAGAGCCGTCCGTCCCAACACGGCGCACGCTTCGTTACCCGCTCTTCTTGCTGCTCAGCTGTTTTTGCTTTCTCTGTCCCATCCAACACCCGAGGAATTCAAAGTGATTTATAATCACTGGGTGAAGTTAATCAATCAAATAATTTCGAATAAGAAGAAAAGCAGGTAACAGGCACGACTTGTGAGTTTTCCTTCGTCATGCTCCCTTCACGACGTCATGTGTAAAATGAATTACTAATTTTCGTCGCTTGTTCACCAACTTTTGTTGAAGTTCTTTTCTTAAGAGAAAAGATTTTATTTGTGCCTCAGTAAAGGACGACGTTCGTTCCTCCGCTTCACCTGATCTTTTCAGATTCGTGATCGAAATTTCATGACTGAAGAGCGCCCCTTTGTACTGGTTATAATTCCTAAGTAATCTTTTCCATAAATTCCGAGACATCTTCAGAACTGATGTCGGAATCTGACAGGTATATCACTGCATCAATATTGCATTGGGCTCTTTCTATACTTGGCGACTTATCACCATCTCTTGAAACCATCAATTGATAAACTCTCTTTTGTTCATAAATAACATAATGTGTATTTCAGGGGCACTAAGGGCTCTAATGGCCTAGATATTGAAGAACCCTTACCCCCAATAATAATAATAATAATAAGTGTCACTTCTATTATTTCATCTCCTTTATTGCATATGCAAGAACACTATAATATATTTTACTTAGAATATGTTTTTATTCTCTCGCCTACGTGACCTATTAATAGAACAGAACCGCAAAATTCACGTTTTCTATGAAATTTATTACGTTTATTTAACTTAACAACAAAATACAGGATAACCGTTTCATGTCATTCACTGCTTTCACGATACAATGGGTTTACTTATTGGCACACTCACGTTCGTATGACTACGGAATCCTCGCATGAGACACCTGCTGGAAAACTATTGAACCAAATACAAAGAACATACATATTTTGAAAATCCGTTGTAATGAAAGTACACTGATAATATTAAGACTCTGTGAAACATACATATCAAATCTCCATTGTTTTGTTGTAATGTCTTTAACATGATTATTCATGAAAAATTAATAATAATAATAATACAATAGTATCTAAAATAAAAATTATACACGATAAAAAATACTTTTGTTTGTTTCCCTTTTTTTCAAATTGCTCATCAGTGTTATTTTCCGCGGTGTTAAATTGCTGTACGTTATCCCTGGAACACTGCATAACGCACCAGCAATATTGGTTGCATTTTGTAGGGGTTTCAGGGGACGTGGTTGTGAAATTGTAACTGGATGTTTAAAAAAATTATTTAATGAAATATTTAATTTGTAAAATATGTTTTGAAAGGAATCTTTAATTTTATACATTCGCTTGGAAATACATTCATTCATTACTGATAAATTTTAAAATTCTAAACAAATTTTAAAGGTGTACTCTTTGAACACAGGATTTTTTTCTTATTTTTTTCCTGAATATGAATCAAAAAAGCATTTGAGTCATATATATATATATATATATATATATA
>NNCF01129029.1:768529-782810 GCA_002313205.1 Laupala kohalensis
CTGTTATAGATATGGGCATCTTTTACGAGAAAAGTAGGGATACTTTTATATTTGGTAAAATTGATAAAAACGCTAGAATCGTCGGCGTGTATGTTTTTTTATATCGTTGACAGAAAAGTACTATTCTGCATTGCTATGAAAATCAGAAATTAATTGGTTCAAGATCATTTCTGGTAGGATTTTATTTCAGAAAATGACTCCCAACCTCGCAAGAAACTTGGTCAAAAGAGATTTAATCGACTTAGTGTTTATGATAAATTATCCTCGAATAAAATCCCCTACAACTAAGTATCAATCTCTTAGAAGATTATTCCGTAGAGGATAAAGTCCGAGAGATGTCTTCAGAAAGCGGTTGTCACTCTAGCACGAGGTCCATGCGTGTGAGTGAAACTGTGGAAAGAGTGGCTCACCCCTTAACAGGACACCGTCTGCGGCAAATCCGGGACATAAAGAAACGCCGTGGGCCACCACGTGGGCTGTATCTGGGCATCCTCTCCATACTGGTCAGAGCTAATAGCTTGCTTCGATTGGATAATTTCTTCCGGAAGATTTTGGTGGCGAGAGTTGAGTCTTACACTTCCTTATACAATTAATTCTTCCAGCTATTTTTTCAATCCATAAGTTTTGAAGTAATAAAGGTGATAATTTATTGAAAAAATATTTCATACTTCTTTAAATATTTTCAAATATTTAGACGTGTAGAAAGTGTCTTACATAGATATTTGATGAATGTTAACAAGTATGAGTGTCTAGTGACGGTGGATTACTAATGTGAGAGTTACAAATGAGAGTTTTAAACAATTCATACATATTATAGTGGTACAATAACGTGAAATAATTATTATATAAAAAGTCTCAATGGTAGAATCGTAGAATTATTATTTGTAAAATATTAAATTGTTAAAATTTTTAACATCTTTATAAACTCAGCAGTGGATTCGATCAACAGCTAGAAAATTGATTTCATTCTACTAGATGTTAGCATATATGAAACTTATGATTCCTCATTAGGAAAACATGAACTTGTGATAGAAATCTTAGAGACTGGAATCCATGATGATCAAATTGATTTGATAAAAAAGTTAAAAATTTACAAGAATGAAGATGATAAAACCATTGGTATCTGATACAAACTAACTTCTTTCTTGTGGTAAACCACACGTGTGTAGCATTGAATATCCTGAATTAAATGATATAATCACATATAAGCATGCGATACGTCTTGTCTTTTGAAATAACTAAAATCACATTTTATGTATACTTTCAAATTATCGAAGTCTTTTGCAATCTATGAATGAGCATATAAAGTTCAATTCTACGTACATTTTAAAATTAATTAGATCCAAATTTTCAAAAGTTCACCAAGAATCGTGTTATTGTTGAGTTTTCAAAAATAACTTATGTGTATTACCAGAATTCCTCAACATTATACTGAACTGAGTATCTTTATGACATACTCAGAAGTCAGGTTTACTTAGATTTGTTAAGTGAAATGAAATGACAATAAATATGAATTCAATATAGGAGGAAACAGGAGGGTCTATTAACAAAATTATCTACAGTTATTTTCAATTCTTGTTGTTCAAAACAAACATCAAAACGAATTTGAGGAAAAAAAAAATTATTCAAACTCTGGAGCATCGAACCCGTTTTACGTGGAATACGCTTTCCTTTTGTTCGTCACAGACACATCGAAATTCCACATCGCCGAGTCCTAAAAAATCGATTATGTTCTGACTCAACATACCCTTCCCATGACAGGACCACATTTCCGCCAGTCGCAACCGGCCGCTGCCTCGGGCTGTTCGCAAGACTTCCTTGCTTCTGCGGTCACCACCTCCGTCATTGCCACGGACGAGTGAAATCGGTCTGCATGTTTACTTCTTTCCTTCTGCCCCACAATCCGGATCGCGACACGCGCGCAACGCTTCTAATGCTTCCATTGCAACCTTCAGAGGATTTTCCTGTCACCCTTCCTGTTTCTAAAAATCAAACTCATTTGCTCCATTCATTATCTGTTTCATTACATTTTTTTTAATTTTCTCTTATTTAGTCTCAGTATAGGTTAAACTCCTTGGCAAAGTCACTATGCATTCTAGAATATACGACTATATACTTTTTCTTCTTTGTAGTATATGTAAATACCTCTGCGACTAACAACCGCAGTTGTAATACTCGAATACAGCAATCTGGATTCTATCTAGACTCTGTTCCTCCGATTTTAGTAAAATTCACGATGTGTCTAGTGAGTAAACTCACACAAAATCTGTACCTTACTGGCACTCGTCGTTCGTGGTCCTTAGCTGGCCGAAGCGAGATACATACATTCATACATATCTAAATGGAAAATGCATCGTGCTATTGGAGTTCATCAACATGGGACGATAGGTGGTAGGAGATGGATAGAACGGATTATTGTTAGTAGGAGGGCCGTTTAGCTGGGTTTACCGACAGCTTGGCCCACATGGAGGGGTAGTACGAGTAGTTAGTAATAATAAGAGTTAGAGATAGTAAGAATAGTAGGCGGTGGAAATAAGAAAGAGGGTTCGCTTTTCAATAGTCACAGCTATATGTGAACTGCGATATTGAAGTGAAAAGCTACAATTTTTTTCTGACCCCACCAGGTATGCCCGGAGTGCCTAGGTTACGAGCAGCACGCTAGTTCCTGAGCGCTCGCAAGGGAAATACTGTATGCATACAGAGTATATACTGTACTGTACGTTGACTGTAGACTGAGTACATACTGTATGTATACAACATATTTATTATGCCCTCCCTCTAATTCTTCCTCTTTTGTCGTTTTCCATTTTTCATGGGTGTTGGGTACATTGCTTTCATTATCAATATTATTATAATTCATTCTAAGTCGTAATTAATTCAAAGTTAAACTGTCCCTCGCCCTAGAGTGTGTTCATGGGCTTCACCGAGTGTAAAGTTCCTCAATTATTAGGCCTCGGCACAAAGTGGAAGAGATGTGACCAGTATCACGCTCCGGCCAGCGTGACCTCCGGATAAACCCGGTAATCATTTTACAGCAGATGTCTGGTAGTCAGTCGGGATGTTGCTGGGTGATGAAAAATCTCACACGTCACCGAGAATCGAACTCCAGCCGTTCATCCAGCAACTCAGAGCTCTTCCCGAGCGACTAATGTCGTAATAGACAGCTTAGGTTTACTCCCTCCACTAACGTGCGGCTGTAAGAGCGGGGTCATTCCTTCTCTCGGTCAATTTAGATATGGTTCTCCATAGGGGTTTCCCCTTGACAAATCCAGACAAATGTTGGTTCGGAACGTCCCAATTCCAAAGATAATCCAAAATCACTCCTCACGGAGCCTACCATCTTAAGCGTTTGGTAGAATAACAGGATTCACGATCTGAATGTCACCGTGTCCAAAAGAATTACATAAATGAAAAATACAGAGAAACAGGAGATAATAACATTTATTGGGAATGGTACGGTGTGTGTTAATTAATTTACAGATTTTATTTCATTCCCAATCCTACAAACCTTTCACAGAATATATGATCATAAACTATCGGGCGTTATAGTCAATCATAAAAAATGTCTCTCTCTTCTTAATATTATCTCTGTGTTTAAAATAATTACATATATTGTTGTATAAATGAGATGTTATCAATAGCAATAATATAATCAGTTAACGTGGTTGTTTCGGGACTTCATCATACATTGAACAAATGAATTCCATGAATTTTCAAATCCACGTATGTCCAAATGTTAGAAGAAAAACATAGTTTGCTACTACGTTCAGTTTATAGAAGAAAGGTATTGTTAATCATTTACAATTGTATTTTCTTGTATTGCACGCACTTACACCTGAAGGACTCGAAGTACTTCTTAATGGCTGACTAGGTTTCGAAAGACGACACACATTTGAAGAGACTTAATCCACCTTGAAAGCTTTAATAGTCATTATGACTAAGATTCGTTTTAGTCGTATACATGTATTTTCCTGAAACTAGTGGCAGCTTTCAGTGCCCCTTAATTGCTAACAATGACCCCTTTCATTTATGACAACCTGCTCTTTTACTGTAAACAAACTTTCGTTTTTACGCTGGTTCGTGGTACACGAAGGTTTTATCATCCTACGATTTTCCAGTCATCTAGAGAGTTATTTTCTTAGGTTAATAATCTTACTTTCTTTTTTACCTTTTTAGAATTAATTTAAATGCATTAGGAATGTCAGATATAAAAGAGGTGATCATGAGTATGTTTTTGTTAATCGCGATACTTTTTCAGTAACTGAACCATAAGGTAAATGATAAATTACTTTATTTATATTTTTAATTAATATTATTCAGTTATAATGTTATGAAATACTGTAGACGAACGATTCTAACCAACTTATTTATTTTTTTGAGGTATGAGATTCAAAAATTTTCACCAAAGCATAAATAACGAGATGAATTTTGAGATTTGTTCATTGAAAACAAATATTAAAATATAACCGAAACTAATGTTTTCATTTGAGTTGTTAAATAAATTTTACGAAATGAAGGGTTTTACAAATTTTCGTTACAAATAACATAATTTCAAATCTTCTTCTTCTTCTTCTTCTTCTGTTTATTGACACATGTATTGAATTGATCACGCAAAGGAGAGTACCTCCCTTGATGTATTTGGTACTTGTGAATATTATTCATATAAAGTAAACTTTCCTCACGTTTCGATATTCTCTTTACGTCTTTATTTTCTTTCTTATTAATCATGTTATGTCGAATGAAAATGGGAGACGGGACCGGGATTCGAACCCGGGAACCTTGAGCTCTACGCGCTCATGCGCCTACCAACTGCGCCATCCCGTTCGCCTCTCGGGCCCGTCTACCATTCTCATTCAACTTTCATTCGACATTCGACTACCATTTCATTCGACATAACATGATTAATCTGTTACCTGGCGGTGAGGTTCACCGTAATCTAAGAGATTTCTATGTTTGTGAACCAGAAATGGAAAATAATACCCAAATCAAGTACTTCCTAAGGGAGTCGCCTCAGATGAGGAATCTAGTCTCTACGAGACCACCTCAGAGGTCTTTGGGTTTCACAAGTTGAATGAGAATGGTAGACGGGCCCGAGAGGCGAACGGGATGGCGCAGTTGGTAGGCGCATGAGCGCGTAGAACTCAAGGTCCCGGGTTCGAATCCCGGTCCCGTCTCCCATTTTCATTCGACATAACATGATTAATCTGTTACCTGGCGGTGAGGTTCACCGTAATCTAAGAGATTTCTATGTTTCTTTTTTATGTCAACATACCTTCATCAACATCAACTTTAGCACCTTATTCATGCTCGATTCGAAGCGGTTTGTTGAAATGAATGCCATAGTAATCTTCGCATGCTACCTCAATGAGATATGTATCAAGGTTGTGGATTCGCTTGTCATTTCCATGCTGTGGATGGGAGAGAGTTGTTTAGGGAGGATCGCTTTTACTGTCATCTCTGGAATTTTCTTATATTTTAATAAAAATATAAACTGGAGAAACCAGTTCATATGTCTATGATTCCACATCGTGTATAATTCGCTACCCAGAATATTTGAATGGCGACTGCTTTTAGTTTCCTAATTGGATAGTTTTAAATTAAAGTCATAAACTAGTATAACATTTCTCTTGAACTATCTATGCCTCTAGTCACTGGAATGAATTTGATTTCAATACAGAATAAAAATCTATGAAATATGACTCTATCGCCTCCAGATCCAACAATGATACCATTCACCTCGATAATAGAAAAAAAGCTAGACATGGTTACTAAACAAGAAGAATCATTATTTGAACCAAACCCAACAACAAACTCGCACAGCTAAAAACAATTTCTCGATGCATAGTACGCATAAGTTGGATTTCAGAATAGGTTTCATCCTTTGTAATTCTTGAAGATTCCTATACAACGATTCATGAATGAACGGTGATGAATGAATGATTTACTTCTGTTGTCAATTCGATAGACCTTCGCCTCAGAAAATACCTTGCTTTATGCGAAAATTTAATAAACATATGCCACATACTCTGGCATATATTTGAGAATATGGGACTATTAATATCCATACCCGGTTATAAAGACAACTATCACTAGACACGATTTATTTTCAATTTCAATTTAATTTATTCTGAACACCTATAACAACGCACATATATAACTTCTCGCATTTCTAGCATCCTTTAATGACACCCCCGTTTGCAACATAGCCATTCTGGGATCTCTCTCTTTCCTCTCGAATCTTTTCTACATTTTCTTTCCCTTCACGCGCGATCATTCGCCGCTGCTTCCAGTGTTGCTTATTTAAACCTGGTGTCGTGTGCTGTATCATGTATCGCTGCCTTTATTGTTCCACATATTGTGCAAAAGTTTGAAATATCAATTTAGACTCCAGTTATTTTCTCATCTCGTTTAACGTCATCAGTCTTAGCTACCTAATAGTCCCCTCTGGTCGGTATACGTCACATTCCCGTAAGATATGGTTAGACCCCTCCTGGTCTTGTCTGCAAGAGCGTAGTCCGTTGGTTACCTTTCCTATTCTTTGCAAGTAAGTTCCGAAATCGCCATGTCCCGTTATTATCTCTGCCATGTACGGACTCAGTTTTGACCATTTATTTGTTCGTTCTCGGTTAGTTACGTCCAGTATGTATTTATACGTTTGTCGTCCTTTTGTACGATATAGTTTTATAACAACCTGACAACCTCAGGAGGCATATCCTTTGCAGGGCTTTTAGCTTGCGTTCATTGTGCGCATTTATTATCTCATGTCCCCATTCTGATACTCTTCACGTTGTCATTGCTCGCAATGCTCCACGATAATTCCGAAATATGAAAAATAGCTTAGTTATTTTCTTGAACTTCTCCTGTAGAACGTGTGAGTTGATTTTCGAAGCTTTTGGCCCATCGATCTTTGCGTTATGAGACGGACACACGGACCCAGACTCTCCGTTCTACATATATGTACTGGCGTGAAATATACCTAATGACAGTGATAACTTGCAACGACCTATTACTTGGATCCCTTCCACCTGAACGCCCGACGCGTACCTCGTCCATCTAACTGCCAAGTGCCTTCCCAGCGCGCGCCCAGAGAGAGTTCTGCTGTGCAGGTCAGGTCACACGCGAACTCCCCGCGATCGGCGAAGCGCGACCAATTACTACGAACGGATCACAGGATGAGGCAACGAAAAGGAGAGGAAAGGAATTGGATGGATACATGGAGAAGATAGAATAGAGGTCCATAGGAGAAGGGATTTTAGAAGTCCACCTAAGGGCAGGTTTCCAGGTTACTTCGTAATAAATAAATAAATAAATTGTCAAAAAGTATTTACAACCTGTTCATGACCACGCGATGGCAATAGAATAATTTACTCTCCCGATGCAAGCAAGATACCATTCCATCAATCCCGATCAAGGATCCAAAGGCCGTAACGGAATGAATATTTCTAAATAAAGTTATTGAACAAACACGATCTGTTATCAATTTATTATTTCCAAAATATATAAATTGTATCTGTTGAAATCGCTCAAAATTTGAGATTAACAACAACAAAAGTATTAATAAGGTTCTTGATCGTACACCAGAGACTAATGGACCTACATTTAAATCCGTCTCTACGCGAAGAAAACCCCGGACCGGAAATGGGTTAATCTTAACCAAGTTAACGCGAGAGTAAGACAAATCGAAAGAGAGGAACATGTTTTTAAGTATTTTCTTATCTATACTCATAATAAAACAGTTACAGCGCCTTTATATAATTTACTTTGCAACATCAATTTGCGAATCAAAATCAAATCTAATCAGATCGTAGTCCTAACGGAAGGTGACCACGGAATGTTTCAGTTCTATTGGTTCTGTGGTTTTCGTGTGATATGAGTTCAAACAAAGTTTTTCTATAAATTGCTGAGCACTATTAAGCGAGCAATAATTTTTTATGTTAATTATATGTTTTCCAAAATTGTTCCATCCACTGAAAATCATAAAGTATATGATGCGAGAAGAGCAGAAGTGGTGTAAGTCCAAAATTGACAAATTCGGAATAATCACTTCTTTGTACACAACATAACGTTTTCTTTTCAGAGGCAAATAACTGAAAAACCCTATTTCTCTCTTTTCGTTTTGGGTTACAGTACTTTCCTATTCCTATTACAAATTCTCTCCTTCCTTCAGAAGTTAAGTAATTGTATGTTATTTATGGTTATATATAGAAAAAAAATTAAGCAACTGAAAGTTTTGAAAGCAACTAAAATACTCCAAGTTTTGAAGAGTCAGAGTTAAATCTGGTAGTCAGAATAATTCAATCAAACATGAACAACAACGGTGAAATGTAAATGTGTGGACGTACGTGGACACGTTGATTATAATTAAGATGAAAAAGATAGGACAAGAAAGTGCACCAATTCCGTATCAAGAATTTGCAGTTTTAATATAGTTATGCATAGAATTATAATTAAAATCCCTGAATAAGTGTACCACAGTACATTTCAGGTCAATCTGCTAGTATTGCACCACGAGAGAATAAGAAATAGGAATAAAGCTGTATGGACAAGAAATGAGAGTCAAGTAACTCGCAATTCTACACGAGCGACAATAGAAAAGTGCCTCGTAAAATATTAAAGAATTTAGACTGTCAATGAAAAGTGAAGTTTTCATCTAAAATTCAGTATTTTCATAATTAAAATTTATTTTTGTTACTCAACAATCTCATCAATAAATATATTAAGTAAATAAATATTTTTATTTACTTTCTTTATTGGTTGCTCTTTATCTCCTCACCATGCTCTTGGACACACACCACTTCTACTCTACACGTCTCTATTATAACTTTCAGTGCAAAATCCTTGTAATTTCGTTTAGTTGTAATGTTTTGTAAAAGTTGGTTAATAATGTAGTCTAAAATTGAATATTTTCAATGTTAAAACTTAGTTTCTCACGTAAGTAACAAAAATATCTTGAAATAAATTTGTTCAATATACACATTTTTTATTTCTCATTTTTACAAATTCCTGTTTTCCTCCAAACCAATTACACCACTTTTGCTTTGCACACCTTATATGATTTGGTAAGATTTTCTTTAGTATTTTGAGGGTCAGAATCTCCTTGAGACATAGTTTGTTGTGAGAAGATGTCGTTAAAAGCTTTATCGTTATCTCATCTATTTTAGTAAATCAATGTTACTAAGTTTCTCTTTATGTTACGAATATTTATTTCGTATAAAATACCATTACCAATATGTTTTTTCTATGGTCCTTCTAAATATGTAGTAAGGGAAGTAAGTTATCGTTCAAAACAGTTTAGAGAGAACAGACAATATTTACCTATCAGATAGACAGAGATGTGTTAAAAACCTTCGCGACTATTGCTAGAACTCTATGTGAACGTCGTCTTTTTTCTTTATTTATCTTTTCTACAGTCGACGGCAATAGTTACATTTTTCGTCTGAACATACAAAATAATGACATTGACAGAATTCTATCCTGTCCAGATCACCGAAATTGCTCTAAAAAATCAATGCCATAAATATAATTTAGCGACGATACCCACCCGCGTGACGTAATGGGGATAGGGGATAATATTTTATTCCTATTTAAAATCAGGAGGCACACAATTCAGTGTGCGCTAAGTTCCGGCTTTCCACGAACCTATGTGTTAATATTTGTTTACACAAGCTTAGTTCTTGTCACTGAAACTTGTCATCGCTACTAGACAGACGTAGTGACAGACACGTTGGTGATAGTGAAAGAAATTAGATGGCAGAAATCAACGTGGCACGTCGCCGTAGCATTGTTTTGAAAAAAAAATTAAAATAATTATTGAATCAACTTTCTTTAGATTTAAAGCTCTTCAATAATGAAAAGAAAATTATTAATTAATGATTAAGTAATTCTATTGATTAAAACTATTGTTATCGATTAATTTTCTAGTCTTTATGTTGTTTTCAGAAATCATTATTGTTAACCAGTGTTCAAGTATAGGTGCATTCCTCTTCAAGCATTTCGTATATTATATGTATTTTTTTTTATTTAATCCACTTTAACGGTCTCCTTAAATACATGCGATAAGCAAAACAAGGATCTCTTACATTTTACTATATCTTTTGCATTTTCCACACATTACTTCTTAGCTGTTACAGAACGAAACGTTCACCGCCCTCTCCACGTGGAGGCGTGTGCTGTCACCTACTATCACAGACATTCTCTTATTCCTGCTATGCACATTGTAAAGTACTCTAATAGTTGGTATTTTGTTTATTAATGTTCACTTCTGTTTGATATTCAACACATTTTGTTTTATACTTCTTAATATGATCTGCTCTTTCATGTCCATACTTTGGGCAATCCCATAGCACATGGTCGGGCGTTTTTCGATCTAATCCACAGCTACTCCGCTCATCTGTGTCCTTCCCAAATCTCGTCAAATATGTTAAGAAATTTCCATGTCCTATAATGAATTCTTGCATTGGCTTTGGTGGATTAAACAATTTTTTGTTTTTTTACTGCATATTTTACACGCGGCATATATTCATATGCTACTCTTCCCTTCCTCATTATTTCCCTTGTCTTTGCCAATTCTCAAGTAGTATTTTAGTTAATTTTCCCCTTAACGTTTTACCATATTTCCTTAACTTCACATCACTCACAGTTAATTTTCCTTCTTGTTTTAGGTAATATCTTTTTTTGATCTTTTGCACATGGAGATCGATTGGCATCAAGCTTGTAATCACATTTAATATTATATTATATTACTTGAGAGATTAAATATTTAAAAGAGTAGAAGACTAAAATATTCTTATTCTAATGCACTTTATTGCTGGTAGAAGGCCAATTTAGCGTTTCAAAGAGTACACATACAAATTTCACCATTACGCAGTTTGTAACTACTTTTTTACAATAATTATTTATTTAAAACTATGAAACTGAGAATTTAGATTGTCTCTAGTCACTTGCATGGCTGTTTCCACGACGCGCCCAGGGCTTCTATCCACTCGCACTTTCCGATTTGCTACTGCTAACTACAATTCGCGCTTATTTACTCATGGTTACAAGTGCGAGTGACAAACGCTGTTTGTCCACACGGAGGAAATGTGGATAACGTACACCTAAAAAATACGTATGTGCATAGTTTAAATTTTGTATAGCGGGTAAGTTTTGTTATTGTTTGTAACTTTCGCTTTTCTCCGCCACCACTTTGAATTCCCTTAACCTCGCACAGTCAAATCCATTGCTCTGATGAGGTTAAGGTATAGGTTTGAGTGCAAATTATGAACCTAAACCAACAGACATTGAGAGAGAATGTTGAATGAAAGAAAATAGAAAAGATTCAAGAACCATGAGAATAGGACACAGACCGAAACGTGGGAGGCTGAGGGGCAGTGCCCTTGGTTTGGAGCGCCACTAAGTGGTTGCTTCAATTAAGCGACGCTCGCCAAGCGTTGGCTCGTTTCTTCTCGCCTCCAACGCTCCGCTGAGTGCGACCATTCTAGAACCTTCTATTCCCAGACGATATCAACAAGTTTGAGTATTCAGTTGCTTCGACAGGAGTGCCCAGGTTTACGACTTGTTTTCCATCCTTGTAAAAATTACGCAGCATTCGCCTACGATCGGTTCACTTGCTTACGCATGGACGACATAATTTTCACACCTCGCACGAAGAAAGCAAACAATAATAGCGTATTAGAAGCTTGATGTAGAGTGCAGAAAAATCGAAGAAAAGGCAAATATACTTGTACTTTAGGAATATACAAATAATAGAGTGTAATAAATAGATAACCTAACTGCAATTACAAGTTATATGTTCATTGAATTAAAAGACATGATCATTTTTAAGCTGAAGAACAGAATTTTTGAAGGGTTTATATCCTCGTTCATATTACGTGTCTCCGTTTTGTTTGATCTTAAAGTGTGTTTTGTCTATTGCCCACGTTTTCCGCTCATTATTATACGCGTCACATCTTCACTGCCTCTTGTTTCTCCTATTTTCCCTAAGCGTTTTCAGACATTTTCGTACACAATTTCCTTCTATATCAAATTACTTCTATTTTTCAATATACCTTTTCTTTATACGTATAATACCTTTGGATATGCAGCATTAATGACATAGAGAATCATAACCGTATGGCATCATAAAAGACCATAAGACAAATGACCTTTAGGTATCTGAAACACAGCCATTATGGAAGCGTAGAATGTATAGAGAGTGACTCATAAGACTTCAATTCCTTCGGGCAATGTTCATCAAATCAACGTCATCTCCGTATACTCGCTGTTGAGATGCTATCACACGTGCCTCCACGCCGGATTTTCCTCGGTCTATCTAAGTACTTTAACGCCCAAAATTTTAGTCTGGTTTCGACAAACCGGATTTTCTTTTGAGAACTGCCGACTATGATTTTAGAGTTAAGACGATCTTGCAGAACGAGATTTGTCAGCAGACAACGACCTAGCACTCTCACTAGTACTCAATAAAATTATAGCATTTTCGCACAACTTTCGTCAAAGTCAAGTTTAAGAAATTAATTCTTTAAGAAAACTTATGGAGACTTCCTTAAACAGTCATAAACATTTTAATATTTTAATAAAAGTTAAGTATTTTAGATCTTCTAATGCTTGAGTTACATTCATCTCAGGAATTTATTGAAACTAACTTCCTCTAAAGAACACAAATCTTTTTCACTCAATTATCAAATTGAACCGTTTGTTTGAAAATTAATGTGAAAATAATATTGTGAAAGTATTTTGTAATTGAAATGACGTATTTCATAACTAATCAATAATTTGCATTTTCTTTACTTTGTTTCAGGTAAGCAATGTAAAAGTATAGCTGTCAATTTTCATGCCATCTGTCACTTCTTTACAGCAAGGTAAGGTAATTTTATTGTTTTTTGTGCTAGTTGGTACAACATTGATAAAATTAAATTCGAGACCCCAAAAACTCAAAATTTCTCCAAAAGTAATCAACCTTGTATTTATTTATTGTGATAAATGATTTTATAATGGTACTCCGAGTTCAAAATAAACAGTGATTTTTTTTTCGAAATGAAAAGCAGTGCTACAATTGGTATGATTAGCTTAAAATTTGTAAGACACGTCAAAGAGATGCAATGTGGTTGGTTGTCACAATCGTGCTATAAATGATTGTTGTGGTTGTGACTGATAGAAACGCAAATTAAGAATTTGAAATAATAACTAGGGAGATATGTCTTGTTTTTTGTTTTTGTTTTTTTCTTCCATGAGGTAGTGGATGTGAGTTCATATAAGGACACAAATCAACTCAGTATATGGGAAGTTTCAAAATCATTACGAAATTGTGGGTATTTGTTTGTTAGATATGCGTTTAATTTATGAAATAACTCATTCCGCTCTGATATTGTATAAGTGATACCGGTTTAGATATGTAGTTGGTGTTTTTATATACATACATTTTGTGTCCCGACCCAAAATAAGATGCAGAAAAAATTTTGCTCGTTTTTTGTTATTTTTTAATACAAAATGCGTTTAATATTACATTAATTAGTATGAATAAACAAATTGATTCAACACATACATTTTTGAATGGATCAATCCATTTTTTTATTTCATGGGAATGACCAAGATTGTAGAGTATATCCCTATTTCACGATTCCAATTAAATCTGAATATAATACATTACATTAGTGAAAATTTGTTTCAAAATTTTGAATTTTCTTTTCGATCCAAGTTATTTGTCATAAGAACATAATCAATTTACTGATTCTTTTCTAGAATCCATTTAGAATCAATATCATGGAATTTCACATTCTCAGACATTCAAAAAATTATATAAACACTGCCAGAAAAGTCCGTCGACTACCGGGCGATCGCATGGTGGGCCAGTACGCTAAAAATAATTGAATAATAATAAATTTATTGTCAAAAAACAGTACAGAATGCGTATGACCACGTGGAGGACAATATACTAATTTACTCTCCAGAAGCAAGCAAAGAACCATCCCATCAATTCCGATCAAGAGCCCTAAGACGGAGGCGGATTCAAAAATTTCAGGAAAAGTTCCTAGATAAGATAAAAAGTTAGCTGCGAGTTATAATACATATATAATGGTCAATATATTTGTAATTTAACGCAAAAATTTACATGTACAAGTTATTATAGAACTATAGATAATTCTGAGTATAGTGTTTAAAAATCATAAGAGTTGAAAAAACACTAAATTCACGATTTATTGTTACAATAAACACGCCCCTAGACAAAGCCTAGAGAACCTGTATGATAAATCCGCCTCTACCAGAAGGAAAAACGGAGAAAAAC
>NNCF01129029.1:783061-919424 GCA_002313205.1 Laupala kohalensis
AGGGAATTAAATAGAACGATTCCCGAATGATATGGTCCTTTTCGGCAAAGAGTGGTTGACACTCTAGGGCGATGAATATTATTCCTATTGCGAGTATTGTGTTCGTGAACGGGACTCTTTCGTATAAAGCAAGGGTGGTGCTTCAGTAATTCGGTCTTAACAAACACGACCGTTTCTTAAATATAAATGCAGGGAAGTGTTAAGATNTACAAATTATCCGAACTATCCTCTTCTGAATTCTGAAAGTTTGAATACTCTGACCGGAATTACCCCAGAAGGTAATGCCGTAACGTAAATGGGAGTACACGTTTGCAAAATGTATGCAACGGGAAATACTTGGACTAACTGCGTTAACTAAGTTTCATAATGCGTAACACAATTTGCTTAATTGGGAATTAAGGTTGTCAACGTGACAATTCCATTTGAGGTTGTCTTGCATATGGAGAACTAAAAATTTTGTATTCGTGACAGTTTTTAATTGTCTTCCGTTTAAAGAAAGAGAAACATGGGGTAAAGATTTTGTGATACTATTGTGAAATGACATAGACACTGTTTTGTCAGTGTTTACAATGAGACGATTTGCATGGAACCAAGTCGAAAGGTTAGACAAAACGTTTTGAAAATTGGCGTGTTTACAAAGTAAATTAGTGTCATCAGCAAAAAGAACCATTTTGCTGATGTGGATGATGACATGTCGTTCACATACAATAAAAAGAGTATAGGGCCGAGAATTGATCCTTGGGGTACTCCGCAAGTAAGTGGCTTTGTTTCTGAAAGACAACGCTGAAGTATTTTATTTTATTTTATTCTCTTATTTTATTTCACTTTTTTATTAATATATATTGAGTATATGGAAATATCATTCAAGTTTAAAATACATACGATCTGGGTAATGTATAACAATTTAATTAAAAAACTTAATGGTACTTAAAAAAACATTGAACCAGAAAATTGAATTGCCAGGAGTTAACAACATTGGGTATTGCTTTTGTGGTGATAAAAATATTCCTAAAATAAAGAGGATTACGTGTAGAGAACAAAATGTAAAAGAAGCGTGTTCCCTCTGATGTCTTTTTTTAACAAAAGAAGGACGATCTACGCACGCTGGTCCTCGCATGCTCACACGTTCCGCACGCCCATGCCATCGTGTTTGCCTTCCAAATCTTACCTTGGAGGTATGTGCTATCTCTTTCTACACGCACCCAGGAATTCTTTGCCCCTCTTGTTTTTCCTTCCTTCCAGTTTCATGTTTCTATTCATGTTTTGTTTCTAAAATATAATTATATGAGATTGAGGTTTTTCTCCGCTTTTCTCTTTCGACTTTTTTAAGATACAGTAATAATTCATCAATTGAGCGTAATAAAGCCATTTTGTCTTTGTTTCAGCGTTTTATTTTGTAAAAATAAAACTTTCTACTTTCGTAGTATTTTCCTCTGGCCGTTTCAACTTATCTTTTTCTATCTTCTTTTATTAGCTTGTCAGTTATTTTAAGAAATATGCTCCAGTTCTTCTTATCCGATCGAAAACATTGATCGCAATTGATATCATAGTACGAAGCGTTTTAAAATTCTTGCTTTGTGTATATTTGTAAAATCATCTTAGGAATGCGCAACAAGTTATTTTTCTAGAGGAGGCGGGTGAAAGCTTGAAAAAAAAACATTGTTCTAACATAAACATGTAAATATGTTGTTCATTTCTTCTCCCTTAATCGCATAAGTGATGGTCAATGTTTTCTATCTTGTCATATCCCATCTTTTTCGTTGAAGAATTATTCAAAATTAATTTGACTGGTGAATAGACATTTCAAATGTCGCCTCAAATATTTTTTAAATACAAAACGACGTTAAAAAATTACATTATGTTAAAGACTCACTAAATGAATTAATTACTTTTTTAACTGGCTTAGAATAAAATTTTAATTTTTTTCATCTATATCGCACCCTTAGGGAACTCCCGAGATTGTAAGTTTTCTTGCGTAGGCCTATAGTTCCCTCCCAGTGCTTCATCTCTCTCGTCTTTGCCTCTCCTTCCATTTTTCTTATATTCTTCTCGCGTAGAGGGCCATGGAGACCGCGGAGGAATCCGCCGTCGTCATGACTCCCACCATCCTCACCTTCCAAAGCCTCCTCTCAAGATTGTTATGTGGTAGACTGATTTCAACGAGGTACAGTCCTCCTGTGGAGATCGTCGTCGTCGACAATCATTTTCAGTGAATCATCCTCGTGAAATAGTTACGTCTGGCGTTGTTGGACTATTATGAACCCGCATGATTACTGATATGCGCAGGAATTTTATATTGAACGCTCAGGAATGTCCTTTCTGCGTGGACAATCACGAAATCTCTATCTTCAGTGATTCGAGACATGTAACATCGCTAAAAGAGATGCATGAAACCAAAACAATCAGTATTAGCAATTAATTCCGTCAGACTGTTTTGTACATTTAATGTTGAAGTCAATGTTTCTTACTATTAATTCTTTTTCAATTTAGTATGATACATTTTAATGCTATTCGTATGTAGAACAATTTTTTAATGTAAAATTCTTATTATTGTATGCTACATTTACCCAAATAAATAATAAGCATGTGTGTCTGTATTAGGTTAAATCGTGTTACATTTTTTTCCCTTCTGCGTTGAATATCCTCAAAACATTACCTCGAAAACTGATGAAAATTAATGTTTTCTCCACATCAATTTCAATTGGAATATATATAATACATTCTTTTCATATTGAGAAATGAACCCTTGATATATTAGGTAGGATATTTATTATAAATTCTTTTAATATTAAGAAATCGACCCTCGATATACTACATGCTCGAAAATTCCGTTATCTTTTAAATTTCCTGCTTCGGGGGGATAAAAAAGCTTATTTCTATGAAAGACACAATACATTTTTACACTTAATCAGTTATTTGAAGTTCTTCAAATTTTGGTCAGTAACACAGCATTCTAGATAACCCATGTTTCCGGGTTATATATTTGGTTTTCTTTACGGTTATCCTATTCTGTTTGTGTTTAAGATGTGAACGATATTTGCTTTATACACCCTAGAAGTACCCCATGGTATGTGTTAAGATCTTTACGAGTATCGTATGTTCATTATAAGAGATCCTTGTGGAAGTCCAATTAATTGGTTGAAACGTCGGCGATCTAAATTAAGGGTAAAATTGACTAACCCTCAAGGTCTTGTTCTTGTTCTTATTATTATTAGTATTATCATCATCTAGATCTAATGACGAATCCTAAAACCTCAATAATAATAACAATAACCAATTGATGAAGAACCGAAATGGACCGTGATAGAAACACAGAAAACCAATAACAATAATATTTTTGAATTCACATTGTCACGATCTTGTTGAATTCAGTTGTTCAAACAAATTCTTGTTGAATTCACATGATCAAAGATGAATAGAATCACTTTCATGTGGAATTAATCATAACTGTTCAGTTCAACTTCTCTTTGGTGTCATGTAGTGGGTAGAAGTTCTTACTGTTCCCCTCAGACCAGAGAAGAGGCAAGTGGCCGAAGTGGCTGCTCCGCGTGAGTAGACTTTTGGAGCCGCCGCTGCACCGCCATCGGGCCAACGTCCGCCTCTGGCCGCGACTGGGCACCCGCCCGAGGAGAAGGCGCCGCCCGACGCCTGCCGTTGCCCGCCCGCTGTTCTCGGCGGCGTGCTTGGCGGCGGCATCATGAGGGCGGCGGCAGCGGCACGGTCGAAAAAGGAGGAGAAATATTGGTGCTGATATCACTAACGGGGAAGGAAGGAAGGAACGGACGTCGTAATAGTAGTAATGAATATCGAGATTTTGAGGTATATTTGTACATATTTAAATGGTGGATGAGAAACAGTGTGATTGTGGACAAGGAACAGAGACGAGAGACCAAGTCTTTTGGGACTACGTCTTCTATGGACAAGAACGAGCGAATTACCTGAAGAAGGTGGTTACTATAGGAATAACTGAGATAGGACCAGACATGAGTGCAACAGAGAAGCGATATGAAATATTTAAGAGATATAAAGGAAATAAAAGGAGGTATGAAAGGCTAGAAGTATAATGACGCCCACCTATCCGTGCTTGTGGACGAGCACCGTTCAGAAGGACAAACAGAATAAGAAGAGAAACAGGAAAAGTCGCGGAATGTCCGAAGATGGAGACGCGACAAAAACAAAAGGACCGAAAATACGATTGGCTAAAATGTATTCATTTGTGATGTCACCCTTCCATAATTATTCCATAATGATTTTGACGACTTCAATGCAGAGTTACGTGACCAAAGAATTGATAACACATGTTAACTTATATACATATTCAAATGTAATAGGAAGAATACAAAATAAAACGAGGTGAAGGAAAATGTGATATGTACATTCATGGAATTGTGTGTTACTGGACAAGTGATAATATACTAGGATCCATATTGTAATTATGTCTGCAGAACTTATATTAAATTTAACGACCTTATATTTACAAATACTATTTCTTTTCAATTACACATTCTTTGCAACATTTCGATCACAGTGGGCCTTCATCAAGCAACTGCTGACAAAAATTTCGATCATTGGTTAAGATGCCGGAAATGAGAGCAAGAATTCACTCAAATCTGTCTTGGTGAGCATAATTTCCTAAGAGTGATCCATAATGCTATCTTATCACAGAGAGAAACTTCCTATCATCCTTATCGCTGAAATATACCTAGCTCGAGAGAAGGAATTCATCGAGCACTAGCAGAAATATCCGGAGTCGCCGGGATTTAAAAAGAAAATTTAAAAAACCTGGACATTCTGGTATTAAAACACATGTCAACAGGTTGATTTTTTATAACTCCTTTTTCCCGGTTTTACCTGGGATTCTTATTAATATTCTAAATTCATAGGTTGTTTCTTTACTCCTCTAATTTCGTGATATCAAATCTTCATTTTTATTCATTTAAAATATTAAATACCATAAAGAAAACCTACAAAATTAAATTTTTCAGTATTTTGTATGCTAATATGTACGTAATTACGAATTATTTTAAAATTTTCCAGCGATTTCCATTATGGGTGACTGCTGAGTTGATAATTATCACCGTAAATCGAGAGGCTACTGTATGTTGAAGTGGATACGTATTTCAATTCCAGGGATTATATTGCATAAAATATAAGATTCATAAAATAAGATATATGCAACGTATTTCTCTCAGTGATTCATGAATAGGAGTTGTAATCTCGCTTCATGTGCACTAGTGAGAGATTCCGCGCCTTCAATAAAACGCTAAAGCTAACGAGATGTAACGGCGAGAAAGTTTCATGCTGATTTACGATGTTCTCTGCTCATGACACGATGACATACAGTGCCTTCATTTGTCATCGAACTAATTCATGTTGCATCCGCAAGGTTCTCCATTGTCGGCCATTGCACTATCGGAAGAAAAAAAAACACCATAGGACCAGCCTCTCCTGGAAAGAATTTTGAGTTATTTTTACGTCATGACTGTATGATATATAACTTATTTGAAGCAATACATTACTTTTTAGTTATAGTGAGTATTGTATGTATTGCTTCTACGAGTGTATGTTGTACTAGAAAGAAATGAATATATGAGGAAATAAGCTCATGTATAAAACGATACATCAATGATTGAAACACGTAAAAAATATTAACTCAACCGTGCGTTAATATAATTATACCACATACATTATTTCATTTATTTTATTTCACATATTTTAATATATCTCGTACAGGTTAATACACTATATCACACACAACGATATTTGATATATGATCACACTAACGATGTTTAATCCACTTGAGGAATTTTGTTGGAATGCAGAGAATGAAACACAACTCACTCACTGCACAACGTGGCCACTCTTGCGATGTAATAAAATGTTTTGGTTACCCGTCTCAATCAAGTAAGGTTACTCCTCCCGAAAAGTGACTTTTTATGTTTCAATTAGCCTTTCAATATCCTGTTTACAGTTCAGTCAATCCAGGGACTTTATCATATTTTCTTCTCATTTGTTCGCTATTACTATCTCTTTTTGCATCTCGCGTTTGCTTATTCCGCCAATGGGTGATTCATCCGGCCCTAAGGGCGTAAGCCTTAGCCCTGCGGAAAGAAAAATTATTTAAATAGTATCTTTACATGATGTGAGGGGCTAACTTGTATTACGATATGACGGCAAAACGGAGATAGCAGATTCCAATACTATGCCACAACGTCTTTTCGTGACAATATTGGAGACGAAGTCGTATATGGAAAAAAAATTAAGTGTTTTAGCATTCCCACTACGGTGGATCTTTTGTCGAGCATGCCCACTGCCTGCTGTTTATTGGGTATCGCGGTGCTAATGTGAACTCACAAATGGTAGGCGTATGGTGTAAATTGAAACCCTATCTTAAATCTGCTTTTATATTTTACGTATTTATAATTCTAATTAAATGTCAGCGTCAAAATTTCTACCTCATAAACCGTATCTCGTGTCTACGGCAACGGTATTGAGGTTCCGTGTTATTTTCCCTTGAAACTGTACTCAGGGAGAGCATGAGTTCGATGTCCTGTGTGGTCGAATTAGGTGAATTATCTCAGCAGGGGTTCTCCCCATTTGTGTTTACAGCTGGCAAAAATCTCCCATAACTTAAAATCCTTCCAATATTATGAAAGAGTAGGTAACGTGGCTTAAGATCCTTCAAATATCAATATGGTTGAAAGAGCACGTCATGTAGCTCGAATCTCGTCACATCATCAATAAATTAATCAGTTTTTATTGTCATCATTTCGTGCGTGAAGAAAATTATCACAGCTTCTCGAATTTTTTCCTCCCTATCCAATTCACTGCCGGAGTAGTTCCATTCTCAACGGAACACGACCTTCCCCTTATCTCCCACAAGGCCACCTGAGCACTGTGGAGATCAACAGATGAAGGAGCTATCCGAAATATGTTCCTTCTCTACTTGCTATATAAAACTACAGAGCTCCGTTCTTTGGACCACGCTTCTCTACTAATAGCTACAAGAATAATGATGAGTAAAAGCGAGTGCTGTGAACACATTCATTACTTCAGCAAACCTCACGCTATTTCTCCTTCACCCGTTCTTTTCGCAGCTCCAGTTCGCTGAACCCGCGTTACCTCCAGGGACTTCACACTTCTTTCTGCTCTTTCTCCTCCTATTCTCTCCTCACCCTCGTCGTCACTGCCCCTATCGCACTTGCAATGTGCGAGCAGCGCGGCGCGGCACGCTACGTCAAGCAGACATTGCGTGGAGTCCTAAACGAGAAGTGAAGCGCCAACGGTGGGAATGTAAAGCGCACTCAGAGGCTTTGGACTTCACAGCCGGTTCTCTTTTTTAAAGGACTCTTGACATTGCGGAAGTCCGTCAAGCGGTTCCTTCCAGTCCAGACCGCAAGAGAGCTTGGGGAGAGGTCCCGTTCGCTCACTGGAGCCGAAAACTCTCAGAGTGGGAGGGGAGGGAGAAGAAATCACGAGAATGCGGGGGCGAAGTATAGGAGAGAGAGTGGGGGAAAGTGTTTCGGAGAATCCGGATTCGATCTTTAGACTGATACGTCAGGAAGAGAAGTAAGAACGCTTTTTTAGAAGCGATGCTCGCGAAAATCTACAATGTATTTCAAAATAGAATGACTATTCCTGAAAAAGAGAAATATTTTTTGAATGTTACTACATATTTTAAACATGGAACCATAATAATTATTTCCGAATTATTTTTAAGACAAAATTCCCGTGGTGAAAAAAAATCTACTTGTAAAATGCAATTTTGAATTTTCTTTTTAATTGTTAATTCAATAATTTTAATTTAATTTTTTGTATGGGAAATTTATCGTGCTATTGAAGCTCATCAAGATGGGGCGATAGGAGGTAGGAGGTGGATGGTAGGGCTATTGTTAGTAGGTGGATGGTAGGGCTATTGTTAGTAGGTGGGTTTACCAACAACTTAGCCCACTTGGAGGTGTCAATAGAAGTAGACAGTAATAGTAAGAGTTAGAAATACTAGGAGAAGCAGGAAGTCGATGGAAGATGGAGGATACGCTTTTCAAGTCACAGCTATATATGAGTTGGGACATTGAAATGAAAAGCTACAAATATTGCATTTGTGTTTTCGGAACATATTATTTATAATATACCTTCCATTGTTTCAAACATCTTCTAATACTTCTGTTGGCTTAGCTTCATAATTCAGACTTGGCAAGTAACTGCGCTGTTCGATTTATATTGGAACTTCGCACTTCCTCTATCCACCAATTTCAACACCTCATTGATTCTGCACGAACCTCAACGTGCTTCGTTCCCTTCGAAATAAATCTTCTCGGCGTAGCTCAGCAACATTCCATCGAAGCAAACTTTTTCTCACGTATTCCCATAACCCTGTGGCCACAAGTTGACTGCCAAACACGTGTACTAACGATGAGCTCTCGTCCAACAGATGGGACTGTTGGCTACACAATCGTCGGAGTCACCGATGTCAGCGAGCGAAAGCTCCATTTGGAACGTGCGTGGACGTCGGGTCGCTTGCGTAAGGAGGCGTTTTCATTCAACGATTGGTCGCCGGGAGGGAGCGCAGACCGGTCGGCCGAGTGGGCGCTACGGCTAATGGAATGTTCAGATACCGATGCTATTACGAAAGATTTTCATTTGTTTGTTTGTTTCTCATTTGATTAATAATCATCTAGCGCTATAATTATATTCCATTAGCAGGTGAAATATTTCTTTTTGAATACGGCGACTAATAACACAAATACATAATATATTTAAGTAATTTTTGTTTTTTGGTGGAATTTTTCTAGAATTATGATCATGAATATTGAGACAAAATATAAAAATATTTAATATCCTGTATTTTGTTTTAAATTTTAGTTTAGTTTATTTCAACAGATAGCAAATCATGTGAAAACTTTATTTTAAAACGTCGATATCGAATGATTCAACGTACGTCACCATATTTAGTCAATCAAATGTAGATATAATCTACTTTTTCTTAGTTTGTCATATGAAATGGAAGCTATGTCCTCGAATTTTGCGACTCAGAGGGGTATCTGGGTTGATTCCGAAAAATCAAAAAACATGAAAAAAAAAACTATTAATCTCTGGCGAAAATTATTATCTGTGCAAGAGTAGTGTGATGATCTGTTTTTAGAAGTATTCTGCTGCATAATTTCAAAAAAGAGAAGTATATGTTCCATAGAAAAAGAAATTTGTCAACTCAATCTGTATCAGAACTAATCAAATTATTTACTCACGTCTTTAGGTTTATTTTACGTAAAAATTATCAAATCTCTCAGTTACAATTTAGCGGGTCCACTCATCTTGTCAAACCCTAGACCAATTATTGGAGACTAAACATAGGTAGAGAGTTACGGTTGCTGCCCTTCCACTGGTTTAAAAACAATATTCGTGTAGGGAGGATGTACACGGGGCTAGTGAACCAAGTTTTTCAACACCGCTTCGTGACACCGCACAGTGGAGTATATTGAGACGAAACCTGGTCAAAACAATTTTATCCCATAAATTTGGTGAATAATGGCGAAAAATTATTTTTAAGTATATAAACAAAAGTTACGTCTTTTATTCATGTTAAGGCAATTTAAATAGAGCTTCTTTTTGTTTGTATACATTTGATATATGACATCTCAAATCAAAAATACATTTAACTTACATTTTTATATACATATAAAAGATAATTCGCCATAACCCATCAAATTCATGGGATAAAATTCTTTTGACCAGGTTTCGTCTGAATATACTCCACTGTGCGGTGTCACGAAGCAGTGTTCACTAACCCCTTGTACATCCTCCCTATAGGTTTTGGAAAAAGGTACTTGATCGGAAGGGAAAAAGAATGACTTTGTCAAGCTATGTGAATGGGAGTCAACCCCCCCCCCCCTCCGCTACCGCATGCGACTGACCAACGATACGAAATCCACATTCTTGTGGCTGTAGCTCACGGCGATGGGTGGAGAAGCATTGGAGTCCGGAAACGCTTGCGCTGCTCGCGGCTAAATAGATATAATCGATGTTGATGTTACAGAGTCTAAGTTTCAGCATCGACATGCCATCCGCTTGAGCATTCTGTTACAAAGATATGTTAATTTCCAACCGGAGAGAGAACAAATATAAATATTCCCACGAAGCTGTTGATTGCGCACAGTATTTTAATGGGTAGTCATATTTTTCTGTTGTTTAGATTTTTTTATATTGGTTTGTCGAGTTTCTCTTGTTCTGAAGTTATTAGATTTTACAATATTCAATTTTAAATTTACATACATTTAACTTTCTTTATATAATGCACGTTGATGTACTTGTTTTAATTTAACTCCTTATTCTATTTTGTTTACATGCACAAAATAGTATCGTTGATTATCAATATCATCTGACATCACTTATTCTAGTTACGTCTGCTACATACTTTCTCTTTATTATGCAATTGACTATCATCATCTTGCATCTATCATGTGGTAGTCATTTCAAAGTCTTCAGTAAATTTATTTGCTTTATGAATCCCTTATTTATATTTCAATACAAGCCTCAATACTTAAACCAGAACGAGAAGAAAAAATCACCAGAATTCTGTTGAATTCTCGGTATACTGAGGTATTACTTTCTATTATTTTTACTCTTCTTTGCTGCAGTACTCATTCATAAGCAATCCGTTCTAAAATATTGACTTATATTGTCTGAATTTGCACTCTCATCTTCGTACATGCTTTTCGATCTCTGACAGAGCTCCGTAGTAGTAGTGGTTGTGTGTTTCTCTGGAAGTATTTTGTCGAATGGGTTACTGGTTGTTCCAAGCGTTCGAGTCTCCGGCAATCCGTACTTTTACTAATATATAAATGCGTAACGGGAAAGCGTGTCTGTCTGTTAGTTACCTGATCTCGACTAAACTACAAAACAGATCATGATGAAATTTAGCAAAGAGATAGGTGAAATGTCCAGGATGAAAATAGGCTATCTTTTATTTTTAAAAAAGTTTGTTAAGAAAGATAGAAATGGTTTTTGACAATAAATGTCGAAAAAATCGAAAAAAAAAAGAAGTTATATTCGCTTACGCTGCCTAAACGGTTAGAGATAGGTGAAATATTAATGGCAATATTGTTTGCCTCAAGAAGTTCTACAGAAAAGTCCGCGACAGCATATGTCTATCTACAAAAATTAACCTAAATTATCGGTAAAACATTATAAAAAAGAAATGTAAAAATACTTCAATTTAAGAGTAATTGGAGAGGGAAAAATCAATTATCAAATTTAATGGATCATTAGCTTTTTGTACTTAACAAAGATGAAAAATGTCTTCAAGTCGTAAAATTTCGACGAATAGTTTACATTTTACAAGAATTTTAATGAAATGGTTCAGCGGCGTCGTGCCTCGAAGGCGAAAATTCGATCGCTCACGTGAGATGTTTATAGTCAAGTATTGTATTATGAATTTGAAAAATTAGGATGCTTTACATGTTTTCAAAAACCAGTAAGTAATTGTATTTAGACCTAACAATATAGATAAAATTTATATTTTCCTGGGTAAAAGAAGATGAAACAAATGATAGTGATTAAAATTCTTGATTATATTTTCATTAATGTGTGTTAGCAACCAGTTTATGGCAGTTCTAAGTTATCATATATATGAAAACTTAACATTATTTTTCTTTGATACGGAGTTTTTTAACAATCCTCTAGAACTGTATGTTGTATACAAATAAATAAAATACGTAATAAGATTTCTCGAAAGAGCACTGGTGTGATTCCTGGTCATAGTGTGAAAACTACCGAGAAAATAATGTTCTCTTATATCATAACTCACAACTCACAACATAATTTAATTGAATCACGTTCGTCTTCTACACTGAGTGAAACATATATATGTGTGGCTGGTCTGATAATATTTACATTCAGTTTTGAATGTTTTACTCAAAGATCATGAAAAAATTGTGAATACAAGTCAGTTATATATTCAGATGAATATATATCTCCATACAAAGTGATGGAGCTTTATTGGCAAGGTTTACCAAGATATATCAGGCACCCGCAAACAAAACAGCTACGAAGCTAGAACAATAATACCTTTGAGATTTATCTCAGTCAACTTCAGTTCCTTCTCCGATTTCTTATCTCAAATTCAAGAAATTTATTACACGTTTTAATTAGGCGGAGGTTCATAGCTACACGTTTAATAATAAGGTGGAATTTTAGTTATCATGGCAACATTTCGTGAGACAAATGTTGACATTTTTCATTCAATTCGTTTGTACAAGACAGGACGCTCTTAGGACAGAATCATTTACGGTAATATATTCTGAGTTAATTTAATCATATTTTTTAAGAACAATTTCCGAGAAAAATGAGTATTTTATATAGATATCTATTTGTTTTCCTCTAAATTTCTGGGAGAAAATTACCCTTTCCTTTGTACCAGTGTAACGATTTGTTCACTACATTCCATTCGTCCGTTCGAATATACTCCAAATGTTTCGTAACATCGACAGACTGCAGGTTGTGTTCAGAGCCGGTCGTAAATCAAAGCCACCCGTAAGGTAAACCGAACCCCGTTGCCATTTAACCGGCAGCCATTCATTCATAGACGGTAATGATGGCCATGTATCGATGTAAGGACGCCGCTCTTGCTGAAAGCAAAACGAGGCTTACATCTTGCGAAGAATTTCCCAAGGTCCAACATTCTCATGACCAAAAAATTCGATTTCATTCTACGATAATAATACCATGAATTATGTTTCAGCGTCTCAAAAACGTTTTGTAATCATGATACGGGCTTTTCTTTTATGCAGTATATCAATGTGTTTTTAGTGTACCCACCTCTAATGAAGGTAATGAAATTATTTTCTAACATGATATAATGGGCATTGTGATGCCAACGATTTTTCTCTTTTTTCATGTACGCCTAGAATTGATTATTTTAGTTAAATAAAATAATGTGTATTAATTTCGATGTTAGTTAAAGAAGTCTGAATTATACGAAAATAATCAATATCGTTTGCCTTCTGGGAATTCTATTTATTTTCTGTATCTTCTGTGATTCAATTTATTTTATTGGAGGGGACAGTTTTACACGACATGATGGATTCGTGGAGGGGGTAGTTTTCTCCAAACGCATAAACAAAATAATGATGTTAGGGCACTTTGATAAATTGTGTGAGAAAGGTACTAACAACTACGCTTTACTACAAAATGAAATCTACAACTCGTTCTATTCACCATATTGCCCTTTTTCCAGAAAATGTACATTAAACATTCGACAGTCGCAGCGTAGTGCTCGTACATACAAACTCTAGTAAAAATGGTCATTGAGTGGCCATATTTACTAGAGAACTTCATAGCGCATTGGAAGTGATGTCGATTTCTATGCACTTCCAACGCTGGTGTACTTTAATTCGACTGTTTTCAATTGAGTTCCCTGGTTTGTTTGAAATCACAAAACCTCCAATGCGGAGGAAATTCCTATTCCTTCTAATGCGGTTAAGTAGACGAATGAACTACGAATAAGACCAGAATCTCTCCCCATTCAAGAATGAAAATAACGAAATATCACTGCTCTTAACAAATCAGTTTCGCTGGAAATGTACTATAAATTGCCTCTTTTAAATATAAAAACAAAATTGATTTACAAAAGATTAATAGCACAAAAATTCCAAAAATTAATCGAGCGAATCCGGGAGAACTAAGTCTTTAAATAAATAAAATGATCCTAACAGAGAGAGCATAAAGACACGAATAATTATAAACTAGCTAAACCCGTGCGCTTAAATCGCTCGGAAAATTGAATGCAACAAACATTCTGAATGATAATATGAGCGTTTACTTTTTATTACCTTAAGTATATGACAGTTACTTTCCCCCATTTCTGTTAGTAGTAGGCCAGTTTCACTCGGTTTCATATTTAGCATTAACCTTCAGAATACCAAGCTCTGAGACTACCAAACGGGGTTATCTTAGATCCAATAATAAGTAACTCAGTAAAGAACAACGAAAGATATATGTAACAAACTTTAGGTGAATTATAAACATAGAGCTCTTCTTTGAAATATTTTCACCAAATATTTACAACAAAAATATTTACATAATTTTAAAAAAATAGTCCAATAAAAACTAATATAAGGGGTCAACAAAGTCACCAACTAAATAAAATTAATATTATCCCCTTACGGAAGAACCCATTATGCAACCAAAACAACAGACATGACGTAATGAATAAATTTGACAATAACAATAAGAATCAATATGCTGAGATACCGTTATCACATGCAAATAATTTTAAAAATTTGCTCGGAGTCTTAGTGGACCCTGCTTGGTAGTCTGAAGGTTACCAATGCAAACAGGACATCATAACTGATCATACACAATGGAGTATTAGGCATGGTCAGACGCGTCGGAGCTGTCATTAGATAAGACTGAAACTTTCTGGGACATTTGCTTATTAATGAATATGATGATTACATTCTATTAAATGTGGCTTTTCATTGAATAAATCCATGACATTTCACTCGAGATGGAGAGCGGAATCTCAGCGAAACTCTGTTTCTTGAGCGAAGTAACTCACTCATCTCCGCAAAGAGCGAGTCTCCGGGATCTGCGCAGTGATTGGGAGAAGGTCAAGGTTTCTTTGAGAGCGAAGCAACTTGGAAGAGGGCGCGGCGCGGCGTGGGCGGTATGATGCGATCCAGAAACAAGGAGACGCTTCTCCGCCCAATCGCTCACGAAGAAGAAGGCAAAGAGAAAAGAATATAGAGACAAAAGCGCATTTGATGGTCGTAAAGATTATGCTTTGTGGTCGTTGGAATGTTGGAAATTACTTTTTGTAAATGTTGAATCTATAACTACAATTGTAAACAACTGAAGAGTTACCTGCTTTTATATTGTAAATTTTATTATGATCTATTTAAAGAGAAAGAAAAATATTAATGAAAAATAAATTTACTTACGAGAAGAAAATTAATGCAAGTAACTATGTAACTTTTTAAAGGATTTATATCATTCAGTCATTTTGTCGTTTAGTTCTTCAACTTTCATTAAATGATCATAAATATTACAAATTCAAATCGTCTTTTTTCTCGATTTTTGTCGTTAATCTTCCTATTAACTTATATGATAAACATTAGGTTTTCCATTTAATATTCGTAAATTAAATAATACAGTAATGTCACCATGCCGTGGCACATGAGGTAGTATAAAACTTCGTTTCATAAAACCGATTTAAAAAAATTCATTTTTCATGTAAAAGCCACTTCATTAGATTCTTTTACAATAGTTTTTATTGCAGTCTCAAAGTACAGAATCATCCAAAATTACTTGTGATTTTGTGGGTAACATAACTTTGAGGCGACTAAATAGATTGATGTATTATATTTAATTGGCTTCATTTAACAGCAGCTGTTTCTATGAATATAGTTCTTCATTTCTTTTACTTATCGATTTCGAGGATGTATGTGTAGTGAACCTGTTTTTCGTTCGCATTTGTTTGGGAATAATAGAAAATATTTGTGAGCTACTCTTTATTTCTTGAGTGATAAAATAAAAAATTGTAGCACATGATATATTAACATTCGATGTCGTATTGGAGTGTTATCTTAATATTAATAATAAAATTAGACAATGATATAGTCTACTCTGTCATAATCCTTGAAAAAGCTTTTTCGTTCGCTTAGCGAGAATCATTTAATCAATATTTAATCACCCCACCCACCTTTCACAAATATCATTTACCTTCCCGAAGTTTCCCCCCTCCCGTACTTTTCCTAAAACATACACCTTCTTCCGGTCTCAAAATTATTTTCTTTTTATTCTTTTCTTTATGATAATGTATTTTAAAATTTTCATTCTCTACTTTTATATTTGGTTTTCGGCACTGATCCTCACTAAGCGAGCGAAAAAGCGTTTTGGTTATTAAAGGATTATGAGAGACTAGACTATACCATTGTCTTTTTTTTATTATCAATTGTATAACCTCTCCTACTATCATTCTATCATCTGCATCTTTCAAAAAATGTAATTTACACATTGTTGGTGCGTTAGGATAGCTTAGGGTTAATACTACGCCAGAGTAGTGCCGGGAAAATCTGGTGGTAGCGTGTGTGTAGCGATTCATTCACTCTTCATTTCATCATATCCGACAGCTGGGTGTCCGGCGTCGGCGTCTCTGGCGGGTGTTGGCCCGTACGGAGTAGCGAACGGCGAGTGCAAAAAAGGCGCCGCCGCCGCCGACATCCCAGCCTCCGCCACCGGAGAGAAGAGATTTTCCGCGTCCGTGAATGTGGCGGGCAGGCAGTCGGAGCGACGAAAGCACGGCGCGGGAGGCGCCTCCGCAGCCGCCGACGCGATGCCGCGCGGGTAATGGCGACGGCGGCGGAGGCGTCGCGGAGGGCGAACGAGCGAGAGAGCGCCTGATCGGCGCGGGGAACGGCGGGGAGGGATGGAGGTTCTGCTCGGACGGACGGACCGACGGGGCTCCAGAGGGCTCTGACCTCGCGTCGATGTGCTCCTGCCGCCTTCAGCGTCTCTGCTTTATGCCTGGGCAGATCGTACCATCACTGATGACACCTACTTATGTATCTAGCCCTGGGGTTCCTAAGCTCTTTGGACCCGCGTCTGCCTTAATCTAAGTAATGACTTTCGACGGCGCCCCTGATATAAACCATTTATTGAACAATAAAGGGATCTTTTTTCGTTTCATTGCACAGACCTGGCCCGGATTTTTCTCCGATTTTCTTTCGGGTAGGAGAGGATTTATATATAGACCCACTGGGCTCGGACCTTGGGACACGAGTGTCATTCATTTTATCATCATTATCATTTCGAAATATGACTGATTATTGTAGCTACGAGTTATTTAGGTAATAATAAATAAAAATATGCACGTACATGTTAAATAACTTGATCCAGAAATATTAAATCCACCTCTGCCTTTGAGCCGCTGATTGAAATTCATTGGACAGTCCCTTGCTTGATTCCAGAGAGTAAATTGACTTATTGCCCCCTGCGTGGCCATACGCAGTTCGTAACTGTTTTTTGACATAAACTTATTTATTTATAGTGAAATTTATCACAAGAATACATTTAACATGTTGGTATAACTACAAATATTAAGTGGTTGTTATTCAGAGTCCTTTATTCTGCAAAAATCTATTCTATTGGGGTATAAAATTTCTGTTTACAAAACCTTCATAAAAATATTTTGAAATGAATACGAATACAAGACTTTTTTTGTAAATAATCAAAGACTTACGATCTTTAACGGACGATTTGTGATTCAAAGCTCACGACCTTTCGACTTTATGTTGAAGTCGTCGCCAGGTGGTAGAGTTTAAATAATATGTACAAAAAAAATAATTTAAGAGACACTAGTGCAGGACATTAATAGAAATGCGTTGATGATACAACGCTAATTGCAGATAGTCTCCAGGAAGTTGTATCTGAGTTTTTGAGGTGGAGCAATTGTAAAGCACTGGTAAAATGGCTAAGAAGATAAACATATCTGAAAAACGTACATTTCATTTTTATGTATGGTATTGTCAGAGTCAATAAAAACATTGTTACAAGATCCTCGCGATTGAATAACGATCAATCACATTGATTGTCAGGTTGACACATCTTCTTGTTACTCCCACTGGTGAGATTATTTATGGAAAATAAATATTTAAACTTTTAATATGATCTAGGAATATGGAGGCTCAATAATATTATTTTGTTCCTGAGGAATTTACTATGAAGTCGTGTGAACTTAATTCTCAGTGGTCCTTCATTAGTAGACATCTATCGGCGAACCAACGAATGCGCTAGATTTTTCGCTCTATTCAGGAATGATCCAGTGGTTAAGTATACTTTATATATTATTACGGAGTAAAAGGATTTTCCCATTGTCTGTAATACGGAGGTTAATAGACCTTTACTTCCAGTCACTCGAACTGCTTTTCTTAATGAAGACACGGTCCAATTCTGCGTCTAATGATATTATTGTGTGCCATTCCATACTCGAGAACTTATAACAGAGGACGCAAAACTATATTGAGAGATCGATTAATGCACTTTTAAAATAGCATACTTGGTAACGACGTACTGCATAATTGTCACCTACCGAGTGGAATCTTAATAATGGAAGATCATTATTTTAAGTCAAATATGAACAAATCAGTAGGATGAGACTATGATCGCACAACATTGGCTTGTCAAATATTAATGAAACACTGGAAACAATTCTACTACAATTTACGTCCATTATATAGTCAAAATAATTAAATAATTGAAGATTTACGGGCTTATGATGGACGAATGCTATGTATTTTAAACTTTATGTCACAAAATATGTAGTATTCGTCTCTAATAAGGTCGTAAGTCTTTAATTATTTATTTACTTTGATTAAAAACAATACTCTGTTTTGGTTCTGGGATGTCTGTATGCGACATTAGGAAGATTTTTTTCTGACCTTTGCGACGTATTGAAGTACCTAATCCAGTCTACTTCTTCGATTAGTCAACAATGGTGCTCCACAACTGAGCTAAGATGACCAGGTCGAATCAGATTATACGAACTATGGAACATTTCACGTTAACGGTCAGGAAGAAATGAAAAATTATCTTGATGTGAACCGGAGCTTACAATTCTACCCAAAGATCATGTCATGTAAACTAACAGCGGTCAAGAGTGTGGGAAATTACAAGGAAAATAAAAGATGTACTACTTAAATCCTAGAAACAAAGAGAAAACTCGCTTAATATTAGATATACTTTTTATTTTCATCTCGTAAAATCCAGTCATTGTTCTTCTATTCCGACACAATGAACGAACTACACAAAGATAATCGAGACCTTAGATTCTTTGGAGCATCTTCCCGTGCCTTTTCTTGACCTCGAGTTTTATACTTCATTTTAAATAATTTTCTTGTGACATTTCACTCTATTTTTCAACGTTTTGAGCTATTTTATCTAATACTAAGATCAATATTTACTCGATTCAAAAATTTTCAATTAATAATCTTTTTACTTGACTATTTTAGTTGTACAGATTACAAAAATCATTTTTCAAATTACTTATTTTACCGACAAACTTGTGGATTTTTCGATATTATTAACGTTTCTACGTTTTAATTTTTGTAATATTCCGTACATTTTACCATGATTTCAATATAGTAGCTGAGCATTTGCAATTTGTAGGGCACATACTGTAGGGTACAATTTATAGCCATTATCTCCTACACTACTGTTTATGAAATTCATCTACTCTGTTCCCAACAATTAGCCCATTTAAATTATTCAAATTCAGACATCGCGACGTTGGGATATAAACTTGGCATTTCTTTAATCATACTCAGAACAAATTGAGTGGTGACTGAGATCCTTTAAATTATATGCTAACTTTTGAGACATATTTCCGATCATAGAAGTCTTCTTGAACGAGATAAAAATAGGAAACAGGCCTTCACTAGCTATTCCATTTTCGGTGAAGTGAAGTGTGTTAATCGTTTTAAGCTTAGAACACTGATATGAGTTGCAGATGATTTTGAATTTATCTTACGTGCTCTATTTGTCGTCATTATAAACATTAAAAATTAATGTACAGTTCTTGATTGACAATTTTCGTTCATTGACAACTGGCCTTCAGTTATCTCTTTTGACTGAATGGAAAAAATCCATGCGATTTTACTCCTTCATTGATATAAATGAAGTTGAACTGAAACATCGTTAATCCACAATAATGATTTAATTGCAAATGGCCTCATTATTAGAACTATATTTTAAAGATTAAAGTGTAGTCATGAAAAGTACTTTAAAATTGGTCATGGGTTGAGTTACAATTTTCTATAATATACGTAACCTTAAAAAATGTAAATTTTTTTTATTATATAACGATATTGTTGTAAGCAACGCTAACTTACGCAGTTATAGTTACTCATTTCTTTGCTGGCTGAGTGATCATTGAGTTTGAACTTAGTGGACGTTTATGATGAATGATTACAAGAGCACATACCCTAGTCGTTATTCCTCAGCTAGTTTTCATTTCCTAGTACAAAGCAAGGCGCACCGACATCGTTCTATGCTTCCAGACAAAGGCTTGTTATGGATTATTACCGATCATTTTCCAATGAAACCGTCGTTTGCTGCGCCTGAGTAGTTACGTTCCTTTGCTTGTTGAAAAGCGTAAAACTACGATAGGAGTGTTTCCTCTCTTAATGTTCACGGATTGTCTAGCCTGCATACCTGTAGTTTATTGTCATACAAATTACTTTTAGTAAATATTTCGGATAAGGTTCTCTGCTGTATGCCATGTGAAATAACACTTAACGTTTTAGCCATTATTAGTTCTGCACCTGTTCATGCAATTCTTCTATCCTCTTGAAAACAAGATCTGAATACAAACAAAATGATGATTGTCAAAAAGTTGGTTTTAACTCGTAGAAAACCTTACGCAAGTATCTTCGCTTCGTCCTGTCGCCTTCTCCTGGGTATTACGCGACTTGTTATAAGAACTACCCTGAAGGCGAACGAAACGTCGGTTTTACACTCCCGAAGTGACAACTCCCGGATAGCCCATATACTTCTGACTAGTCACGGAGTCTCATTCATATCCCACACATACTTATTCATACTCATCCCACGTATTTAATATAAAGAGATTGAAGGGCTTTAGGACTCGTCAAGGTCATTAGAGCCCTTTATCCTGTTCCAGTCATTCACCCAAACCATTCGGTCATCTTCACTCTCCGTCATAAAATAAATAAATGCTGGAGAATTCCTAATTGAAGTATTTCATATTCATCTCTCACTTTTCTACAGCCTGTTATTTACCACCGAAAAAAATGCTCCAAAATCTAATTTATTTAAGTCCACTGGCATGTGTTATTATTCAAAAAACAAAAGTATTTTTCCCCACATTACGATTTAACGATTGCAAAATTGAACCCCTCTTTACCATGTAGTATAAGTCATCCAGATTAAATTTGAGGATGTACGTACTTTTCACATGAATCGCTGCCATCAAAAGTTCTAAATACGACTTAAGGAACTTCAGGGTCGATGGAATGGGAACAACTAGTTCGCGATTGGAAGTACAGTTAAATTGTCAAGTCGACAGCTTATTTCACACTTGGAGAGCGCAATTTGTACCGCAATGCTCCAGTAATTTTTTTTTCGAACTATGATCACAATTGAGGCACTATAATCGAGATTCTGTTTACCGACTGAATTTCTCACATTCCCATTCAGAGACACGAGTTTAGGCAAGAATATTTCCAGCGGGATAGCTGACGATGAGAAAGGAAATGGAATCTACTTTGCTTCTTGAAGCCGCAAATTACCTATGTGGATGCAGAAGCTATAGCCATTAAGGAGCGTCTTAACGACGATATTAATGATGTCATTTGTGCCACAAGGACCTTGGAAATTTTAATGATAGTCTATTTAATGACGACCTTGTAATGGCAGGAGAAGGATGACTGGAGTAGAGATTCAGTGTGCGAGTGGCGTCACTTACCTACTTCAAATTAATAGAATGAAAGGTCATCTGATGAACCTGAAGAACCATTGAAGCAAGATAGAGATGAGGTTGTCTGGCATTTTTGACGGTATTAGAATAGTATTCATTAGAATTAATTCGTTCATAATTTTATATATTAGCAATATTTGTGCAAAGTAAAATTTCGATTGTCTTGATTTCGTTTCAGTAGTCCACGAACATATTATTTCTTACACAGGTCCAGTTTAAAGTGCATAATGTTTCCCTTATATGTTGTAAATATTCATTCTTTGATTACGCACTATTTTACTTTTCTTGAGAGAAAACATTGGACATAAATGTCAAAAGCTGAATACGACCATGTGGAGGAAAGGAATTGAAATTACTTTCTGGAACAAGCAAGGGGCCATCTCAACATTTCCGATCAAAGGGCCCAAAGAAAAATGTCTTGTTTTCTTTTCCTGAATTTCTGATCTTAAGATTAGCCTCATCCGCAAAAGTTCTTGCGTTAACAAAATGTAAATTTTAAATAGATCAATTTTTCTAGGTGGTGCGAGTATCTTGCATTATCTAGAAAACTGCATATGATTCAATGGATATTATGTCTTCCAGAGACGCGTGACTGTCAATTGGTGTACAGTAAATGTCACTATTTTCTTTTCTTAGTCCTGTTGAATGGGATAATGCGTGTTCTGAAATAGGAAAAATTTTCTGCTGAGGTTTTCCCTCACCCACTCCAGACAAATGTTGTGCGGTGTTTTTAAATTCTCAGACAATAACCCTTCAATAATAAGGATAGAAAAGGAGTAGGTCTCATTTCTCAAACCTCGCTGCTCCACGATTGAGGCATTAAACATATCATGTAAATAAATTTAAAAAAAACAAATCGAAAATCCTCAGGAGCGAGGAATATATAAAAAAGGTGTAAAATCTGCTCTATCAAATGATGCGTGTGTATTGTGAATAAACAGGCTACATTTCCATTGTATCCATTCTCAATAAATTTTACACATAAACCTCCCCAAGGTTTCGAATATAGTTTGGACAAAGTTGTAATTTGTCAAATATTTACTTTTTTAGCTAATATCTCCGCTTTATTGCTATCATCATGAATTGTTTTGCAGAAAGTGTAATTTCAGCTTCGAATTTTACGCCGAAGAACAATAAACTTATTTAGATCAATGTAGATCCAAACTTTCTTTCTAAATTCGACTTAGTGATTTTCTTGGTGTTCAGCTCAAGGTTTATATTTTGAGTTAGTATTTCCTCAGAAATCTTTGTATTTTTCAACAAGATTTAATTTCGTCTCATTATTGCTTTGATTTGTTAGTTATTGACTGGCATGCATAAAAACGCAGCAAATGCCTCTGCTGTCTAGAATAGTGTAGTTATCATTTCATTTATATGCGGAAAAGTATGTGAAGCAGATGCTATATAGAAGTGTATCACACCATAAGTCTTGCCAAACTACGAAGCATTGCCTTCACGGGTTACTTTATAAACTGCTCACTGTGCTACGAAGTAAAAGGGTGTAGCAGATGCCGCACCTGCTACATTGTATGCATGGAAATCAAAGAATAGCCGCACCTATACTAAGTAGAATATAATCATTTGATTCGTTTTTATGCATATCAGCCAATATTCCTACGTTATTTCTCCTAGTGTAGTAATAAAATAATTTAGTTGTAAATTTGCGTTGTAAAACCATAATTTTTAAACAAAAATGTCCCCGGTTAGCCCCCTAGCCCGACTTGATTACGGTCTAATCCGCCACTGGATGCAACACATGGTGAAAATACCCACACAGCCCCGGTATTCGAACCCAGAACCTTTGGCTTCAGGGGAGGCCAGCGCTTCAAACCGACTGAGCTGTCAGGTCGGTCAGTATAATAATAAGATATCGTAAAAAGCTTAAGATCTTCATGGATGAAATGAACCAGAGGCTGAGAATGTCGGCAGCAGTGGTAGTAAGGGTGTCGATGTCACGCTCCTTCGCAGCTTGCAGCACTGCTGACGCAACACGCAGCTTCCTAGACGCGTGCGCACGTGATCACGCTTGGTGCGTGCCCGCAGAGACTGCGTGTGGAGAAATCGCGGCGGCGACGGTGCGGCGTGTGGACGCGCATACGCACCGCGACGAAGCACTTCGTGCTCTGCAGACTTTCTAGGAGCTTGCGTTGCGTAAGGAGTCATTGATCGTTTAATACCTTGACATAATGTGTTGGTTGCGACAACACTTTGCCTTTTTCATGGAAATGTCATTGGTTGATATATCCCTATAGTAAGCAAAGTTTTTATTTTTATTTCTTTTTGATGGAGGTTTATTATTCTTGCATATACATTAATGAGTTGCCAAAACGTAGAAAAAAATATAACCAAATAGAGGATATATTCCCTCGATTCGTTTATTATGAAAAAAAATTCGGCCACGCCGGGTCTATAGAGATAATATACAAAAACGAAACGAGAACAAGAAATGTAGTATTACGTTTCCTTAAATTCGAGTACAATTGACGTAGTTATCAAAATGCTTTTGAAAATTATAAATATTTTGAACATTTATTAAAAGACGATTATTGTAACACAAGTATTATGAGTAACTAAATTAAAAGAATTACTTAGGAGAAATGTATTAACATATGCTATAATTTTTGTACACACGATTGACTTATTTATGTTTTAGAATTTCCTCTCATTAAACTATTACATTCCAGTAAGGAATGTAATTTACCAAATTGATGTATTTAATTTTTGTTTTCATGGAAACAAAATAATTTTTTTTCCAACTTTAAAGTGTCACATCTTAGTAAATTTTATAAGTAGCCGTACTTAAACATGGTGTGTTGATTATGTTATAAGTTAAATGCCTTTTAAACCTTCTAGGACAGCAATAACCTAGTCGAAAATACACCGACCTTCCTGCAACTTGGGATGTGTGACACTCCGGAAACTGATACCGTTTCAGAGTCAACTCAAATTTCCTTTCGGAAGCCGTTAAAAAAATCGTCGTTATCAATGTCATAAAGTTGCATCAACATTTTTGAAGAGACTACTGACCCGAAACACTGGCAGGTAATTCACGAGCTCAACGCACATCCTCAAGAGCGGCACACGCACCGTTGACTTGCTTCGCATCGCTGCGTTTCCAGGAGGCTTCGTGTTAGGTAAACGTGGTGTTCCACTATGGGACAAAATGGAATTCTTGTGGTACAATAGTTACCGTACATATAATACTAATTAATATGTTCACGCGATTGTATATACAAATACTATGATAATTTATATCAAGTATTTTTTATATATTTGCCGAAAACTTCGTACAAACCTTTAACGCACACTCACGCAGATTAACAGATAAACATTTATGATTTAAATTCCGTAATTCCAAATTTTTATTGAATTCTAAACTTTTGCACACCTTTTAAAGAGTACGTGTTCCTATTTACACATCTGAAAACAGTTTCGATGACTTACTAATCTTCACGAGTTTTGTTATGTATGAAAGATTAAAATATTTTGAGAAATATATTTTGAAATTTGTGTAGCCATAAAGCCCCATTGTCTATCGTGTTTTATACCTGTGACTTTCCAATGCCGTGATATTTTTACGTTCGTGATACGCAATATCAAGTTATGATGTTGGATGAAGTCATGCAACTGTGTCGTCAAATTTTAGTCTAAAAATTACCTAAGATATATAAAAGTTATTGAATGCTTATGTGTGAACCATGATGACATTTTAAGGTGATGTGTATTTTATACAACATTGGAGGTTTTAATAAAACTCTCTTAATACCCTACTTATTAGACAGCGGGGTTCAAATCCCAGTCGACCATTGTATTTTTTGTTTTACTATATTTTTTTCATTTACTTCTTATACTATTGTATATAACATATATATTGAATTGAACATGATTTTTGCTAGGGAACAAGTGTTTATTTTGTGTAATCTGAATAAGTTGTTCAATTATTATCCTTATAAACATTCTACGAATTAAATGTACGTGAAGTTTTTACTTGTTTTCTGAAATAAGTGTTATTTTATATGAGGTGTCGCCGCATCTTCGCCCTAATGTAGTTCCTCAGTGTACCCTTCCGCTGCTAGTGCATCGGCATGTAGGTCGAAGCTCTTGCCGCAGGCTACGCTGGCGCCACCGTATAAATGTCTGTACTGCCGGCATCCACGGAACGTGCAGAAACTGTACCGCGAGGAAGGACGACGTTTTTCCAGCCACCACTGACACGCTTCCTCTTTCCGTTGTTTTATGTCCTGCTTTTCCGAGTTTATTACCTCACTGTCAGTGTGGTGGGATTCTTCTGAATTTTCGTGCTTGACCTCGCGATTTGGTTTGGTTATGAAATCCGTCATGACACGGTACTTTTATTTCTCATGCTACACTTCCTTCTTCATTTGGTCAGTTTATTAAATACTTTATTTAAATGTCATTGATTAGTATTGTTAAAAAACACCCAATGATCAAGTTTTATGTGAGAACGAAAGAATCTCACATTTTATTTTCAATCGCATTTATCCAAACAATACAAATATACAATAGAGGCGGTTTTCTTATACAGGTTATCTAGGCTTTGTCTAGGGGTGTGTTTATTGTAACAATAAATCGTGAATTTAGTGTTATTTCAATTCTTATGATTTTTAAACACTATACTCAGAATAATCTATAGTTCGATAATAATTTGTACATGTAAATTTTTTGTGTTAAATTACAAATATATTGACATTCTATTAGTATTATAACTCGCAGCTAACTTTTTATCTTATCTAGGAATTTTGCTGAAATTTTTGAATCCGCCTCTGCCTTAGGGTCCCGTGCTTGCTTCCGGAGAGTAAATTAGTTTATTGTCCTCCACGTGGTCATACGCAGTTTGTACTGCTTTTTTGACAATAAATTTATTATTATTATCACTTTATTCGTTTCCAGTTTGCAAAATATTTTTTTAAATTTGCTGTGTTGTGCGAGGATATCTTGGATTGACTGCGTGCATTTTCTAGGAGGGAAATAGTTTCCTTGACTTTCTTCTTTTTTTTTTTTTAAGATGAAGGAGACACCATAGACGTAACTCCTTTGAAGTTCTATTTTCGATTAGTAGTACTAGGACACGGTTTGATGAATAGCAATTTGTCACTCTGTGCTAAACGACACCAAGGTCAGATGTCAAGTATCATTGTTTAACAACATGGACCTTTATCAATTGAAACGGATGGCGTTGTTGGAATGTTTTACATAACACTTCAATAAATCAAAATTTGCTTGCATTTGTTTTGCATTTGCAAGATTTGCTTGCATTTGCGTCTTTCCCGAATGATTATGAACTGACTGTTATAATGGTCTCATCTCTTTTAAGATAATCCATTCAGAAGCAAGCATATCCTTTCACTTACGACTCACATAAGTCTTGTTTATGTAACACAATGATATGTGTGCATTGATGAAGTGAGTTCATGTTTGTAATGATGCTAACAAAATATTAAGTCACAGCGTTATGTGCAGGAATGAGGCAAGAATCCTGAAAATAAATTCTTTACTTCCTAACCACAACATTCTCTCCTGCGGTAGGGTTCCAATGAAATACAAGAAATTATTAGTACTGTTCAGTAATAAACTCTCGAATATTTACTAACATGAAAAGAGAAATAGTCCGTTTATTTTGGTCGAATTTAAATTTATTAATTATACACGCAGGCGCATTGCATCGTAATGTGAAGAATTGGTGTAAAAAATCATTATGTTAATCGCTAATTCGCAAATGTTACATTGTGTCCGGTTATTGTGTGTCCATAAAATATCGTTATTGTCTCTACGATTATTTTATAGGGATTCAATTTTTCTTTCCACCAGTTGATTTTCCCCGATACAATATATAATGGATAATTAATACTTACGTGAAAAAATAATTTATTTGTAAATCAATTTGTTGTAATCATTATTGTATTGCAAAAATAATTTTACCAATACGAACGTAATCTTCCAATCGTCTGTTGCATCTAATCCCGTTGTAAAAGCCTAGACCCTCACAAAAACCTACAGATTTCCATTTGCTAGTGCTGGATAAACATTAAAAATAGTATAGACTGGGTGCCGCAAATTATTTCAGAATTTTTTTATCAGACGTGAAAGAAAACTCGAGTGGTTATTTCAGATATTACAGTAATGTCTCGATATGTGTAGCAAGAGCGACCTCCATTACCTGTAAATTGTGTGAAAACTCCTGGGAGAGAACGTAAGGTATTTTTAATGTTTATCCAGCACTAGCAAATGGAAATCTGTAGGTTTTTGTGAGGGTCTAGGCTTTTACAACGGGATTAGATGCAACAGACGATTGGAAGATTACGTTCGTATTGGTAAAATTATTTTTGCAATACAATAATGATTACAACAAATTGATTTACAAATAAATTATTTTTTCACGTAAGTATTAATTATCCATTATATATTGTATCGGGGAAAATCAACTGGTGGAAAGAAAAATTGAATCCCTATAAAATAATCGTAGAGACAATAACGATATTTTATGGACACACAATAACCGGACACAATGTAACATTTGCGAATTAGCGATTAACATAATGATTTTTTACACCAATTCTTCACATTACGATGCAATGCGCCTGCGTGTATAAATGTCTTAAGTTTATACTCGATATGGAATTAAACCTAAAGTCTATAATTTCTAGTTTTCAAGATCTTCGGTATCAAATATATAAACAAAATATTATTTTTATGTATTAATATTATTGCTCACCATTTATTGCGAAAGAAGTGGACGTAACAATCAAGCCATTAAAGAGGTAAAGGTCTCGTGCATCGAGAGAACGTCAAGAGGCTGTAGGCCGATGCGAATGACAAGTGTAAATACATTCTCGTATGCAAATAAATCTCCTCGTCCTTCTTCCTCATGTGGTTAGCACCTGAGGCCTAACCAACCGCGTGTGGGTGTCGACGCCTTTCGCTGTTTGCATTCTTCTCAGTCCTTCGCCGTTGTGTGTATTCTCGACAAGTTGGTAGGACACTTTGCTCATTGTTTTAATCTCACGGACAAGACAATGCAAAACAAAAGTTTTTTTTCTTTTGTTGATGAAAAGATGAATGGTCATATTAAATGTTATTACACATATATTTTTAAAAAAGTATTACATTAAGAATTGGGATATTATTTGAATTGTGAGTGAATTGAAACTTCTATGTGAATTATAACGTAAATTATAAGTTCATTGATAGTTTGATTACATTGTTGTACACACAAGAATGACGTATGAAGATCAAGTTTTGCAATCACCTCGCAATGATACGAACATTCCTTACAATCTTAACGTAGTTCTAGCGTAGATAAAATTAAATCTTTAAAATATCTTAAATCGGTATAAATAAATAGAGTAACATGTACTTATTGTGATTTTAACTTGAAAAACATACGTCACTGGCCATTTGAATGAAATAATTGCAATTATTACTGATGGTGAAATACATTGCGTCTTATGGAGAAAACACATATTTAGAAAATAAGACCAACATTTAAATCAGAAAGTGATGGAAATTTTCTTTTATTAGTAGTAAATTTTCCATTGTATTTTTATCTGATCACTTTTCTCGATATGTCACCAGACATCTGAGAAAGATATTCACTTTTTCCGAGGTGAGATGCATAAATCACGAAACTTTCGTTCGGCCGCCATGTTTTTACAAGCTCATGCATTTCAAACGAGTCAAGCGGATTCCTGAATATTGTTTATGCTGTATTATTAACTAATGGATAGAAATTAAAGTATGTTTTTTCGTCATTATTATTAATATTGTTGTGTTTTACAGCAATTAGAATAAATATAAAGGAAACAATCGTCCATTTCGGTGATTTGACTAACTTGGGAGTGCTGATCCCACCTTAAGCATGTAATGAGACGAGATTTAGTGCATGAAAATATACTATTTTTGTTCAACTGTGTTCATACGACGGGGAAAAAAGAACTTAATACATTTTTATGATACACACGAACGAAATTTGAATGACTATTTACATCATGATAGGTTTCTGAAAATATTTGCGTTCAATGAAACTTAATAGCTCTACTCCGACAACAGGCTCATTTTCTGTCACCAATTCCATTTACAAAGTACTCTTATTAAATTAACAAAATTCAATAAACACGCTGAAACAAAAATATTAATCGAAAAGGAATGAGGAATTAGCAACAAAAACTTATAAAAACTTCACAAATATTAATAAAAAGAAAATTGAACTTAAATTGTATTGATTTTTGCGCAACGTTGGACTGTGATTGAATTTTTTCTACTGAAATAATGATCGATAAAAAATTGTTAAAGAATAAAAAATATTCTTGTTGGTATGAATTTCTCTCTAATAATGCTGGTATTGTCAGGTCATTCCAACTTACGGACCTGTTCACACACGCGAATATAATTGATATCTCGGGTGACGTAGTGAGGTTTATGCCATTAGGTTTTCCCGTTTACCTTACCTCATGATTTGGGCAAATCAATTAGATAGGAGCGAAGCTGCGTTGCCGAAAAAATGATAGCTACTGAACAAAATTGGTCTGGAGAAGGTGTGGAAAACGCTAGCTGAAAGCTCATCCAGTTCGTTCAAGCGAGGAATCGAACCCGTGTTCTCCCACTCAGTAATTTAGAGCAAAAACTACAATACTCGGACTAATCAATGGTGATGTTCAAAAAACAAACATTATGAAAAGATTGGGAACAAGGGTTATAAGAATCTAGAAATATATTTAACGCAATGATAGCATTGTCTGGTTCAAAACTGTCTCCAACAAATTTAAACATAGTTGTCATTCACGCTCCGCGATATCTTTGATACTTCGTAATGCCTGATCAGTTGTTATTACAAACCTTTGAGAAATTATACTATATTTTGCGAGAGAATGTGTCAGAGATGAATCGTCTAAGCTTCTCAGGTAATTGAGAAGAGAAACATGATTAAATATCCGGCCAAACAACACACCTGCCACCGACCGTGTTATTCATGCCTACGAAAAAACTAAGCTTCCTTGAAACAACATCCGCAAATTACAACCTCAATTTATATCGACAGCCGAGCACCTGCGGATGACCTTCGTTCGCTAGAAGATGTGTTGGGCGAAACCAAAGGATAAGCAAGCCAGTGAGAGAGCCCAGAGCTTCGAAATCATCGGGTCTCAGCGGCGAATCCACAGGATTCCCGCGCTAAACCCACAACTAAGCTATTATCTACAGCGTCATAATTCGAGGCTCTGAGATCATAGCTATCAATGACGCCAGTTCTATATTAGGATGAAGGAACGTAATTGTTGGATTCCTTCAGGAATTTAGCGATCTGAGATCACTAATGATAATCTTTCCCGGTCCAGATGTGAAATAAATTTCTTAATTACATGGTAATTTATTCTTGATTCATTCGTAGCTACAATTTCAACTTTTTAAACTAATTTTACGGACATGATTAACACAACCGTAACTTACAAAAAAAAAGAAAAGGTATTTCGGAAAAGAGGTATTTTCGTGAGTTAGTGTTGAAGTATTCTACTTTTAAGACAAATTGTTGTTACATTCAATTTTAAGAACTCTGTTCATTTGATCAGCAACAAAGAAACTAGCTGTAAAATTCATTAAAATTACCATAGAATGCCGCTCTTCAATATTAAAGCCTAACATTACTTACATCTAAACAAAAAAGATTATCTTAAAATACACCTTGTAGAAGTTATGAGAAAATGAATTCCAGTTCACTTAATTTCTTAATTTTGTGTTTAACATTAGAAATGAGAAGTGGTAATTTAAATGATTGTTTTACATGTTTTGGGAACAATATTTTTAAAATATGAGTGGAAACATTATGAATGCGGAACTCTCATTGAAAAAATGGAAACAAAAATATCAAGAACCCATTACGATTATTGTTTGTTTTCTTTGGTGTCCGGAAAGAATATATTCAAGAATACATTTTAAATCATTGTTACCATATATTTCGTTTGTGCCTACTTGTTTGTACAAATCTTTTCATAATAGGGCGTATGTCACGACTAATTTGTTCCCGCTATGGGTCTCAAGGTGTTATATCCGCGTTGACTGAAGTCAAGCCAACTATTCACGAAACTTGGAAATATTCACCAAAGTAGTCCTTATTCATTAATAATTCACTCTGATTTGTTATATTAGATTAGGACAATTATTTTGTGATTTTAAAACTTGATAATAAATTTAGATTGTCGTTTGACTCCTTCTTTGACAAGAGTCGCTTTGTCTTCAGTAACGTGATGCGTTTTTTTCTTTTTTTCTTGGGGCTTCGGGGCTCATCAACGTCATTGCGGCTGCCATTTCCGTTAGAATAGTATTTTTCCTAGTTTTTGGTAAATTATTCTTGTAAATGCTCCGTAAGATATACAAATCTAACGTCATTGCGTTTCTATTTCCATTTGCTATGTTTTAGTATGATTTTTTCGCTATGTTAACCCGGTACTTTTATCAAAATATAAGAAAAAACATAAACCCGCGAAAGTTTATCCATTTAAACCTAAGCAATTTAAAGTCAAATTATTCAAAAGTTTGCGCTGTAAGGATATGAAAATTCATCACCTCTGGATAGAGAATGGTTCAAACTATCATTTAAATCATTTTGGGGGGTACTTTAGCCTAGTCGCTCTCACTTACATAATATCTTAAGGGACACGGGATTTGCTATTTCTTGGCCTCGGAACAATGAGGGTAAGTGACCAGCTTCATGAGACCAATTCGGACCTCATTATAACGCAGACTAGGTCTGGGAGTGAGTCTGGAGGTTTAGTGTGGGTAAAAATCCCATTACCTCGACGGAATTCAAACATTGATCCTTTATTCATAATAATAATAATAAATTTATTGTCAAAAACAGTACAAACTGCGTATGACCACGTGGAGGACAATAAACTAATTTACTCTCCGAAAGTAAGCAAGAGACCATCCCATCAATTCCGATCAAGGGCCCTAAGGCAGAGGCGGATTCAAAAATTTCAGCAAAAGTTCCTAGATAAGATAAAAAGTTAGCTGCGAGTTATAAAACTAATAGAATGTCAATATATTTGTAATTTTATTAATTTTTAATTCAGAAACCTTGAGCTTCACCCAAATATCCATGCTGACATCCATGGGTTATTATAGTATACCCCATGCTACTTAAGAGCAATATTTGTATCTATGTCGTATAACGAACAATATTTGTATGATTTGTATCTACTTCTTGAACGGATAGAATGAAACCTTGATACAGTAATTAACCACAAACGTACGTATTCGCTTCTCTTCCTGATAGTTTTCTAAGACATCATCTAGTTTTGCACTGTTTTTTAAAAAAGGGTTGGGATAATATTATGACTACTTCGTGTAAAACGCGACTTTTATCTTCTTTCTAATGTTTGATCATTTCGTAACTATATTTTCGTTCTATTCAAGGGAATAGCCGATGTGGGATATCTTGTTCTCCATTTCCAAAAAACTAAATCCTACCATTCAAATTACGTAGGTATTACTCGTATATTGTCAACAAATTCAGAAGTTAATCTTATTTTTATTCGATTATTACTAATATTCAACGGAAAATTATGCATGTTATAATTGTCATTACTTCAGCTTTTCCTCATACAATCTCCAGTCGATTAAGAAATAGTGGCAATCTCGACGAGATCTAGGAACCTTTGATAACGTGTTTGTGTCACGTTCCGCGTACTTCTTGCAAAGAAGATAAAATGTATTTACTTCATCCCTAAGAGATCAAAATATTGTCCGCCTCATTGCTCACTAACCTGGCTCTTGCTTCCATGAGACTATTGCATCCACGATTGAAAAGTAAACCCTCCTTCTTCGGTCCACCTTCTACTACTCCTAATATCACTAACTCTTACTAATATTCACTACTCCTACTAACATCTCCATGTGGGCCAAGTTGTTGATAAACACAGCTAACCGGCTCACCTACTAACAATAGCCTCAACCACCAACCTTCTACCTCCTATCGCTCCAAGTAGATAAGCTTCAGTGGCTCGCTACGTTTTCCATTTACAAATACTACAATAAAAAGTTGCTTCTTCTCTGATTCCCTTTGATCCCACGCAAGTATTTCTTCGACCATTCCTCCTGCCACCATTCGATTTCGAAATGCGCTGGAATTTGACCTTGTGTATCCGCGACCTTGGTGCTCCATAACACGCCCAACGCCTCCGCAGCAGCTGCCACCGCCGCAGTCGCGTCGCCGCTGCGTGGACAGCAGGTCTTCGAAGTGGGGACTCGATACACGCGCAGGTGGCGGATGACGTAACTCATGTCATGCGTATCCTTAGACCATCTGTGAACAGGAGAGGAGAGATATTGCTTTTGCACAGCAAGTCATTTTTTGAACGACTATACTGACCTTTTATCATTTATTTATCGCTAAGTTGATTCCTTGGTTTCAGTAATTCTCATCACAAGGATAAAATTTTATCCATCTCCTCGAATATTAAATTTTGTTGTACTTTATTTTATCCGAAAATATATCCCTAATAGTCCCTATCAGTATAACAAGTTGATGAATGATATCAATTTTTTCTGTATAGTTTAATGAAGTTCCTTATCCCTTAAATTTAACATTTTGAGAATTCTGCCCTCTCTGTTTCATATAATTCACAATCCCACAGTATATGAGCAGCAGTTTCCTCCCCTGGAACGGTTACTCTGAACGTCCATAATGACTACCAGATCCACTCAATCTGCTGTAGTATGAATACCAAATATAACTCGAAGCTCAAATAGACCGGCGAAATGTCCTACACCTTGGTCACGGTCAAGAAATCACGGAGCTTTCTTAACATGAACTTCTGTTTTGGGAAACGTTGATACGATCGAAATAGTGTGCATTCTTATTGGTGAACACTAAACGACACATAATTAATCTAAAATAAATCTAATAAATATAATTTTAATGATTTTCAATAATCACAAAAATTGAAATATTGAGAGGAGAATTCGAATTATCTTGCGAATCAGATTTGGATTACCAATACTTAATTATTTTAACTGAACAAGATTAGTATTGAGATTAGAAATAAGTATTGAGATTTTGACCAAAATATTCATGCAAAATATTGAAGTACTTATGCTTTTATGTCCGTATAATACCTATTTTGCTAATAGTTTGTGGGCTAACCGTTTGCAGAAACGCAATTTTGTGGTAACTACTGGCCGCAGAGTCGATGATGCGACATAGGCAGTTGTTCTATACGTCTATTCCCTGCCTTGTCTATTTCTTACGAAGATTTCCTTAATCCTGGTGATTCCTCGTCCAGTTCGTGTAGACAAGCGCTACTCGGCAATAAGCAACAACAAACCTGCGTCAGCGTGCAAGACACTCGATATATAACATATTGATTTCTCTATAAATAAGTCACTCAGTACCTCAACAAAACCCGAGGGAACATTAACTTTTTGTGACATTAGCATATTGGAAAGAGTCGCTCAGTACCATTCATTTCGGGGAGTTTGTTTCATTGACTTATGCGTATTTAATAAAATATATTGTGAATTAGCCAATTTACTGCTGCAACAAGAAAAAATAAAATAATAATAAATTTTACAGTAAATGTTTAGCAGTTTATTAAAAACCCATAATTATCGAAACTGAACCTTTTAAGAAGTTCGTTTAGGTTGTAAAAGAATTTACTGTTCTTTTGGTGACCGTTTGGATTCTGTTGGGGCGACTTTCATATTCTTTAAAATTAACCTAGGACATCAATTCTTATACCTTTCCCGATAACTGAGTGATGTCTTTTCTGGCACTCTAGCTTGCAAGAAAGCACGAATGTGAAAAATCAAGTATCCTAGCGTTTACTGTACTCTCACAAACTCCGTCACAGGTTAGACATACATATCCACTTGCTCACGACCTTCCTGTCAGACGACGGAGACAGGGAACGAAAACACACCTCTGTGTTCTCTCCACGTGAAATCTGCCGGAGGGTATCCGCCGACGCGTTGTCGTCTTTGTTCTTCGATGAATGCGCTATTTGCAGCGTTGCTCGTGAGCTAAGAGCTCGCGGCTCTCCGTTTCTCTCCGCGGAATGTCCTTCTCCTCACGTGGGTTCTGCCTCCAGGGTTCTGTGGGCTACTATCTCTTTTCTGCTCAAAACGATCAAGGAAGTGAGTTGCAGAGAAACTTTTGGAAGTGTGGAGGACGAATCCCCGGAATTTTGGAAGTGTGGCCCGGATATTTCTCCGGTTTTCCTTCAGAGGCGGATATTTTATACAGATACGCTAGGCTCCTATCTGGGGACGTCGTGTATTAAATAACAATAAATCTCAAATTTAATACTTACAATTTTTAAACTATTTTTTTCCGAATGAACTATAGTTCGATAATGATTTGATAATGATGATAACTATAGTTTGATTGCCCTTGATATGAATTGATTGGATGGTCCTGCTTGCTTCTGGATAGTCAATTAGTTTATTGTACAGGTATGAGTTTGTTTCACACAAAGTTTTTCTTCTAAATATATACGAAAATGTATAAGAATCCTTTGACCAGCGACTAGAGTTTTTAGTCTCTTTGCAAAGAGCGCATTGTGCTTTACAGACTGCTTAGAAACATTTTGACTTGGTGCCCCAGCAATTAAAAAATGGCGACCCAGCATAATTGAAGGACGAGTCAGCAGTAAATAATACGTTTTCAGGCAATAACAATGATGTTCACATTAAAATCAATTTAGTTCCAGTTATGCATTGCTTTGAAAATTTTCCAGAATTGGTTTCGTATATGTCTTAATGTCCAAATCAGTATATTAAATAATAAAAATTGATTGCCATTGAAGTAGTTCAATGTGGGTACGACCAAGTGGAAAGGACAATTAATTAGTTTAAAATCCAAAACAATCTAGGATCCATCCCGTCAATTTTGATCAAAGGCGGATTTGACATCTGCGCCCCAAAGAAAATCATGGCATGCATCTTTCCAAAAGGAACACTAGTAGTTGATTACTTGTGATTATAACTATAATTTTTAGGAAATTTTATTCTCAATACCTTCTTATGGTACCGTTATTTAGCACGTTAAAGAGTTTGCTGCTTCTTCCTGGAGACATACTTCATATGTCTATTTATACTATTTACGTCCATTATGTAATCAAGATAAATCAATGAATTAACACTTACGTGGTTTCTTGGACGAACAATATTTTTTGAAACGTTGTTTTCCAGTAAAAAGACAATACAAATATATTGTTCGTCTAAAAGAGGTCGTAAGTGATAATTTGTTTATTTATCATGTTACGTATAAACTAAATTCAAAAGATTCATATTAATAGTTTGTACTCGTATTTGAAGTTGTCGGACTTCTGAGTTTCCGTTTTCGCGAGAATAGCTCTTACTAATTTCTGTATGTACAAAGTACATTTACCAATTTATTATTCCGAAAATTGCTAATTAATCATAACTATCACAAGCCTTCAAAATTCGAGATAAATAATAAAAGTGTCATTGACACTGCCGCTCACATATTTTCTTACAAGCCTCTACTTGAGAGCAGGTTTGAACTTTGAACTATTGACTAAAAGGCTGAATGCGACTTGCACCCATCTAGCATCAAGTTACTTACTCGTAGTAAGCCTTAGGCACGCAACCGCAACCTACTCTTGTGTTTGGAGAAAGTATTAGGAAGACCTCGTTCGCCAAGGGAGGGACTCGGCACCTGCGTCTGAGGTCCACAGCTCGAGACGTTCGCCACAGACGCACAGACAAGCGGGAAATCTCAAAGCCAATGAAGAAAAGTGCGGATCATAGGAGAAACGGAATGTTTATGTTATAGGAAACGCGGGCGTTTGAATAACAGATCGTTAAATCTGGCACGGGTTTTTCTCCAGTTTTCCGTCGGGTAGAGGCCCTTTTTATATATAGGCTTTCTAGGTACTGGCCTAGGGGCGGAAGTATTGTTAATAATATCGAATTTTTGAGTTATTTTAATATTTACAAGCTATATTTTCTTTATCATTTTAAGATATGAAGAGCACGTATTTGTTGAATAACTTTAAGGTACTCTATTAAACATAAATTTATGACATGCTGTAGATATTATAACAAGTAGCAAACTATTTTTATTCTCATTTTAGGAGGTGCGTGCTATGATTTTGCCTTGGGGTTCAGAAATGATAAATCTCCCATGCCTTTGGGACCGGAATTCACAGGGTTGTCTCTGGCTTGCTCCCGGAGTGTAAATTAGTTTATTGTCCTTTCAGTGGTCATGCGCTGTTTTTAACTGTTTCTAGCAATAAATGTATTCATTTAAATATCTTGTGTTCAAATTTGAATTTCTCAAAGAGGATTTCATTTGCTCTGTTTCTCAGGTGATCCTCAGAATTAAATCGGTCCTCATCCTATACTACTATGATACTAATATTTTTGTCTGTACTAAATATTGACAATGTTGTGAACTTTACCTATGAAGCGCCATTCCGGCCCAGATTGTTCTGTGGTCTTTCTTTCGGTACTGTGAACGGAATAAATGGAATGGTCCGTTCCTTCCCAGGAATACATTAACTTATAGTTATCCAAATTTACGATAAATTAATTTCGTTAAATTTCGTTGCTTTTTTATGTAAACTGAAATGCTTACAGGTTAAGTGAAATGAGCGCAATATTAATTGATTCGTCCTGTACGAGGTAATATGTATTAGATTTTTTTAAAATTGTGTGCAAGACCAAAATAATAACGATAATCTTATAAGCAGGATAGTAGTGTTCACACAAACAGTAGATAATACTAATAAAATAATAAATTTCAAAACGACTAACATTTACTGAGAAACGTTTTGTATTTATAAATTTCTGTTTCGTATTTCCAAGCATAAAAATTGCTCTGAGAAGTAAACAGAGTCTTTGAAGAAAACTGTTGTCCTTGACTGCAGAATGATGTGTTTCTTGTTTCTCTCTTCAGCTCACCCTCTGTTTTCTCTCTTGACGAAAACAATACCTTTTGTACGCCTTATACGTATTTGAATTGCACACTAAAACCCACACGTGATTAATATCACGAAGTGGGGACGAATGAATCCATGTGTACACCCTTAGACTTGACGTGTTGCGTTGCATTGCAGCTTTTAAGCGCCTCATATCTTGTGCGAGTACTCCATTCGTATATCAGCACGTCAATTGTAGTTGTTCGTTTTTGACGGTAAACGTAAAATGTACCGCTCCCTTAAATATAGCCACATTGTACTATCACCTACGGAACTTACAATTTTCATACATCTGTCAGTTTGCATAGTGATACGATATTACACCGCATATATCGGTATTACATACACTCCTCAAAGAAAGGTACGAGATAACACCACAAGGGAACAGGCGAACGTACTTTGAAAGTTAAGCAATGATGTGTCGTGTAAAACTGATTTTATTAATATAATCGTAAAAGATCGAATATTCGCTCCAACCCGAAACATTATTTGTCAGTGATTTTGAGGGTTATATAGGAATTCCATGGACGCTATGACATTAATATTTGCTTCCAGTGAACCACTCTTCTTCCAGAATAAATGAAAATTTATTTTTATAAACTAGATGGGTAACAAAAGTTCATCTACAATGTAAATCTAGTTTGTGTACTTGAAACTTGTTGTATAAGTGAAATTGTTCCAACATTTCTCGGACTGAAACTGAATAGATTAATGAAAAAGTATTGTAGGTTCTTGGAGAAAGAATGGGGGTGCAGAGAGGTGCAAATTTTCCTACACACACTTCCTTTTAATTTGGAAAAGAGGAGAAAGTTCATCTACGAATTTTGTGAATAAGTGATAAAATATTTTTTAATTCAATTGATATTACAAGCTGAATATAAAATCGTAAATATAAAAAAGGTTATTCCAGACGAAACATACGCCTTTTGTTATATCCGTCTTAGAACTGTCAAAGCATTAAAATGATTCACTAACTCATTTGGTCAAATGTGTTATGAAAAGCCGTGATATGCTTTGTTTTGGATACCTGAAAAAACTATAGTGTAAAGAAGTCACGTTAATATTTGTCATGATTTTTCTAAACCTAATGTATACAGCGAGTGTAATGACTTCTCCTTGCACTTTGCTCCGCAATAAAATGTTCCAAGGTTTGGATGAGAGATTCAAATTCAGATGAAACTATTTCTCCAAACCTTTAGATGTATCAGAACTAAAAGGTTGAACCCCTCCAGTGGTTCGGGGGTAGTACTTGCTCATCACCAAGGTCCTACGCGTTCAATTCCCGGCTGAGCCAAAAATAATTGTAGATTTTCACTGAAAAGCCAACCCTCCGTCTTCTATTCACCTCCTACTTCTCCTAGTATTACTAACTAATTCTACTAACATCTCCTCGTGGGTCGAGTTGTACGTAAACCCAGATAACCGGCCCACAAACTAACAATAGCCCTTCCACTCACCTCTTACCTCCCATCGTCCAATGTAGATAAGCTTCAATAGCACTCTTCATTTCCCATTTACAAATACTACTATATAAATATAAGGTTGGTATGTCATATTCAAAGGTTTGGAGAAGTCCTTTCCCTCCTCTGAATTTAGGTCTCGCATCCGATCCTGGGGTACTCACATTTATACTGAAATGACCTCATTCTCGCTTTCTCCGATAAACTGTAGGAACAATACCCAAGAGCTCACCATCCAATCATCCAATCATCAACCATTCTCGATACCTCTCGTTTTTATCTGTTTTCCCCACCGCGCCGCTTTGAAGTGACGGCTTAAAGCTCTTGAAGGATGTTTGAAGAGAAAGGTGAAGGGTGTGGAATCTCTGGTCCCTGGGGCGATGATGTATGCAGAGGCGCACCGTAAAAACCCACGACCTGTGAAAGGATGAACTTTCCCCCAACAACCTGTGCGGGCGTGCCACATTTCCTAGTAGACCATTGCAGGTGTTTGAGGAACGATGTTCTCGTATGTGAGGATTCACAGTTTGAAGTGAATGAACTGATAGTGAAAGTGAGATATGTCTAGGAATATTTGATTGTACAAAATGTCTTTCCCGTCGTGGGGTGATGAATGTATTTATATGCTATATTGTAAATTTATTTACATATTTATTTATAGCTACCACAGCCAGTAGCTGGTTTGCGTAATTACCTCAAGAGCCCGCGAGCGCGTACATTTGTGATAGAAGTTATTGAATTTCACCCAGTGGCGGTGAAAGACAAAAATTTCATTTTAACCGTCTAAAACTGGGAATAATAAAAAATACGACAAGTATTCGGAAAGAACACATCGAGTTCTAAACGCAAAAATCTACACAATCCCATTTTAATTTGGAGGTCAAGAACAAGATGGAGGATAAAAAAAATACACCATCCTTGATGTCGTAATCACTTATTATCTTTACTTTGATTTATTTCATTATTTAAAACATACTTAGTGAAAATATGTAGAAAATGTCATGTTAATGAAAATTGTTAATATTTTTGCCCCTCCCCCTTCACTTCTGATTCCCAAACGCCGCCGCTGATTTCACCCATGCCAAGTCGTATGTAAAAAATCTACTCATTTAATTCCGTTTACCTGCACAAGTTTCACAAGCTGCTACATTTACAACAAATGTTCAAAATGACGTCCCAGTGCGTCAATGGCATCGTCGCACAAAGTTCTGTCGTACCCGTTCGAATATCCCCGGTGTCGTGTAAAAAGTGTCGCAGGCAACGAGAATTCTTGCCATGAGATCCTCTTCAGTCTCGACAGGTGTCTCATACACAAGACTTCCCTCATACTCAAGGCCTCAATGATGTAGTGGGTACGGCGTTGGTCTACTATTCCCAAGTTAGTTCAAATCCGACTGAGGTCGGTGGATTTTTACTTTTGACTATCATTTTTGGACTATTGTTAACGGAATTTAATAAGTTGAATTTTGCTTATAACTTTTGACTCTATTGTTTCCGGAATATGGTTCCTTATCTCAAATTGATCCATTTGCCCTCCTCCATCATCCCTGAAAGTTTGTAACATCATCAGTGATACATCCTGTATATTTGGTCTATCTACAAGGGGGATGAACTGGGCCAAAAAGTAGAAGATATAACGACTATCCTAACTAACACACTTTGTTACACTTAAGTTTACACATTATAGAGGTTCAAGTTTCCATGTTTTGATACTGTAATTAATTTGTTGCGCAGATGTTTGATGATTTGATTCTGAAACGTATAGCACGATATTGTATCAAACAAGTAATCTGCATTTCCCTAGATCTTTTTCCCAATGAACCAATTTTTAATGATCAAATTTATAAATGATTTTAATTATACAAAAAAGTATAGAAGATACGGACTATTTTATTTAACTAATCAATTGGGAATTATAATATTGATTTCTTTAACAAGTTTTGACTAGTGAAATTTTAATCATTTTCCTCTATTTCAAAATGCATACTAAAATATACATTCTAACGTTAGTTTCTTTGCTTTTGTGCATTTTAGTGCGTAGCTTTGGAATTGTGAACTCTCCTACAAGAGGCGCGGACTCCCAATGTGTTAGTGTCCAACGGTATCACGCTTGATCAAAAGAACTTTGAAGTGACCGGTGACAAAAAACTGCTGTGTAATCGGAGACAACCGAATGGACTGACAAAGGGCAACTGACAAAAGAAATATGTCCATTCGTAACGGACACATTTTTTTCTTTTTTTGTTGAGAACGAGTTGCATGCAATTTACTTACACAAAAATTTAACCTAAATTGTGAAACCAACGTTATTTAGGACCATTTATTTGAGATGTCCTACGTAATATTTCGATTATCGGATTTGCATTTAAGCTTGATATTACGATAATGACTCATGTTAGTTTAAATTATGATGCTTATCTGTACATCTTACGTACAAGAATTACACTTTAAGTACAGTTTCTCGACCTCGCTAAACTGATGAGTCTACCTCTACTAAATAGTCGGATAATATAATGAGGTTTAAGAAACATGTATTTCAGTATAGCTAACTGATATATTCCCTGACTAATCTGAATCATACTAAACATATCTCATTACCGTAAGAATATTGACGCAACTGAAAATAACACATTTTTCAGAGCTAGAAAAACCTCTTCTCTGCAACTGTGGTTTTTGTTTGCCCCTGGTAATAGCACAATGTTAGCTATATTTTATTTACATACTAAAACTTACGTTTTGGCCGTATGGTTCTGAGATGTTCAAGTAAGTTTCATTTTAAAAATATTTTTTTACTATCATGTTTATTTTGTCCACTTTATGAAATATAGCTTCCACTTAGAAACCTTTTTTATTGCATTGCTGGAGCATAACATACCACACTATTACAAAGTTCTGCGATATGTCCAGTGTCGTTTGTGTGTGCAAGTATGTGATTGAATTCTGTTCCGTAAATCACTTCCCAACAATAAGATGGATCAGAACAAAACTTGAGAATTAATTTGATTTTATTTGGAACAGGTTCCTATTTCTGGACGGTTCTTTCGAACAACATTAATTACCGGTGTTTTACTTCTGATTTCTAAAATTTCAGAATATGACATAATTTAAATTATCATGTTTAGTGTGCAATAAATCTGCGTTCATTTTGACATTAATTTTCCATACGTCATTCAGTTTATGAGATATAAGATTGCAAAAATGAGGTATTGCTTCTCAATTACACAAGTACAAAGAAAGTATAGTGGTCTAAATAATACATATCGAGATCTCATCATTTCATTTTTTTCTTCTGTATTTTCGCGGGTGTCCTATACACCAGTGAATAATTCATCTCAGCTGTTACTTGTCCAATATAAGTTGTCGATTTTTTACAAGTTTGCGGAAACGAACAAATTTATTTTGCGTGAAGAGAAGCGTCTCTTCGTTGACTTCTGCCTCATTTCCTGGACTTAATCACGAATCAAAGTTTACCGTGGGCTATGTCTAAAAATAGCGTGTACTGACTGAATCTCGTTCACGTGGCATTGACGAGGAGAATCTGAAAGGTCGGAGTGAGTTGGAGCGGAGAGACATCTGGCGAGCGGGGGTGAAGTGAAGTGATGGGGCGGAGCGGGTCACGGCAGGGGCGCAGGGAAAGTGCGACATCCCTAAGGCGGAAGGAAGATCGCGGCGGTGTCTTCGTTGCTCGAGCGCAACCATTCGCCGCAGGCAAAAAGGATTTCTCCGCTTCTATCATCTATGACATTCCGTGGTCGTATAGAGAGGGAGTGCCCACAGTTTAAGGTGGTTTTGACGACAGAAAAATCTTTTCAATGCCTAAAATTTGTATTAATGGTTGTAAATATGTATCTTGATAAAAATTTAAACTCTCAAATTTTATCTTTCATTAAAGGGCTCTTGAGATGGCAAAGGGGCTAAAACCTCGTCACATGTAATTTAAAATGAAAATATTGTAAATAAAATGCCCTATTGAATTGAATTGAAATTTTACCCTTTAAAACACACATGACTGGCCATTTAAGCAATATTCAGACTATTTAATATCTGGATGAGGTATACTGAAAATAATTTGTTTTCGAGAATAAATTACTTTCAGAATCTTTTAAATATATAAAGTTTCTTTAAGCGGCAGGTTTCTTTAAAAACAAATTAATTTTTAAAATATTTAAAGAGGTCACTAGACATTCTGACATTTAAATGTATGGGGGACAGCAATTTTTAACAACGTCATGGGCTTGCAGGAAAATGGCAGAACACGCTGCTTACGGAGTCGAGCGAGTTCACAGTTCTCCCATAAATAATTTTTTGTTACAAATTAGATTGTTGTTCGTAAAACTAAAATGCAAGTAGTTTAAATTTAAACAAGGAAAATAATTCGAAACTTTTGAATGATTTGACTATTACCCAGCAGAACTACATGAAGGCCGGGTGCACATAGACACGTCGCTGACGCAAATAAGTAATAAATTTCTTGTGCAGCAACAAATTGCATATGACCACGTGGAGGACAATAAACTGGAAAGGTTAGCTCTTGTGGACAGACGCAGAGGCAGTGTCACTTATTACACGCTTTCGCTCAGACTCGCAGACTTTTATTTTAATGTTTAAGGATTTACTGATTGAACTAGTTACTAATTTAACCCATGTACTCGTTCGTTCGATGACCTTGACGTCGTTTAAATAAATTATTTAAGTGTGAAAAAGGAGCATAAATTGTGAAAATCACTTGAATTGCAACTTGTGCAAGAGATATTACCAGGTTTGAACCACATTAAAAATGACAATTTATACGTTGTCAGTGTACAACTGTCTAATCTAACGGTCCACTAATATCTTAAAAACCTGACTAGTACCTTAAAGAGGAGACCACAGAACTATAAAGTAATAAATTGACTTTGAACTTGATTAATCATAAATCTCTTCATCGTTAACTCTCCATTTTATTCCTTTTTGTCAGTTTTATCATCCGCAGTATATCACTTACTAGTGAGACCATGTGAATATTTCTCAGTGAAACTTCCAGTGAGAGTTTAGACACTCGTTTCAGATTGTCAGTGGACCTATTGTATCGTAAAAGAGTTAAATGGCGTAAACAAGGATTGTACAATACTTGGTTTAAATTGAATAAACGTTTTAAATCGGTAGTAAACGTGGTCTTTCAAAGTTGTCGAACCGTGAATAGAGTCAGCTGGAAGGCAATTTACATTCTGTGCGATCGTCTTAGTATCATCGAGTGATAAGTATTGTAATCTGGGAGGAATCTAGGAACTTACCACAAATCAAATTAAATTTTTAATTTTAAATTAAATTATTACATATATTAGACAGTTTAAAAAGTAAGATTACAACACAGTTCATATTAAGAAAATAATTTTTGTAATGATACCATATTTGTTCCAAAATTGTTTAAGAATGACGGCAGAAAAAGGGGATACTTACAAAAATGTACCTTTAAGGAGTACTATATAGGGATTAATAAGAATAAACGATTGTGTATCTTTAGAGTCACGTGCATTGTACCTGAGTCAGAAGCGTGAAGACGAATTTTGAGGGCGTTAGAACGGTTTCTGAGTGTCATTGTGCTCCAAGAATGTCTCTTGGAAGATTGGTATTCCGTTAGTGCTTTGTGACACATTTCGCCATGACTCGTGCAATTTTTGTTCTTGTCGGATATAATATTGAATGTCCGGAGAACTGATAGATGACACTAGAATGTTGTATATTGTGTATTACCTGAAATTGTACGTTTAGTTTGAGGACATTGAAGAGAATCGTATTTGTTTCTATTATCTTACAAAGTTACTTATATGCATCTTGTTATCGACTAAGGCACACAATATTTAATATGTTACTTAATATTTTGAATAATACTAAAACATGTTCTGAAGATAAAAATAACTTGAAATAGTTGAATCAATATTTTAAAAAGAATTAAAGGTATTTAAATGTTCCATCAAATTCTGTTCAATTTTTACTTACAGTGTTTGGATGAAATGACTAACAATTTTGTGGTAGACAATACATGCGAGAGTGGCAGTTTTTCGACTACTTCTACCACCTCTCTTTCTCGTACAAAAAGAAATCAATGATGACGGCTTTGTGCGTCCACATTAAACGCGCAGACCAGAAAATAATATTTCTAAAGATATCTCATATTTGGCAATTTGTTAAGAATGATTGGAGAGAAGGGATATTTTTACAAAGTTACTTTTTCAAATAACACTCAGTAATTGTAACAAATATATTTTACACTTACCAAAAATAAAATAAATCTATAAAGTGCGCGTGCCATCTATAAGTTAGCGCCCTAGTCTGCTGCGTGAAGCTACAGTAAATCACTTTTTCTGGTTAAATTATTAGGTACCTTCCCTTATGAGATTCCTGTTTCAACAGTTTCCATCAATTTACAATTTTTTTTCCTCACCGAGTTCATAAAGTAAACAAGGAAGGTTGCTCACTAGAAAAAAGAAAACAGATCAATAAATGAAAAGTTATTCTAAACCACATTTGAACGGTGAAATTATATATTATTTAATTCATTAGTTATTAATTATATTATTGATATACATTAAAAACAAATAAACATGGTTCAACAGTCTTGTAGGTACGGAGAAGATAGTACTTGGGTAATTCAAGAATATGTATAGAATAACGTTTTAACATCATCTAAATTAATTTGAAGAAATTTATGGATAAGATGAGTGGTCGAGGAGCTTAAAAGTTTCAGAACCATTGTTTTATAGAAATAAATTGAAGAGAAATTGATTTATCTTGTCATATAACTCTACTAACTGGATTATTACACAGAAGATATAAGAGAGGTTCAAATTTTGAAATCTTATTATTGCTAAACTTTTATTAATACCCGTGCAACAGAGCAGAAGGCACATGAAAGGATCATACCCGTGTATATACGAGGTGTGTTCAAAAAGTAACGTGAATTGTCATTTTTGGGAAACAATTTTATTAATTCATCTACAACGATGTTATCGCCTGCGAAGTAGTTTCCATTAGATATTATACACTTATGTCAGCGCTTCTTCCAGTCCACGAGACACTTCTGGAACTCGATCTTTGGGATAGCATTTTGCTCTCTCAGCGATGCGCATTTAATCTCATCTATGCTTGTAAAACGATGGCTCTTTAGGGCTCTTTTTATTTTTGGAAAGAGGAAAAAGTCACACGTTTAAGTCATTTTTACCAACATAACTACGGAAAATTGCGCGAAGCCAACTAATACAACCCGGGAAATAACAAAAACCCCGTTACTTTTTTAACACACTTCGTATTTGCATGTGATTTATTGGAATTTGAACCCCTAACCGCTCACAATACTGGACCCGCAAAGCCTCTTATTGTATTTCGAGTTATAACTTTTTTTTTCTTTTCGTCCTCTTGGATGTATTAGCTTTCGAGTTTCGAGTTCTCTTTTTTGTCTGTCTCAACTAAAGATGAAAAGCATCCCATGAAAAACTTTTCCTTTCCAACATTCCATCCTGAGATTCTGGTTTAACACCCTGACCCACTAAGCTTCTGTGGCTTATTGTTACGCCGAAATAAAATAAGACATAAAATTAAAGGTAGGCACTTCTGAGAGAAGGAACTTCACACGCTCTTCAAAGGTCATGGAGATTCTATGTGGGCGAAGATGAGCGCTCCGAGACGATGAAACGAAAGTAACATCTCCGCGAGATGTTAACGAAGGTACAGAGCGGCAGGCGCTTTCTAACGGAAGGTTAATGGAAGTTTAGCGACCTCTAAGACGAGAGCACTCCTGCTACGCATACGCCTCGGCAGATTGTTCGAGTGAAGATACGTCGTCTTCAAACAAATACGACGTCACGATCGTTCAAGGTTTCTCTAACTCTCAGGAACCATAATTGCCTTTAGTGTAGTGAGTGAAGAGCAAAATAAAACATTCGTAAGTCTCGAAAACTGCGTCCTTGTTCATTAAACATACTGCAAGTGCTGCTTTATGTTGAGATTTCTTCTCTGTGCAACATTTTTGACGATGTTGAATTATCATTTTACTGCAACTTATTTGGACATTAAGATAAATAAATCATGATTTGCGAAACGTACTGAAAGTACTGCCTTGTGTTTAGATTTCTTCTATGTACAACATTTTTGACGATGTTGAATTATCATTGTACTGCAACTTATTTAGACATTAAGATAAGTAAATAAATTATGACTTACAACATTATATATATTGATCGTCCAGAAAAAGGTGTAAGTCATAATTATTTAGACGTTATCCACTGTCTTGACCCGTTTGAGCACTTTCAATTAGTGTATAACATATGATATATTTTGGAACCGAGTGGCCAAGTGATAGCGTCCTCTCCTTGAGAACTAAAATACCCTGGTTCGAATACCGGAGCTGTCGGTTGTCTGAAGACGGACGTTGAAGCAGAATATCCGAAACACAGCGTGCGCTATACGTCTATCGAAAATTGCCAAACAAGTGAAGACGATGAGTTATGTCCAAAGAATTTGCAATAAAAATGTTAATGTTTCGAGTCCTACTATCTATCTGCCTTCCGAAGGAAAGACGCGAGTTTTTCTCTGTAGTTGATCTCTTCTTATTGCTTTGACCTGGATTTGATTGGATAATCTACCTCAAAAGATAGGATAATTTCTCTTTCCGTTAGCGAAAATATAATTACCGTGTACTGAGTATTTAGATTGTATAGTGACTGGTTTCAATCTATCTTCTCATAGGACATTTTAAAACAGTGTTTCTCAAATTTCGTGGAGGAATAATAAGTATGGGAGTGGTGAAATAATTAGCACTCAACTTTACAGTGTAATTATGAATTCACTCGTAAAGAAAATAAATTACGTTTCTCCATAGCTGTTCCATGGTCTAAGGAAGTTGCTTTCAAGTGATAAAAGTATATATTGTGTTTAGTTTAGTAAATAGTTTTAATTAGTCGTTCGAAGAGCTATACTTCCTGTACTAGTGAGGCTTACTGTAATTAAGATTTCATTGGATTGTGGGGGAGCGTCGCGAAGTATTAATTTATTTTTCTTTCTCTCGGTGATCATGGAATAAAAATATTTGAAAACCATTGTCTTGTAGCCATGGATTGGAATCTGACTAATTATTTCGAAGTTATATGACTCGAGTAGCTGGATTATCGTAGCAAGAGAGGAGTTATAAATAATACGAGAGTTTAATTTAAAATTAAAAACTAACTATTGTCTTACGCATCAATCCCCGTTTACGATTTGATTTAGTGTTTCACAGATAAGAGAGTATATATCTCACTACTTGCTGAACAAAAACCTTAAATCTTATCTTGGAGAAATTGCCATTAATTTCACGTTATCTACACTTCATACTCACTCTAGAAAAGATTACTCTCATAATCTGCATGAAAGTATTCCCTTTCTAATGTTCCTATTGTTCTCATATCTCCATAAATTTGGTTCTCTTAAGCTCGATTAACCTAATAACACAACAGGTATGGTTTCGGTAACCATTGCAATTAAAATTCTGACTAGACCACAAAAAAGCTCAGACGGCTTAATTTGTGATAAATGTTTTGTAAAATCTTGATATGGATTCTCATTTAATAATTCTGGGTGTAACCTCAGTTTGTTTTTCCAGTTCCCAAAATATGTTGTGACTAGTAACATGTACAACAATTCTTACAAATTTTCCTATCTTGATGTATCATTCCAAAAGTCCGAAGTAAAACAAATCAGTTTTTGTACCTCAATGAAACAGACAAATTCAACTATTTATTACTATTTACAAACTTCAAGTATCTCACAAAATTCAATCATTCAGAAATGAGACAAAATTAAGTATGATATAAATACGCAGAACGCGCTATCGAGGACTCAAGTGAGGGAACTAATTTGTATTTATTTATTTATTTATTTATTTATTTTATTTATTTACTTTTAGATATGTTTCTTTTATCTGTGAACAGGTCACAAAAGTAGAAAATTCTTCTGAAATGCTTAATTAAAATGCTTCTATCAATATTGCTTATTAATTTAACTATAAATAAAAGAAATTTCTTTCCGAGGTACAAATTCATGGTCGGCTTTTCATTAGATGTTTTTTCCATCAGGAATGTCTCGGAGCGTCTACGTAACTCCACCTAGAGTTTATCATGCACTACTTAATGTGTACGTTGATAAATGTGGTGAATAAACGAACAGGGTTTTGTATTGACTAAAATCTAAATTTTGTATTGACTAAAATCTAATAAATTTTTACTAAAACTCATAATTTTGCTTCAGAATTTCTACCAGATTATCCTCTGTTCAACTTACTGTCTACATATTTACCAACAAACCTAAAGACAAACTATTGGAAATTTTGAAAAAAAAAAGTGATTACTCTTCTTGAACATGGAAATCGACAAAAATTAATTAATTTTTAAAGCTAACAGAATTGTCTATCAACCAAAATTCAATAAAATGACAAAAAATTGAACAGAGTACTTCATACCAAATTAGACTGCACCCATATATTAATCCACACAGCATTTCTTTTTAATTTTAGTTCTAAAACTGTAACTAGTAATATATTGTCAATGAATAGACAATCAATTGTATTCCATCAGTATAACAGGACTCGATACGCTCTTCCAATTCGGAAGAAAAAATTATGTCTGCACGACTTAGAAGATAGTAAAGTGTTCCTTACCATCTAAACTGCAACATTGAAGTGGAAAAGTTTCTAACTTAAATCAATCAGCGAGAACAAATAGAGTTTAAAATAATAAATGCTTGTAACTCCATATGATGTAATGGGGTAAAATTAGGTGTTAGCACACTATGCTTTTTTGGAATATGTAAATTATCTCCTTTTGTATTTCGTATACATTAGGCAAGCAAAAGGGGCATCAGAGTCTTTCAGCCCCGAGTCTTAAGGGAGTGTGGTCACGTTTGTCAAAAAGATTATGAAACTGTCTCTACTGTCGTACGTTATACCTTCTGAGTTCATAAATAGTCCGAGTTCCGCACAACCTGCACAAACATACGAGTACATGTCGGCAGAATCACCCTCCGACCGATTGACTCCGGGTTAGACGTGGTATTCATTGTGGCGTAGGAATTAGTCTTGACATAGTAGTATGAATGTAAATTTCTCTTGTCCTCACCGGGATTCGATCCCTACTTGTCGAGCTACCAGCCTCGAGCTGAGTCTGTCCACAAAATCACAGTGGCTCAGTCATATGAGTGGACTTCAAAAGCAATTGAGCTTCAGGGATGCAGAAATTTCTGGGAAGTAAGAAAATGACCCAAACATGAACGAATGCGTCCAACAAATAGAATAGCTACAAATATTCAATTAACATAATTACATCAGTTTCCGTTATTTCCCTTCTAGGCGTTTCTCACTTTTAAATTGTATACACTTAAGTGATGTCTTGAATATTGAGATTCCAAATTAACATGCGTTTACTTTTGAAATCTAAGTGGTTTCGGTAAAGTGGATAAGAGCGATTGCTTGCAAATTGAAATCTGGCAGGTTTAGCATCGTACAGTAATTGAACCTACACATATTTTAAATGTTATGTCCCTCAGTGTAATTTCCGGCGGAAATAACCAAAGCTTAGTTCTTAAAAACATTTCGCTTAAAGTATGCAAGACTCATGAATGCATTACGAATAGTCTCCTGAACGTAAACATGATTTAGTGCTGTGAGAAGTTGAAACTACAAATGTTTTATTTCTTTGCAATGCTATGTCATTGCTAAGATTTACATGTAAATCAAGTATATTTTCAAATTGAAAAATGATTCATATTTTCTTTATTATCTCCTTCTTACTAGAAATGAAATACAGTTGAAATATATTCGTCGTGTATTTATCGTTTCAATTTTAAATTCATTTTTGTTTAATTTCGTTTTCCAGTGCATAATTTCATTTTGTTTACAGGTGTGCTTTTAAACTTAACTTCATTAACAATCAATGAATGTGGGTAGGAAGACACGAGTCAACGAACTTTGTACTCTTTTGAATTTATAAATCCTGTACAGTTCTTTCTTATTATGGCGGTTAGTGGTATTAAATCCGAGTGGTTGCAAGGGAGTAATCTCAGGTATGATTTTTAAGTGATACTGAATACGATCCCAAATAATTGTTACTCTAACAACAATTTATTGGAATGAACAATATGTTTATATTCAAACTGGGTGTATAAATATTTGGTTAATCTTGAATCCAATCATTTGTTTTAAGGTAATGTATTAGTTCTTATATATATATTTTTTTTTTTGGAATTTGTGAGCAACACCCATGTTACGAACATTTCTCTTCAAAGTGAATATTTTTCAGAATTTGTGCTACTCGTCTCCTGATATTGGATGATGTTCTAATGTGGATGAGGAATACATATTTCTGTTGTGTCAATTACTCCCTTGACTTTCATGCTAAAATGAAACAATTCTTAATTACTATCAAATAACGAAAGGATATATAACACACTTGTTCAAAAATTAATTAGTTTATTAAAATAATATTTGAAAGATGTTTCCTATATCCATCCACTTTGAAAATCATTCATTGATACAATAATACCGGGCTTTAATGTAGAATTAACAATGTGATTACTCTGTCTTTAAACACAAATTTCATAAATTGTTATAATTTTCTATCTTCCTTTTTTTTCAAAAAATTCTTCCGCTAAAAATTTCTTTATTAATAAGTATAATTATCTTGAGTGTAGCTTTATAAATACATCCATCTCATATTGCCAACGTTTCTAATTTTATTAAATGTCATCCTCAGAGCAGTATGTATTATACATTCTTAACATATATCACCTTTTTTTAAAAAAAAACAAAACAAAACAATTGTTATATAACTATTTAATTAGCTTTTATTGTAAAAAATGTTTTGTTTTTATAAAAAAAAACCTTGATGCATGTTTGTTTGTATATACATATCTGAGGATGAATTAATAAAAGTTGAAACGTTCGCAATCAAAGGATGCATTAACTGACCTACACTCAAGATAGCATGTACTTATTGATACATGTGATCAAGAATTTCGACTGATATTTTTACTATGATTAATACCCTAGCAATAGTTTTGTTCGGTAATGAAAAATTCTTTATTCCTTCTCTTTGGATTGGAGTGGGGGTGATCCCTGTTACATCCGCCATTGTAGTGCTACGGTAGCTGCATATTCCTGCGCAGTGATTCCAGCAGGCCGGGACAAGCATTGGCCGCAACGACGACGCTTCTCATGGCTTCCCAGAAATCCCACTGACCTTGTTCCAGCGGAGAAAAAAGGGACGCGGGCGTCCGGAATCGACTTGCTTTGAACAAAGTCATTGCCGACTGCAATCGCTCGAATTGTGCACGTGAGATTTCACCATTCCAAATTATCATTCTTGGTTCGTTATGATTTTTTGTTGCGCTTTTGAAGTTTCATTGGCTCGTAGCTACTCAATAACTGAATTTAGTTTGCTTTTGTTGTATTTGTTTCTTTTATTTTATTTCAATTCGTGGCCAATTTTTTGTATTCAGATTAATTATTTTTCAATTTGCCTAAGCATAATAATATGTTTTGTACTTTTTGATTCTATGTGTATGGTGTACAACGAAACATGTTGTCAATTTTCGAGACTCCTCCAGATCATTTCAAATTGATTGTAGAATTCGCTATGATGTCTAAGGTACAAACGTGTGCTGTTTAAGATCTCGAAGAAATACACATAACGAACAAAATTTAGCTATGAATGAAAACCCGAATTCTGGACAGCTCTTGACAACCTTCAATTTTAGCGCTAAAATGGCTACGTATTTTTGTTTGTTTTGAAATAAATTTACAGTAGACGCTTATGGTGTATAGAGTCGGAGTGATTAGCTAATTTATTGCGATGAATTATAATGCAATCGAGATGCATCGAGCAATTGATCTTGAATAAAATCCCCTTTCATTATGATTGAATAAAACTCGGGAAATATATTTTACCAATAATCATTCCAGTTTTTATACATTTGAAACGACAAAGGGATCGTTCGGTTGCTCCTTCCAATGGAAATTTTCCTTTCAAATGTCATAAATTTCGAGTGAAACTTCAGTGATCTTGAGCGTTCGTGCTACCTTGGAACTATTATCTCCCAACCACTCGTTCTGATCGGAACTACGAAATAACAAATGCATCACTGTTCCCATTCACGTGCTATTTCCTCGAGTCGCATGTCCAAGACAACGCACGCGTGCATTAGCTTCCGTAAACTTGGCTGTTGTTCGGTATGGTGGGTTACTGGAACGAGCAGAAACCGTGTCGGTGATTGCAGTGGCCGAAGAAATGGTCAATCTAGTGGCTAAGCTAGATACGTAAGTAAGGGGAAACTACACTAGATTTCGCAAGGCATTATGGAATTTTGATTCTGCGACATAATTTCATTTCATTTGTTATTGTTACTGAATAAACTCGTATCCATGCATTTATACTTCTGATGTTAATTACGTAGGGAAAAAATATTGTATACATTCAAGTCATAGCTATTGTACCTTTATTCGTGAGACAGGAAAAAAATACATACGCGCACAAATTCATTCCACCATCAATTTTTTTTTCCAGCATCACCTTGTGTGCTTTGAAGGAATTGATGGAATGGCCTCTAGCTTGTTTCCGGAAGGTAAATTAGATTATTGTATTCCATGTGTTCAATATCAAATGTGATCTGAATGTACTTTCTACGTAAGTCAAGAAATGAATAGTCTTACATCGGAACGGATGATAATCGACAATTCAACTACATTATTCAGTATTTCCTGACTAATTTGGAGATTACTGGCTTAGAACGTTCTAATTGGATTTCATAAAAAATCTGGCTACATATACTAAATAGGACAGCCGAGCTAGAGGCCACGAATACACTTCGTTGCATGCACGTTGAGGCAGTGAAGTGCAATGACGATGTTGGCAACGGTGGAGGTAGAGCGCGGCCGACATTTGTCCCAATTAGGCGCGATGCAGCGCAGACGACTACATCGCTGGACGGACGGACGGACGGACAGACGGAAGCGACGCTCAGAATCAGCGTAACACTGAACCGATGCATGCGCGTGCCACCACCACCATTGTCTTCGTGGCCGGCACTGCCTCGCTTCTGTTCCCACATCACCAAGTATATTATCGAATGTGATTCTGTTCAATCTAATAAAACACTAATATTCGTAACCATTTCAACAAGATTCGTCAGTTTTATTGTGGCATCAGGTCCGTCATTGTCACCGATTTCGCCATTGCCACCGAGTCCGTCCGCCGTACTGTTCACGGATTACTCTGATACGAATACCTCTACACCATGACAGCATAAATTTTCACTCGTAAATCACCGTCACTAACCTTCATCAACAGAAACTTCACTCCTCTTAATCGATGAATTTTGCATCGCCTTTGGCAACAATCCTTTGATAACCTCACAATCAATGTCCCTAGCTCTGCAACAAATGTCACCACCATTTCCATTTCAAGACTTTTATCATCTCACCTACATAACGCTACAATCTACGCAACCTTTATGACGTGTCTACATATATTAATAAGCTTCGAAGCACGTGTATTATTAGATAGGAAGAAATAAGGCTGACATTGATAACATTTGATTTGCTTTATTATTTGAATTAAACGTAAGAGGAAATCAAGTATTGAGGAACGAGTGAAAGGAAGAAGATTAAAATTTCCTTTTATTGAATGTATGTGATTCCACATTACCAATCTATTACAAGAGAAACTAGCTCATCAGTAAACATCATTACTCTGTGCCTATCCGGTTGTGCCGTTTGAATGTGATCTTTATCATCATTCCTCATTTGTCATTTCATGGTCTTCTCCAGTATAAAATACTCATTTCGCCGTAGTAACTACCGTTTCTAATATATTTGTTCCTCCTTCATTGCCATTGTGGATTGCCCGCGACCTTCCTGCAGTTAATTTCATTTCTACTTTCTCTAGATGAAGGTCATATCTTGTATCACAGAATAGTTTTCATCACCATGGCATCACAATTTCACGCATACCACCTTCCCCATCGCCGTAACGTATGTGCTCCCAGTACTATAAACATGATCTGCTGCATCGCAAAGCTTTGCATTCTCTGACAACCAGAATGAGTATACTATACCTCGACCACTCTTATTGTGTCATTATTTTAGTTCAGAAAACATTCAATCAACTCGGTAAAAATCATTGTACAAAAATATTGAGGTATATTAATTTCTTTCTAGAGGTTAAAATTTAAAAAAAAGTTAAATGACATTAATTGTCCATTATTCATTGTTCAATTTTCATCTTTCCTCCCATCCCTATAACACTATAAATTATTATTTGTTTCTTCTTTACTTTCTACTCTTTCCTTTTTTCCACGGGGAAAACACAACTAGTACCAACAAAACAAAAAGAAACAAAAATTAAGACCTGCGAATAATAAATTTCTGGAATAATAAATTTAATTATTTGTATCTATTATAAGTTGAATAAAAGAAAAGTTTACAAATGTGTGTATGTAATCTGGGAATTATTGAAGGAAAAATAGCTGAATTACCATTACTGAGTCTGTATCATCATTACAAAGTCTCCGTCATCACCAGAACTACCAACCACTACCACCGCCACTGCCGTCGCTGCAAGTATTTGCCGCCGTAGCTGTGCGTAAAATGCATGGAAATGCGATGCGTTCCACTATGACGCTCGCTTGACCATTGGGAGTGTGTCGCCAGACGCTTTCAGTCGCGGTCACGCGCTTGCGAACCACCTGGATAAGTTACGCGTGCGACGCCAGGTACTGCGCTTTACTTTGTGAAGTCTACAGAGTTAACGAAGAAACAAAAAAAAAAATATTATCTTCATTTGAACGTTCTAAGTGCCCAAAAATGTTTTTATACATAAAACAAATTAAATTTTGATTATGAAAAATAATGAGAAAATCATCATAGATCACTTGTTACAATTAATGATTTTAAGAAGTATTTTTTAATCCAAAAATAAGGTGTTCTTTTGAAACCATTGTATGTATCAAATAATAAAACCATGGAGAGGTGTTAGTGCCAAATAATTGAAGTGTGAAGTGTTAGAAATGACACCTGCGATTTCCAAAAAAATCATTCCAAACACCACGCATAGTACACAAAAGTAAGGTATATTATTATACATTAAAATATCGTTTTCCCTGACTTATTGCATAACACATGTTATCCTCGCGACGATGTACACGCCCACGCTATCTCAGCAAATTTCGTAGCAATTTAACTATCCAGAGAAGACAGACCGATTACCACTGCAGGTGAGTTACCAAGAAGAACGTTTATCACGTTTTCCATTTACATGCCTCGTTCTCTCTTCATTTCGTCGGTCTCCGTCAGAAATTTGTTCTTCTTATTGTTAATACGTTTCTGGATAAGTGAAATCGAAGATTATAATGAAAATAAACCTATTCCGTGTAACCTTCTTAGATTAATTTTCCATTCAAGACAATTAAGTATTATCAATTATAATAACGTATGCTATAATTTTGGGTGTAAGTTATCATGAAAATTATTTATTTCATATTGAACTATGTATTGTTATTGCAGGATGCATAAACAAAATTTTCGAGGTCAAACATATAAAACTTTTTTTTATCATAAATTTGAAAATCTTCTAATTCATTTAAAAGTTATTGTATATAATGCAAAGCTTTTCATTGCATTATCTATCTATAAAACGCAAATTAGAAGAGTACTTTTGTTTTTTGAATTTCCACGACTTCTTTCTCCAAGCAAGCAAAATTTGTGCAACGACTTTGCTGAAGCAAAGAGTTTTCAGTATAGATATGACTACACTCCACTCCAATAAATTCTGATGAGTTTTTCTTTCAAGGACCCTGGGAAATTCCTTAATACTTTCAGATTGCAGTCGATACGGCCAAAAATCTTAACCTTCTTGTATTGAAGTTCTGAGCGAATAAGTCTTTTGGTTCGCAATTCAGGTTGATTCTCTTTCTTCGTCTTAAACAAAATTTTGGCAGGTTCATATCAACAATATTTACGTAAACAGGTTTCGATGCAGTTACTTCAACTTCCATCTCTAATTTAATTATTTCGAAAATTACTGCACAAACTTGAAGGGCTTTTAGCCATAACAATTAACAATAATGTGTTTCTTGCACTTAGACCAGACAAATATACACAGAATTGTATCATTTTGTCAACGTTTCGACTATTTACGGTAGTCATCATCAGTGCTCAGTGAAAAAATATTTACCCAGTCACGTATCTACTTACTCTTCTCCATAGTGACAACACGTTCTACTCAAAATGGCCTCAAAATAATTTTACTCCAAAATACTGCGTATAAATTTCATTTCGAAAACATCTTGTGGTGAGTCATGAAGAATCTAGTAGAGTGCGAGTAGGTGGGATCCACATCATCATTGGTCGTTGGATCGATGCTCAACGCAATCATTCGCCCACATCCGCGAAGATGCGCATTTTCTCTTCTGGGAAGCCGGCACTTACCCTGGATCCGCACAGATGGAGGAGCAATGCCGCAGTTATAGCGCGGAGTGCGTTCCAGCTTTGATCTCTCAAGCTGAGAACGTGGCTACGAAGGGAAAACATTGCTTGTTTCTTCGTAGCGAATCATCTGAACGTAGCGAATCATCTGTATGAAATTTATACGCAGTATTTTGGAGTAAAATTATTCTGAGGCCATTTTGAGTAGAACGTGTTTTCCCTTAAAAATACTTACTTAGTTCATAGTTTCATAAGTTCTACTACAATTAATGTCCATTATATAATCTCATTAAATAAATAATGAAAGACTTACGACCTTTCATGGATGAATAATATATATANATTATTTATTTAACAGCTTCAAAAGATCTCTGGGTACATATTACAATGCTTTGTTTCTAATTTTTGGGTGATCTAGTCTTGTATTGCTTATTTGTTGATAAAATTTTATTTACTTATTTAAATATATAAACCACATTCGTATTCTTATGCTTTTTATTGATATCAACTTAAAAAATTTAACGCTTTTTTGTAGATTTTACCGCAAGAAAACTTCACCATAAGGTAACATACCATACCACTCGTAGAATTCTAATCTAACATCATTGATATTAAATATTTAAGACAATAAATATTAAATAATTGTCTATTTTAAAAGAGGTACAATATGAAAATGTCATACCATTACTAATGTCAACACGTCGGTTCATATTGAGAATTCACTCTTTACTTTTTCACTGGTTCTACAAACCATTCGGAGGACCTGATAAGAGCGCACTTTTTGTGATCCTTTTTGAAAGAGATCACGGACCTATTTATGAGTCATATACCAATCAAATGGTGTAATTAGTTGAATTTCTGGAAACAGCGTTTTCTTACCCCTTTGTTTCAGGTTTTGTTGTGTTTCCGAGTACATCAACAGTTCCCATATTCAGACCCTATTATATCCATATTTATTCCGTGTTTGTGTCATATGAAAGTTTGAAGACGTATGAGTACTTACAGGTACATTTATTTTTTACAGGTTAGGACATGCCAGGTGTCTGCAAACTTCTCGCGTCACTTACAGTTTACTCCAGTTAAAGGACAAAGGTAAGAATTATACAATCGTATGTCATTCTCTGTTTAAGGTATTCAAAATATGTAAAAAATTCTCCTGGACCACTGCATCGTGTTATGAAACCATACAATGTGTTGGAGCAATGTTTAAATAAATCACTGCTAATTTTCTCAAAAATTAATTTTAAAGATAATTTTTTACGTGCTATTGGACATATTTCATCCATATTACAGCTGAAACCGAATGGTAATGAGACTGAATACTACCTGATAAACGAAGGTTAGAAAAGAAGTCGAATAAATGGAAACAGAAAAGCAATGAAATAATACTCTCTGCCTCTTTCTATTTTGTATTTTAACTCCTTAAATTGAAATATATTTCAATCAATATTCACACATAATGAAATTGACATGAAATAGTTTTAGGCATTAGTAACAAAAATTAAATCTTGCTAACACTGTGAATAAGTGTTGTTGAACAAATAAAAATTTTCAGTGAAAGATGCTGATAGAATATGTCATTTGAAGAAATCGAAATACTTTGAACACGAGATGTTATTAGTATGTTTTGTATTGAGAAACGCATAGTTCGTTAAAACTTCGGACTTTACCTGTGATTTGTGTCATATCGACGAACGTGAGTGAATCCGATACCGGATTAAAGCGTGCATGGGAACGCCGCAGGTAATTTAAATCAATCGCCGAGTGTAGAAAAGCGGGGGCGTGGTCCGAAAGCGGCTATCGGGCGTTTGTGAAAGGAGACCGCGCCGCACTCCAACGATAAAGTCTTCCTGGAGGTCTTTGAACAATCGACGCCATACAAAAAAAGGCGCCCCCTTCTGTCCGAGGGGCGTACTCAGAGCGCGATTGAGAATATAGTTGCATGGAGAACAGGTCAAAGATTTATGTCAAAAGGGTTCTTGAGAATTTGATACTACATTTACATCACATAAATAATGTTGTCTAATATTTTTGACAAGAGGCTACTATTTGTGATACGACTTTTCAGTTTTTTGACGCCACTCTCATGCATTATGCTAAAAATTAATTAATGAGAGTAAGTCTTGGGTGGGTTGAGTTCTACGTCCTCATACGTGAGCAGTCTCCATGTTGTATGATTATCATTTGTTCTATGCATTGCAATACAAATGCTTTGTTTATTAAATTTATATTTATGAATACTTTCTGAGTACTCGCGACTTCTATCCTGTAATCTTTGTTTGATGATTTGTGAGCTAATTAAAGAGTGAAAAGCTTCTAATAAATCTTATAAGTTTGAAAATTGCATACAAATAAGATGAATTCTTTAGGTGGAGGTCGAGCTAACATTTCGGGTTTTACTTATTCATTAAATTGTTGCAATGAAGTATCAGTTGCACTATAATTAAAGAATTATACAATATTGGGTACTTTGAACATAAGAATAGAGACTGTTCAGTCGATCTCTCCCCACAGTTATGCCAACTACTTTAAGCTAATGATGTCAAATAAAAAGTGATCACAATCACAGAACAAGACTACTGGAGTCATGGAAGATTTTTTTACCTCGTGACCAGATATCGTCCTTTATCGCGAAAAATTGAATCACCAAGACACTAAATTCAATTAAAATTCAAATTGACTTATTAAGTCAAAATTCATAAAATTACGTCATTGAGTCCAATCGAGTAAACAGTGTGTCCAGATGAGATTTTGTTTTATCACACTTCAACTGTTTAACTTATCCAAACTATGTAGATATTGCATAATTTACTCTTGCATTTCCAGTTGTTGGTAAATTACTTTTGTTATTTCCAGCCTTTTAAATTGTACAAAATAATTTTACAAATTTATTTTTTGTACAGAAGAATATCACGTTTGGAATTTTCAAAATGTCTTATTCACTCACTCCCTCAAATTTCGTAACAAAATAAGAGATGGTACCCGCACATTACAGATTCAAGAACACAGTTAAGAAATGTAGAATGAAGTAAAGATCTGGGATGAAAAGGTAAAGAATGAATGGAAACATAAAAGCTTCTTTGGGGTGAATACGAAGTGATGATGCAACTGCGAACATCGTTTTACGACTTAATGCAAAAATGATGGAGAGAACGTGACTAAGTATCCGTCTAATGCGTTGGATTCCATTTATTCTCATCAATATTTACAATACAATGAATGATTTAAAAAATCAGATTTTACAGCATTGTTATGTAGTGTAAAATAATTGTGTTATCCTGTTATATACAGTGAAATTAGAGTGAAATTTTCCACACAAATTCAGGGAAATGTTAAGACGAAATGCAGGGTAGACAACAAGCAAATAAATCAATAAATTCATTGTCAAACTGCGTATGACCATGTGAAGAGCAATAAACTAATTTACAATAACGTGGAGAACAATAAACAAAATTCTCGGTTTTGAATAAGATAACATTCGCTCATCGTTTTTATACAGCCAAAATGATTGATTTACTGGTTCTGATTGCAGTATTAAGTGTCACAAGAGGTCAGTGTATTAGACAGACTTTATAATATAATCTTGGAAAGAAAGATTATTTGTTTACTTCAAAATATTAACCATTTTCGTGTATAAAATTCCTTTGAGATATTGAAACATTAAAATGGGAACCCTTTTAATTCTACATCTTGAGGAACCTTCATCACATGATATCATACACCTACTTCATGCTATCACGTCATCTCATTTTTTTGGAGGGGCGAATTATTACAGATGTATCCTTTCCATTTTCATTATTTTCCAGAAATGATTCCATTTTATGATGAACTGAATTTTTGGATGGCAAAATAATTTTAAACAAATCGAGAACGTGTTCCTATACAATCGTGCTACGAACACGTAGTATTTATGCGATTATAAACGAACGTGAAATATTACTACAAAAACAGTACAACATCGTTCGTATTTATTTTGTTCGATTTATATGAAATTATTTCTCTTTAAGATTTGACGGGACTGTAGACGTACGAAGGAATCCCATATACTGGTTGATAAAGTTCTCGAGTACTGAAGAACTGATTAATAACTTTTAACCAGCATCAGGTAAAGCACTTATATATATTCCAAGAATATATACTATTTTCTGAGCGTGAATAAAATTGGGAGGTCGGTGATCCTGTACATTGAAGTTGTTGGAGTGAAAGTTAAAATAACAAATTAGGTTATATATTAATTTCGCTGAGTCTAGAATTACTTTTTTTCTGAGATAAATTTACAAACTTTTTACGTTTCACTTCATTTGCCGGCAGAACTTACTTACACAAAGATATAATTAAATTACCCTGATTACAAAAAATAAATTAAAAAAAAAAGTCTCTTCCATTAATTTTCTTCGCCTTAATCTCAAAATTGTTCATGGCATGTGATAGAGAATTGAATTTTATCTTGGTGTTTTGCAAGAAAATAAAGGATAATTTTTATATATATATATATATATATATATATATATATATATATATATATATATATATATATATATATATATATATATATANAATATTTTCTTATATGATACTTATTATTCGCTGATTCGGACTGGATAAACGTACAAGTTGTTACTGAATGACCAGCTAGTGAAATTGAACCAATTGCAACTAGCCTTCTGAGAACATTGCCTGTGTCTCTGTTCATTGATCTCTTGACACTTGTTACTGTCTTTAACCATCCCTAATTAGCAAAAAACCACCAAAAGTTGAGAAGGTTGAGTAACCTGAATAACAATGCTTTTAGTAAACCTAGATGTATCTCAATTACTGGGAACCAAGAACCCCGCTCATCACCAAGTCACCCAGGGTTCAATTCCCGATGTGGCAAGAAAAATTTGTACTTTTTCATTTCTATGTCTGTTTATATAGCTGTGTTGTATGAAAAGTTCACCCTCTGCTGCTTATAACCGCAATTGTAATACTCAGACACAGCTATGTAAATTCTATCTTGACACTGTTTCCCCCAAAATGTGTTACGATGTGTCTAGTGAGTAAATTCGCACAGAACTGAGCCTTACTAACACTCCTCATCGTGGTCCTTAGTTGGCCGAAAACGAGAAATACATTACATACGTACTAAGAACCAAACTTTTGACACGTTTCTTTTTTCGATAACACAACTAACTTCCACTTTCAAATAATTGAATTTAATATTTTTTTAAATTTAATGCATTAATTCCTTTTTCTCTAATTAAATTTCTTAAACAAAAGTTTCTCCTCAAAGTTTTAAAAATGTGAGAAAAAATAATATAAGGAAGTTGGAAGAACCTTCCCCTTAAGTATTAAAACGTCCATGACGTTGTACTTCCTAAATTTTACAAAATAATTTCTCAATAGAAAGAGAGTTGTGTGAAGTCATTTCATATGCAAAGTATAACATACGTGGGTATAGTGATCATTTTCTGACGGATAAAAGCGATCTCTGGGACAGTACCTTGGGTGAAAATTTCACATCAACAAACATGGAATGATGTTGAAAATGAGTGTATTCGCTCTCACAATTTTGTAGTCAGAAAATTCGCATGATTTAAAAGTACTCGCATATACGTCCTGTCATTTCAGTGAATGTATATTGCTCCCGTCACGCGTGTGAAAATTGAATGAGTAAAGGAAGCAAGAGAGAACAACTTTGTATGGAATTATGATTAAATAATTTAGAAAGTGTTAACCTACTTCAATGAATCATGAATTAATTTTTTTATTTTGTATGACTTTATAGTCTGAAGTGACGTCTAGATGAATGTATTCTACGCAATGAAAGTTTTGGCAATGTTAATTCTTCTGTTGTATCGATTATTTATCTTTCATATCGTTCGTCTAATCCCATATTACCATTTCAATTCTCGATGTCTCTCATTCTAGGTTTTGAATTGGACGTACCTCGCATCATTAGAATCTCTCACTACCGTCAGATTTCTAATACTAAAAACATTCGAACATTGTACTGAAGGCCAACACAAGTCAATAACATTCGTTACATCACAAACAGCGACTCTAGTTGAAATGGTGAAAGAGAATAATTCAATGGTTACTTTTTAATTGTTGTATTTGTAAATGCGAAATGTAGCGTGATACTGAAACTTATGGAGCGATAGGAGTTTGGAGGTGGGTGGTAGGGGTTATTGTAGGTGGGCTTAACTGAAATTACTTACTTGACCCACGTGAAGGGTTAGTGTTACTGACATAGTGAATAGAGTTAAGAGTTAATGACATAAAGACTAGTAGAAGGTGGATAGAAGGAGTGTTCGCTTTTCAGTAGTCACAGCTATATGAACTGGGACATTGAAGTGAAAAGCTATAAATTTTTTCTCTGACCCCGCCGTGAATGGAACCCGGAGTGACTCGGTGACGAGCAAGCCCCCAGCCACCGAAGGGGAATGATAACCTTTTAACAGAACATCAACACTTAAATACATTTGTTAATATTGTCTATTTTGTTTTGTATTACATAGAAAGGTATGCATGAGGGATACGATAGATTAACAAAGATTGAATATCTGGAGCTTTGTAATAGCTGTAGCGTGAGTTCGAATGAATCGTAATAACCATTTTTCGCGTTGCTGCTCTTCGAAGTTCATGTGTACACCGCTGCAGAGCGCTGGATGATCGAGACGAAGATCTGGGGTTTGAATCCGGAGTAAAGCTTGATTGTTTGTTTCAAGTTGTCCCCACTGAAGACGACGGGAAACTACCTACGAGTACGCTAAAACAACAAAATTCCTCTCATTATTGTCCTACCTGGAGATGATTCCAATTATCATTTAGTTTGAATCGGAATCATTTAGTTTGAATCGGAATCATTTAGTTTGAATCGGAATCAATTATCATTTAGTTTGAATCATATAGGTTCTCTAGGCTTTGTCTAGGGGCGTGTTTATTGTAACAATAAATCGTGAATTTAGTGTTATTTCAATTCTTATGATTTTTAAACACTATACTCAAAATAATCTATAGTTCGATAATAACTTGTACATGTAATTTTTTGCTTAAAATTACAAACATATTGACATTCTATTAGTATTATAACTCGCAGCTAACTTTTTATCTTATCTAGGAACTTTTGCTGAAATTTTTGAATCCGCCTCTGCCTTAGGGCCCTTGATCGGAATTGATGGGATGGTCCCTTGCTTGCTTCCGGAGAGTAAATTAGTTTTTTTTCCTCCACGTGGTCATACGCAGTTTGTACTGTTTTTTGACAATAAATTTATTTATTTATTTATTTATTTAGAAGTATCATTCACGGCTTCATTATTATTGACAAAATTAACCCGACGGTTCTCTCATCAAAACAGTCATTGCCAACATTCTCAACGGTTCTACATACTCTTAAGAATACATCCAAGATAGTAACCAATAAGTAATACGATAAAACGTATATTAATTGTAAAATCAAATTAATTATTTTAACAATTCGTAGAAATGCAATAATGCTTCATATGCCTTAATTCGTAAATTTCGTCTTGCTATGGTAAAAAGTAAGAGCACTGGATTTACTCGAATGGGACTGGTTCAATTGCACGTAAGGCATCCAGGCACCTCGTTCACTCACTTATGATGTCTATCATTCTTCTTGGGAGTCTGCGAGAACGTGGGGCTAAATTTGAATAATTTACGATCATATCATCTCAACCGTCAGCTGATAATTATAATAAATTGAAAATTTGTATATGGATGAATTGAATATTTGTAATGTAATAAGTGCTTACATTTTAACACTGTGTTTAAGATAAAAATAGATTTAAAAAATTTTTCCTTCCACACAAAAAAGGAAAACAAATAGATCTACCCCGAAAAGACTAAATACATTTTGAATTCAAGTAGTCAACTTTGGTTCCCAGAAATTGAAGCATCACTGTGTGTTTTGTCGGTTAGTGTGTGAGTAGTAAAGGCCTCTTTCGTAGTAGATGTTGCAGATCCCACGAAAATTCTCAAGTAAAGCGAATGAGTTGTTTTTCCCCCTTTCCTTCTAAATCGTTTGTGTGTTGTTTTCATTTTTAATTTCAATCGTATCAGTCAATTGTTGCATCCTTCATTTCGTCGTTAGTTTGACATTCATTTCATCGCGATACTCATCATCGTTTAAACAAATGTAACACGATAAGAAAGACTGTCCAGTTAATGATTGCGAACGTTCCTTTGTGAACTCACAAATCCATGCGGAGTAAACCAACAACTTACTCATATATTCTCTTGTAAACTAGCATATCCATGGAAGAATTTTGAAACTACCAGTGACGATTCTACTTAATGTTTTGAATTGGTTAAATATTGATTCAAAAGATGTGGACATCTTAAAAAAATTGTTTTTCGAAAAATTAATAACATATATTATTTCTGATTTTCTGACAAATAAACTGATTTTGGATAATTTCTTTTTGAATGCCACTTCTTTCCAACAGAAGCATTAATCAAGATCTAAACCGTAGTTATTTTTCGAAAGAAGACGGTCGAATTTTTGGAGTATCACAATGTAGCATATAAGAAAGTAAAAAAATGTGTCATGACATTTCTCCCACATATTCTTCTTTCTCTGTATGGATTACTTGTTATACTTATTACCACAAATAGTGTGAACCTAACGACATGCATACAGTACTCAGCATGCTCTCCCACTACTTCCTTACTTTTCAAAATTCATGTAGAACTCTCGATTCCCATCAAGACGGGCAACGCACCGGTTTCTCTACGATGCTGACAAGCCATACGATCGGTTCGAGCTAATTAGCATGAATCGCACTGAAGGGAATATAGCAACGCTGTCTCCCATTACATTTCCCCTCCTAGGTCTCTGCTTCTTTTATTTTTTTATCGTTAAAGAAAGGACAAAATATACTTCAAAATTGAGTTATATCGTGAATTAAGTATCAAAAGCAAGACGTTTATCTCTCTAAAGTTGTAAAATTAGCTCCATTTTTTTAAAATTCATTTTTGTTAATGCATGGTTAACACTAGTATTTGATTGTTTTCATTATAAAAAAAAATATTTTGTTACGGACATCATATTGCACTAACTGGACTGTCAAATCACATATTTGTCGGAATCACATGTTGCAAAATCACATGTTGCAGGAATTGACAAAGCTCTAGAGCAGACTTTAAGCCTTCACATTAAGAGATCGGATTCTTTTCATTAAGAAGCCAGAAGAAGAATCTTATGTTCGCTCGAGTGTGTTCCAATGGGAGTATAGTATATGCACGTGAACCGTGACGCAAGTCACGAAAGTAAAAGTAAGTTTATGGAGGGAGGGCGTTATTTTCCCACTGTATTGTATATGGTTCCTTGATTCAATAAAATAATGTGTATGGTAAAAAAACATTTTAAAAAACTGAGAAACCCTTCTCCGCGCAAGAATCTCCGATGTGCGTCATCTTGAATTATTGGCGACGCAAAAAGGCCGAGTGAGAGAATGAGCAAACGAGGGAACAACAGACGCCTGTTGCTAGCAGGAGACCCTTGGCCGCACCGGATGCTCCATCAATGGCGTCAGTAGGCGTTTCCGGTGGCGCGCGTCCGTGCGCATGCAAATGGTCCGCTCCCGCGCACGCCCCCGCCACGCCCCGACCCACTCGTATCCTCTGGAGTCACTCACATGTCATGTCCATCACGTTTTTTCTTAAGGTAGTGCAGAAACGGAAGAGAGGAAGAGTGTTACTGGAAATCTAAGATCGTCCACCGTCCGGAGTCCTCACCCAGTTTTATATTTGCCCAGTCGTCTCTAACAATTTCATGTTGTGGGTTAAATAGATACATAATAATAATAATAATAACAATAATAATAATAACAATAATAATAACAACAATAATAATGTTGATTATAATGACAATAATTATAATAATAAATTTATTGTGAAGAAAGCATTACAATTTGCTTATGACCACGTGGAGGGCAATAAACTAGTTTACTCTCTGGAAGCAAACTTAGGACCATCCCATTAATTCTGATCAAGGACCCTAAGGCAGAGGCGGGTTGAAAAATTTCAGCAAACTCCTAAATAAGATAAAAAGTTAGCTACTTATTATAATGCTAATAGAATATCAACAAATTTGTAATTTAACACAAAAATTTATTTCACAAGTATTAATTATTCTCGAACTATAGATTATTCCGAAAATAGTGTTTATTCCTCTATAAAAACTGTCCCCAAAATATAGATCTTACGTTTAGGCCAATTTATTTCAAAGATGTAGCTCCTGAGCACTCTCCAAATGGCTGAGAACATTCCATTCATTTATCTGTATGTTCAGAATTGTGCTACTCAAATAGTATATGAACACGATGTGTCCTGTCTGTTGAATTAAAGGGGGGGGGGAAGCCAGGGAATTTCTTCCCCTTTCACTTTTATCCCCTCTTCAACATTTTACGTTTATTTCCGATCCTGAAAATATTCCTCCTCTCGAGATTGACAATAACAGTCAAAATTAAGTTATAATTTCAACTAATGTGGCAACAATGTTTCATCGAATGTATGTACATCATTATAATAAGACACCCTAGAAATCTTGATTATAAGAAGAAGAAAATAATACATGTTATACAAGTTAGATATGCCCTCCCTCTGAATTTAATGACATCTTGGCAATTTTATAAAACTGAATTGAAAAATGAAAAGACATGCTTCAAAAGTTTCCACTCCCTCTACATTTTCCTTAATTCGAGCAATGGTTTTCCATTTAGAGTTATCGCTAAATGTTTAGAATTATATCACTGGAGTCATATTTAGACTACACTTTTTCTTCCATTAATCATCGATACGTAGTAATTAAATATACCAGTTTCAAGAATGTATATGTGAGTGTATGTTTTTGTGTATTATATAACAAACTCGTGTAATGTGTTTCGTTTACAAAATTTATTTCAATGAAGTACAGTATTGGCAATATTATTTAAATTTTACTATGATTACTGATATCTGTCATTGCAATGCCCAAACATAAAGAATATTTTGAAAATTCAGTAACAAACGTTACAGAGGAAATTTGTCACTTCTTAAAACGTTAGTGTTATTAGGATGATAACTCTTCTGAATATCAACGAATCAATTGATATTCTGATTTGTCACGATCGAAAATATTGTCAGATATAAAAACAAGATTGTTTTTCATTGTGGTTTGACTTGATCTCTCAACTCGACCAAGAAATATGCCACAAGGTCTCTGCCTTCCCCGTACCAACTGGTAAATGTGAATACGACGAATTGAATTCATATATCGTATTAAAGGGTGAGGAGAAGACACTTATCAAACGCAAGGATTATCAGTTTCTCACTAAAATTTTTACTTTACACTCGTAGAATGTAGATTGTGATCATGTGATATATATGATTTTGTGTAGAATTCTGTGATTATAGAACATTAAATCTTGGGAAATGGTACTCAACTGATTTTTATGTGCTGTTAAGACAGTGGTATTGCGGTCATCATCCTATCCCACATCAGACCCCGAAGGGTCCATGGGGTTCGCGGAGAGTAGAGCTTCGCAATTTCTTGACCTCGGTACTAGAAGGAGGAGATGTGGTCAGCATCTCGCCGGTTTGACTCCAGGATAGACCCTGGTACTCATTTTTACAGCAGGGTGAGTAGGCCTGGGAGTCAGTCTGCATGTTCAGGTGTGATGAAAAATCCCTACCTCATCGGGAACCGAACCCCGCCCATCCAGCCAGCAAGTCAGCGCTCTACCCACTGAGCAACGCTGACTCCATCCTATTCCACTTATCGGGATGAAATCAGGAAATGAAGAGGGGAGGTTATCATGAACGGAAAATGACTGGGGAAATGATACCCCCAAAACGTGTCAAAACATTTACGCCTTAACCTGGGAATCGAACGGACTCCTTTCTTTAGTCCGATCAGTTCGGTATTTATGAAAAACTTTACATTACTCAAGTTCCATTGACCTCTGAATTGACACGCATGTCATCTTGGTATGCTCAACAAATTTATGAGAAATTCGAACGTTATTGACTGTTTTATGTTCTCTTCGCGTAATTTCTATAGACATTCCTATTAACTGTATACCATCGTTTTTAAAGGGTCATTTATACATGATAGAAGTATTTGGCAAGCTACTTCTCCGGCATATTCCATGACCAGAATGTGTTAAACGATTACTTATACTCAGCTAAGAAGTCTGACATTGTACGGTCATTTAAAGATCTTCACATCTATAGAATTTCTTTCCGTGTCTACTCCACCTATTCCTTTCAGCCATTTTTGAAGCTCACATTTAAGAGGTTTCGTTACAAGGATGACTACTGAAGCATGACCATAGTATTCGAGCACTGACGGTATACTCTGCCCTACCCTTTAATTTTACGACCTTGAAAGGAATCTTAAACCCCTCTTTTGTGTGTTGACATGAGCCCCACTTCTATGATCTCAACAGGTAAGAGATGCGGCGGATCAAAGGATCTGAAAGACAAGACCTCTTACAAGAAGGATATTGGATTCTCTTTCTCTCTCTTTGAGAGTGGGGAAAGTTGAAATGAGAGAAGCATGTTACAGAGTACTTCACATAATTCGTTAATGTGATTGGGCGTTGAGTAGGAATTATTTCCTTAATTATTATTAAACTATTTCAAAAGGTAAAAAGAGAGCTCTTCACTACAACTATGGGTTGACTGTATTTACAATCACTCCCCTCCAAATAAAGACATTATTATTATTATTATTATTATTGTTAGCTCCTTTTCTTGTATTTGTCTGTTAAACTATGTACATAATCAAGTTATTAGAATTGTTGCCCAGTAGAAATGTGTAAAGGAGTTTAATACTTTTATGTACACGGATTTTATTACCTAACAAACCTTATTCTCTAGCGTTGACATAAGATTTTAAAAAATATTGCAAGCAATCCTTGGTGTGAAATATTAAGTATGTTTAAACTCACAACGTCTGAGTACCTACTCTTGGACAACGGCGTATCTAGACCGTAGTCAAGGGAGGGGGTGGGGGCTAACCGAGGAGGGATCTGGGGAGCATTTCTGTTTGAAAATCAAGGTTTTACGACACAAATTTTACAAATATTGTCTTTTAAATAAAATACATCAACTCGCCAAATAAATAATGAACAATTAACAATATTAAGTAGTAACCAAATTTATTAATTGCTTAAAGTGGTAAAGTATGCACTTATCTGTTGAGAGTTCTGGTCCAATAGGGGACCTACAGCCCCCTTAACCCCCCTCATAGATCCGACACTGCTCTTGGAGGAATGTTTGCATCGTCAACAGTCAGGTGAAAATTGTGACGGACCGCGACTCGAACCCGGGACCTCCTGCTCTGGCATCACATGTGCTGTCCACCACACCATCTTTATCAGTTTTAATTTTCTATGATGCAAATAGCCCTTAAATACTAGACATCTTTTTTTATAATAAAACTGAATGTGACTGTTATTTCTCAGATTTAAAAAATAGAACGCAATAGATTTTATTTTTAAATTTACATGCTTTTTGTATCAATTGAAATTAAATAATTAAATGAATGGAAATATTGTATTTAATAGACAAGGGAGGCGTGTTGTAGGTATGTATGGACTCGGGCACGATCGGCGAAGGTTGAATATAATGATGTCACTGTGCACAGAGCCATCGACAATCCACATATTGTACCCAGACTGCTGTTCTTACGTACAAACATGGTCTCATCTTACGAACCAGGAATGAAGGAGAATTGTCCGTTGATGATATCATTATCTCCTTTGCACGAGACAGACTGATGGTAGAGTAATACTTATGCATATGTTATTAGTGATAATAGTATTGATTACGTCATCGTGGGTAGGATATTTGATTGTTTTAGGAACAGATGGCAATTTGTGATACATAGTAAAACATTCGTATTTATTTTGCAATTGCAGAAACACAAGACTTGTTTCTCTTGAAGATGTTCCTAATATGGACGTTAGGGCAAGAAAGAAGGAAAGCACTAGTTGTATTGTTCATTAGAAGACATTTGCAGGACTTCATTCAAATGTTTGCAACCGTCGAAACTAGAAAAAATATTCTTTTGAAGAGAAACTGTCTACGTTGGAACTTCACTGTAAAGTTAATTTTGCGTCGAAGTTTTAAAAGTAATTTTTCATTGGAACACAGACTATCCATTACTTAAAAACTTTATAGTTTTAGTTATTTACTTACATCATACACTGGAATATTTTAACATCAATGATAAAGTAACATCTCTCCTTCCCAATTTCCTCTCCCAAGTCTATCGGTTAATGGAGCAAGTGGCTTCATGGCTGGAACCTCGCCAAAAAAGATAAATAATAATAATTATTATAACTGATATTGTCAAAAGACATCTGAGAAAGAAAACGCGTCTTTTGATGTAACAAAAATACGTTAATTGCCCTATTATTTTATATTAGTACATTTGACGCAGTTGACTTCGATATGTCACTGTTTTAGCTGTTATCAAATCAGAATGTTCTATCAAAAGAAACGAAATTTTTTTTAAATTACAGGAATCTGTCCATTGAAATTAATAGATTCTGGGGTGTTAAAACAGAAGTAATTCCTATTGTCATTGGAGCTTTGGGATGTCACAAAAATAAATTAAATAAATCCTAGTAAAGATCCCAGGTAATACTAAGGACAGTGAAGTGTGGGAAATTGCATTACTGGGAACATTCTGCGCAAGGTACTTTAAAACCATGAAATTGAAAAACCTGATTCTGAGGAAGCTGGCTGCAACCTGGACCGTCTAACAAATGAAGCCGACGCTAACATCGACAGACGTGAAGAAATTATGAAATAATAATAATAATGTTCGCGGAAAGATCCTATATAGTAGTCAAAAAATTGCTTCGAACTGTGACATTTCTCCAAATCAGCTGAGAATCAATTGAGAAAAAAGTTCCTCTTTTTTTTAATGTATCTTTACCGTTTCAACGACTACAGGTAGGAACAGCTGATCATGTATAAACCTCCATTCTCATGCGGATGTACCCACCGCTCACAAGTCATTCATTGTTATTGTGCATCCCCATCAGCTGACCCGGGCAGATGGAAGCTTATACCTGCGCTGTGAATGAGTGTGTCTTCGTACATCGTATGTTACCACCTGCAGTCTACAAAAGGGGCGGCGGCGCGGTTCCCATCTGGTCTCAGCTGATTGCAGCTTTGGAGGGAAACGATGCTAGCAACTCAGGTAGTAATGGTTCCACACAATGGGACTTCGACAGCTATCCGAGCATAACGCCGATGTCAGCTTTATTCACGATGTGAGTAAACGCTAGATCAAAGCTCGATGTCATGGCTGATCGGAAGTTACAAACGAGAATGATTCCTCCTGCCGTCTAAAGGAATTGTGTTTCGATCCTTATATATGAGGTTTGAAAAGATTTGTCTTCTCGGTTTTATTAAATGTATTTTTCTGTGGTGTGGTTCAGAGAGAACCATAGTTTTTTACAGAATTACGGTTTTTACAGAAACGAGATTATTTATTTACATCAAATAATTGCAATATTTTGTGTTTACACTTAATCTTGGCGCAGTTTTGTTTGTACTGCTCAATAGCGATCCGTATTTTCGTGGATGTTATTTTTGGGATTGGTGAAGTACTTCGTTGGCTAGCTTCCGGAGAGACAATGTCAAAGAAAATTAGTGTATTATCGTCTGCATAATCATGCACAATTTTAGCTAATTTTTGGCAATAAATTATATTCTAGACCATATTACTTGTTAGGTTATGAGTTTTTAGATGCAAATATAATATTTTCTCAAGAGAACAAAATTAATCAATGTTGTCATTAGTTTTGAAAGCTTTAATATTTTTCTATAAGAATGCATACATTCACATTGGCATCTGCTTTCAGCAACTTGACATTTAGCTTGACAACTGGTGAAAGAAGCCAGCTAAGAAAAACCTGCCAGAGAAGTATAGCAAACCTTATTGACAATAGTTTTTTTCCAAAAGAACAAGGTGTAGTAGGAATGGTTTGATGTAAATAAATAAATGAATACACTTTATTGTCAAAGAAGCAGTTACAAACCACTTTATTCTCCAGAAGCAAGCAAGTGATTGAATGCCGAAATTCAAAGACTCCAATCAGCATTCTCTACCATTTTAGGGTGAAATTTGTTCCAGATTGTACGAGGGAGGTAGATTCTCAGCACTGGCTCATTCTAAAACTCCCTTCAAATATTTTCTCTTCAAAAAGTTTGAAAACCGTATAACTCTCTTCACAAGATTAAGCTTCAGATACTGAAGTAGTTCTTTTTTTCATCTCTATATTGCAAAGTCCACCAATCGTGTTAAATCAATTTGTATCATCTCTTCCCAAGAAAACCTTTGTGTGGGTTTTGTAGCTTACCGGAAAATATTTTCTTGAAATTATCCATAGACGAACACTCACGGGAAAAAACGTTTGCCACAAGTCCTTTAAAAAGATAAATGATTCGATCGAGTGATTCTTTTCTCCGAAGAAACTACCGGAAACACCCACAAGGTGCATGAAGATGCAATGAGAAGGTCGAACAGCTGACCGGAAGTGTCTCACTAGTGAGTCGTTCGTTCCTTTGCATATCTCGCCTTTACGTCTTTTTCATTCATTACACGTAAGCTATGCAGAATAATTAATTTTTCTCAAATACGCTGTACAAGTTTTTTTAATTCTCCGCGTTCTCATTCTTTATTCCCGCCACCAGGGCCTTACGACGTTGATGAAAGTTTGTGTTAAATGATCACTATCTCTCAAGCAAAACTGGCCCTACAGTGACACGAAGTTAATCAAATTTCATTTTAAAAACTGCACATTCCTTTCTCTCTCATTGTCTCCTGGCTAGGGGTTCATATTTTCGGTCTCAAATTCTCGTGTTTGCTAAATAATCAAAGCGGTGAGTCATGTAGTCAACTGGTGTCATTTTACTGGCCTGTTTTCATAAAGTTATTTACTCAAGTTACGAAAAGAAAATTTTCAGTGGAGTGAAATTACGTTAACTTTACTTTTATGTTTATAAAATATTTATGAAGTCTCCTTGCAATTAATTAAAGAAGTAAAAAGAAGTTGGTTATGTGGTTAAAATTTAAAAAGAAACTTGACTTAAATATCGAATATAGTTATACGCATTCTTTGCTTCATCATCAATGTTATTCTCTCCAAGTAAGGAAAAAATGTATCATTCCTTTTTCTCAATTCGCGAATTGAATTAATACATTCGATGTATTATAAATTGTATATTCAAGACGTTATTCATTTGGTATTTGATTCTTTTGTTTATAGACTGTATATGATTATCGTATAATAGTGCTCTGGTTAACTCTTTTGATTAATTATGGAAATGTTTCACAAATAATACAAAGGAAAAAAGTTGCATTAAGAGCATAGTTGGTATTGTCTAGAAATATATTGTTCTTCATCTTAACTTAAGTATTAAGCAACAGCCTATCTAATTTACTAGAGAACATGCCGTCCTGTTATCCCAATGTTTCATTTATGTGTCCTGTGAACGTCCTTTCAAGTAGGCGGATACAGTTTTTTTCCCCTCTTTTGGTTGCCAAGGCCTGTCAGTGATTACTTTTGCGTGTTCTTCCTAACACTGACATGATTCCAAGAATTGAAAGATATACGATCGTGCGCTCCGTTTCAAATCAGTCGTGTTGTTTCTTTTGCAGGACACGGATTAAAGGTCTCAATCGTGATTCCCTGCTCTCTTTCTCTGCGTTACCATCAGCCCGTCAACGATGTCTATTCGCACTCAGAAACATCGCGATTTATTTGACCATAAACAGTGTCGCTGAAGGGAGTGAAATCGTTTTAGGTATGACATCAAACTGATAAAATTAGTCACATATGAAGATACGTTTCAATAATTTAATTTCATTAACGTAGATGTTCCATTTATTGAATTACTTGGACAAAAGTTAACAAATCACTAGTTTCCATCTCTTAAATGGCCGAGATGTGACACTGAATTTAGCTCAACCATAAAATTATATTATTGTTAAATATTGTTTGTTCTTGTATGATATTTTGATGGTATGAATTTCAATTAGATATTTTAGGAAATTGTCCATCCTCATATTCTGCTTGAACATTTGAACAATATTAACTGTTTTCTCAATGTTTAGGATGTTCTAATTAAATATTCATCTTCGTGATTTGAGGGATACTTATGTACAACTTCGCCAAAAGGGGCCCGGTAGTACTTGTAATTATACTCATGTGTTGTGCTGTCGTAGTAAGAAGCAATCTCTGTTATTGACATGCCAAAGGGATGTATGTCAATGAAGAGTTTACTGATAGGTTATTAGCAAAGTGGATGTTTGTGGTCTCATTTGCTGATTTCATTTATTTTGAAGTTACTTTCTCTGTCTACGCAAGAAGCTTTTTTCCTGGTTCGAATAACAGTGCTGACCGAGTCTCAATACGGATGTTGAATTAGAAAGTTCGAAATATTTTCCAAAACAAATGCGATATGTAACAAAATAAAGAAGTGAAATATTCCTATTCAAACAAAATAAGTGTACAGAAACTCCGATAAATGTGATACAGTTTTAACTCTGCATCCTTGCCTGACCAGATTTCTTGTTTTAATCTGGACAACAATTTTCCTCAAGAAACCTAAACGGTAGATGGAGAGCAATTAATATCAAGATTTGCTACAAAATCCTGAACCGGTCCCAATGGAGACGAGAAAATATAGATGATACTTTTGATAGTTTTTACTGTCAAAACGAAGGATTCCAGTAAAATTACGTTGACAAAATTGTTTTTTCTTCATCTACTTTGAATATTCCATGCAATTCCTCAACACCTTTTTCAACGACATATATTGCCTGTTTTAAATATATGAATACTTCTTGCCTTCTGAATATGAAATGTTATTTTTTAATGGGTGATTAATGAAGAAAACTTTTGTCTGCCTACAATTAAAGAAAAAGTCTCTGTTAATAATAAATATGACGTCATTTTTTGCAATTTGTTCGTGTTGCTATTTGTATAATGTTTATGATATTAGCGATTCATATGTTTTTTATAATTCAATTTTTCTCAGGGACAAAAATCCTTTTTATTTGTGATATGTATTTTTGTAGCTAACTAAATTTCCAAAGCATATTGTCGTATGGTCAAAAAATAGCATATGGTTCAAGAATGTGAGGTCACGATGATTGAGCCAACAGGTTTCCAGTTTTCGTGTCGATAAGTCCAGTTTTTGTGTCGGAACACAATAGACTTTCGCGAACAAAAAAGTTTGAAAAACTAGTGGTGCAAGACCATTGCACCTCATACGTTCTCATGTACGTTTCTCAGTCTGCACTAGAGAGCGACACGAAAGCATTCTATTAAGAGAGGGTTCATTTTAACCTGTTACTCTATATTTTGGTCGTCCTCATTTTACCCATTTTAAAAAGTTTATTAAAGAAATACTTTTACTAGCATTTATATAAAAGAATTTCTAATATACAAATTCTGTTCTTTTTTTGAGAGAGATAATATAAGCAAGATTTATATTATATTTCAAAAGATATATTTATTAATAAATATAAAGATAATTAGGATATTATTTACGCTAGAATAAAGCCGGCAGACCATCAATATTCTTATATAATTTAATTTAAAACTAAGGAGTTAATTTTTTTGCAATATGAAATTGCAAAATGATATTAATAAACATTAATCGTATCTTCGATTAATTTCGGTTAAACAGGTGATACTGTTTGTTTTACTTCCTTCCTGTTATTTCGAAACGCTCCTAATCTATCTCGTCAAAGAATTCTGTAAGTGTTAAAATATATTGTTTATAATAATACTATTTTTAACGATTGAAACTGCTATAAAGCATTTAATTTTATAATCATTAAAAATAAACAGAAAGATTCATCACACATTACATTCAAGACAAAGGAAACACGTAACCAAGTTAATTTTTCAAACGATAAGTAACAATATAAAATAACATCCTCACGCATCAAATAATATGCACGAACATTAAATATGACATACAGCATGAACAAGTTAACAAGAACATTTGGCAAAAGGAGCAGTGGACACATCTGATACGTAAGCTTGCACAGCCAGAAGATGCAGCATCACCGGATAAGAGGTTACGACTGGTGCGCAGAGGTCGGGTGTGGGTGGAAGGTTAACGATACCAAGAAAAACATAAGATGCAGATATTCCTCTGTTCTCATTTAAAAGTAACATATTAAAATGACATCCACAAACATATACTCCTTGGATTCATACCATTGGCAAACTTAAAACTACGCGCCATAAACATTATGTGTAACGGGTATAAGTAATAAGTGTGCAATAAAAAAAACCGTTAATTAAAAATGTATATGATAGTGTAATGAACTATAATATTTTAGTCGGGATCAAAGCCAATAATTGAAGAAATTACTGAAATTATTTTACTGCGACTATACCAAACTTCAAGCGAAATACCATTAATGCGGATGCAATGCATACTAATTGTACTATAATTACAGAAAATTTAAGCAAAAACGTTGGAGCCGTTTTTGAGAAGCATTCAAAAGAGTACTTTGACCTTCATGTGAAGCACCCTTTGTTTTAAAGCAAAAACAAAATCAGAGCACGTGCATCGACAAGTAAAATCTATCGTAAATACGAAATGTGAATAAAATTGATTCATCCATTTACTCAGAATCGCTGCGCACAGACATACGGACGTTATGCCAAAAACAACTTTTTCGGAATCAGGGATCTCCAAAACGGATATTTCCGCAAAAATCTCGTTTTCAATTTTTTTCACAATTACAATACTTTCTATATACTACGTACATGAGAAAGTAAAGAAAAACATTTCTTTGAAGTGTTAATGATCTTCTATTGGCTACAAAAAAACGACTGTGTATTGAGGAAGATATTTTTTTTTTGCGAAAGATGCTTACCTCAGTATAGGTCCTTTTAAATATGAAAGACGAATAACTACACATGTCTACGTATGTTTTAAATAAAAACTTGCAAACTATTTCAATAAGTGAACAAAGGTGGCTACTAAATGTATCAAAGTGTCGAGAAATATTATAAGAAATTATAGAAATCGGTATAAAGTGGAGTGGGAGCGTGTGAGCGATGCTCAATCATTGCTTTGGAGTCAATACATTTGTTTTTCATCCAAATGATCCAATCTAATTCCAATCAATTAGATCTGATCCAATCAATTAGAGCTAATGCAACCTGCCAAATGGAGTGGAGGGAGTCCAATGGGTCCGAACTTCTCTATTCTCTTAACCAATTATTCTGAAAAATAAAACATCACCGTAGTTAAATGTATTTAAAGGATCGTTGATGTATGTGTCAATGATTGAGTTGGCACCGAATAAATATTAATATAAACATTCATAATTCTAATAAAATTCTAGGTTCTTCAAGAGATAATTTAATTTCCACATCAGGATACCTGCCCCGTCCCCGCGCTGATAACCCATAAGTAGTAACAATGATTGCATTGGGAACATAAGTCCTCCTTATATCCTGAAGATAATTTAAATAGAACACCCGAGTCGTTGAGAAAGCAGCTGATATTGTACAAATGCTCAAATAGAATAAGAGGATGGACAATTTACTAAAAAAATCCAATCATAATCGTATAAAAACGTGGTCCAAAATATCATTCAAGGACAACTCATATTTAACAAGAAACTACCTTCATGGTTGAGCTAAATTGTGTGCCAAATCTGGCATTTAAGAGGTCTACTTTTGGTCAAGTAATTCAATAAACGATACTTCGACGTTCATGAAATTAACTTATTGAAACTAATTAACATTCGACCGATCTTCTCATTTTGGTGTCACACCCAATACGGCGTCACTCACGTCCACGCAAGAACCAACTACGATTTTAAAGGTTGTATCCACGAGAGAGCCATGAAAATCCAGTGACTGTTCCCTCGGCACCTGTCACCGAGGTACTTGGTTCGAAGCCCAAGCAGGTTTCTAGAAAGCTGAAGCTGCAACGCCCGGTGTGGTCCACTCTCGCTTGTATGTGGAGAAATGCAAGAGCTGATGATGATGACACGGTTGAGAAAAGAAGAAGGATGTGAAATGTGAGTCGCTGACTCGTTTTTGAGTTCACGTAAATGAGAAATTAGAATAATTGACATCGTTGTGTGTCAAAACGACGTTGATGTGTGTATCTAAAAATGGATACTTTACTTTCCTGAATTAAGTAGATTATCCTGAAACGAAGGTAAATTAGATGTCGATTGAAACGGAATGTGAGATCATGAAGATGGTCTACCAAAATGAATAAATCACGACATTCTACTATTAACGTCCATTATATAAACACCTGACGACGACTTGAATCCAAGTCGAAACGTTGTGAGCTCTTCACTGAGAATATAAATATTATTCGTCTATAATAGGTCGTAAGTTATTAATTATACATTTAAATCATGACATTGTCCGGTATTTGCTTTTTCTAAATTACAAGACAAATTAGCAGAACTATCCAGCGTTGGTCGGGATTTGAAAAGAAACCTAAAACTATCATTATTAGACATTCAAAATATTAAAACAATTCAGAAAAAAGCATTAAAATATTATATATTTCTATTACAAACATACAAATAATTACATCAAAGAAAAATTGATGCTGAGAATTGATATATTCTTCTCTAGAGGGTATTAAAACCCGTCAACAGAACTGGATTCTTTTTAGCTTCTTTACCCGACGTTGTCCGGAGTTTTTATGTTAAATTCTAAATTCATATGTGATTTCCTTCTTTCTCTACTTTCGTAATAAAGTTAAATTTTCACTTTCGTTAATTTAAAAAATTATATACCACGAAGGAAACCCTCAAAAATACACCAAGTTTTCACTATTGTAAGCAAATATGTAAGTAATAATGAATCATTTCAAAATTCAGGCAGAAGTAAAATACACTTTACACAGAAAATTTAATAAACAAAACGCGTAGTTAAAACCTCAGAATTCTTCGGTTTTCATTTCATTTTTAGGTTATATTCTTGAAAACTATGTTCTTCACAGCCTTAATATATTTTTCCTTCTACAATTGTTCACGAAGGTGAAACGTTTAGTAGATTGTCCGCCTCACATAACGCAATTGAATTCTAATGAACACATAGTATTAGTAGATTCATAGTCAACTTTCATTAGTATAGATTTATGATTTGGACAATGAAATGTTAGGAATTAAAGCATGAAACGTTTTCACAAGATCAATGACAATATAACTCTCAACAACGAAAGATTCATAATGATAACTTTCTACATAATCTAGTGTCTTCTTTCAAATCTCCAATTGTAGACCAACCATTTCAACTTTCCTTTCATAATACCATATATTCCAGTGAAAGTAAAGGGTTGTAAATCCATCTTAACATTGAATATTCTGTTGCATATGGATAGTAATGACAGTAATGCTAATGTGTTTTTAAGATATTAGCTATATATATATTAACAAAAGTTTTGTTCTAGATTTCATACTCACAATAATTCCTTTTTGTGTATTTCAGGACTGCTGGAGTTTACGACTGGTCGCTAGTAACGGTCACGAACTATGGCGTGAAAAAACTTGGCAACACCCATATTTGTAAGTAATTTCACATTAATTAATTCGAAGTAATTTGTGAATGATACATGAAACGAAATAGTGTGTCCTTGGGAAGGCCACCGCCAATTACCATTTCAATTGCATGTAAAGAATAATAACCAATAGACTTCATTTTCCCTCCTGCAATTTTATCCATTAGAAAGGGCATTACAAAAAATTGTCACTATTTGAAGGTCAGGTTTTTTTAGTTGAAAGATTATTGAATAATTTACCAACCAAAAGAATTGTTTCTCATTCCTTTTTATTACTAAAACAATGTATCTCGATATCTTGCTCATTCATAAAATGTATAGTACATAGAAAATCCTAAAACGCCCAAAACTTGGACCAGAACGTTGTTCTGGAAAATATATTCATTTTCGTACATTATTCATTGTCACACTACACAATATTTTCTGCGACCCACAGAAAAGCTTCTTTACGTAGTTAACGTATAAATTCATGACGATTATGTTACATACGTTAAGAATTTCTTGAAGCTTGATATGGCAAATTGCTTTCTAGTTAATTTTTTATAAAATCCGTTTTTCGTTGATCGTATCAAATTTAGTGCATAATGAAAAATTCAATTCAAATTATTTGAAGAATTCGCGGTTGAAGAATTTTAATAGATCTTGATGGAGATTAAAATAGTTTACTCAAAACTAGTAGTATTTACTCAGTACTAGAAGTTTAAAATATGAAAACTTCATTGGAGAATTATTTATAATAATGCAATGTAAATTATTGTGTTTGTTGATATATCGGACTCACCGAGAAAACTTGTGATGTAAGCTATAACTTACGTATACAATACAATTTTTCTTTCTTTCCAAAACACAATTGCTTATTGGTGTAAGACTATGTTTACTGAATAATCCTTAAATGAATATTATAGACATTTCTGGTGACGCAACTCGATCGGCAGATAGATATGAACACTAGGGTCATGGCTGAAAGAAAAGATAATCCCTGCATTCTTTGAATGTCGTTCTGTTGTGACGTTCTCTGATTTGTAATGAATTATGAATGAGCATAATAATCGTTATTATTCATAACGAATACTTATCTCTATTTTCGTCTGTTATTTTATTGCAACTTCACCGACATCCAATAGACAAGTAAAAAATTTGAATACGAGAAGTCTCCCTTAAAAATGAGAGCAATATTGTAGTATATCAATATTGTTTGATGATAGCGAGACCTAAGACCCAAGTAATAATAGTTATAATAATAATATGATAACTTTCGGTCAGGTGAAAATGGCGACGAGCTGGGAATCGAACCCGGGAATCATCCTAGAGGTTAACTCCACTGCGATCAAAGGAGAGTTCCCNCATATATTCTCCAAGTGTAAGGTACGCGGAAGAAGTATACTAATAATAATAATAATATTTCAACATTTATACTTTAATTTTTCTAGAATATTATATTTTTAAAGGAATGAAATATGAAATTATATTTTTCTACCTTTCTTAGAAATAGTTGCAGAATTCTAAAAAATGTGCATCAATAATACGCATAAATTACTTTAAAGACAAAATTGCGAAGAAATCGACCATTAAAAATGGAGTGAGCAATTGGTTTAAAATCCGCCATAAGAATTCCCCTACACATATTTTCACCGAAACTTTAATATCTCTTAATAAAACATAATTTATCATGACGTTCTCAACTTCTTCGTTAACCCTATTGGTAGTTACATATACTTACTATGACAATTTTTAAAACCTTGAATAAAATTATTATTTATTATTCTTGTTTAAGGGTTATATTCGCCAAGGTACCGAATTAAACTCATGTCTAATTATTGTGATGTAACTCCACACCCATTCCCAAGTGAAAATTCCGTTTGTCGGGGATTGTGGGCCTTCAAAACGTTTTGACATAAATCTAACCTTTCTAACAGTCCTTTCAAGAAGGACAATTAGGCAGCTTCACTGCTTAAGTATTCCAATGTGGTTTATTCGCTATTTGTCTCCAAACAGTACAAGAAATCAGATCACAGATAATATCAACAAAGTCATTCGCCATCGAAGATACAGGTGTCCCAAGTGGCATTGTTTGATGCATTACAGATCCTGGCTCCAGAGAACCTCTGATGAGCCAAGGAAGGATAGGATGTGGTACCATCTCCCCCCTTCCCATCATATAAATGTCATTCGAATCTTCCGGGAGTTAATAATACACATGTTAAAAAAAATTACGAGAAAATCGTTATAATTTGTTAATTCGCATTATCTAATTAAAAATGTATGTGAGATGGCATCCCAGCTACTCCAGCGTTTTGTCAAATTACCGCAAACAACATCTTCTGAGAAATAATTGGCGTGCTCTACGAGCTGTAGAAATTTTGCGCCATATTTCATGGTACTTACCATATTGCTGGTATCAGATGTATCTACTTCGCCTCCCGATAGGTCAAGACCCCCCCTCCCCCTCCCACCCCCGACTTCCACCAACCCTCTTACTGAAAACACATTTGCGAGGGGCCAAAGGATACTGTTCCACCAATCGGTCCCTTCTTTTTGTGGGGTCAGATTAGGGACAGTCGAATTGCGTCGTGAGCAGCGCGGTGGCCAACGTCGGAACCAACTTGCGGCCATGTTTCTTCGTCGTCTGCTGATACGACCTTCCAAGGAGGCGTTGTGGGCGGCCTCGACTCAGGGCAATGAGTGAGCGACGGCGCTGGAACGCGTGCACTCCCGTAGTGTGGGCGGTATGGTGGCTGACGACACGCTACGTGTGGCCTTGTTCAAAGACGCAGTCGCTCTGATGGTGAAAGGCGAAATTTTTACTCTGCTTTTCGAGCTCATAATATTTTTACACATTGAGAAAACATTACGGATGAGAGTACCTTAGGATTGGATATGATATCCATATTCAGAGGAAGCGAAGGAATTCTCCAAGCCTTTGAATATGGCATTCCGAATGTTTCGGGTACAATAAGATTGGGACGTCACATCCAAAGGTTTGGATAATTCCTTTGCTTCCTGTGAATTTGGATCTCTCATCATCCAAACGTGTTCTCTCCGTGTATGACCCTCCACTACACATGACTAAACAACTGAAATAATTCCTTAAATCAAAAAATCTTTCACAGTTTTCAAGATTCATCAGAATCCTTCACTACCGCTTCTCTTACTTGTAAATTAATGACATTATGAAGTTCAACTGTATGTAACGAGGGTGGGAACTGAGTTAACCAAACCTCCCTCTCACCCCGTAATTGTAATTAATAGTTGGTATTTTCTAGTCCAAGCAACAATGTGCGTATGTAGATGAAGTGAGTCGGAGCATATTTTCTAGGTTTTTGTCTAAAACTTTATTAATATTATATTGGGTTTGTTTCATGTCCATCTGCCTCAAATATACTTACGCGTAAATTGTTGTACAGGTTCAGCCATTAACCTTTCAAAAATATTAAAATTAATATGACTTTGTATTGTTATCCTTCCGAATCAAATTGTGTAACGGGGAATGCCTTCGTATTTTGGTCACGTTTCTTGGGATACTAAGCAAGAGGTTAGCTTATTTGTAATTGTAACTAGTACAAGCTCTCATAATGGAACCATAGACTTGACAATAGCACCCTGTTATACATTGTTCCTTCGATGCTTTGTTATCTTTAACATGTGAATAACCTTGTTTAGTGATGTTTTCATAAATATTTAATGTATCAATGCACCATATAAGTGTTTTTTGTTTTTTATTTTGGTTTTCAAAGTGAAAAACAAAAGCTATTTATTATATAAATATAAGACTAGAATTTCGTGCATTCCACTTCACATTTGTCTATTTATTTATTTTGACAAAATTACCTTTATTTTGATAGATCTTTAGATCTCTCATTGGAACAGATTAAAGACGTTTAATTTATCATTCTTTGATAATGTTGCCAACACCCCACAACTTCCAAGTAAATGTCGATTATTTAAAGTTACAATAGAATTTTGCTTCAGCAATAGCAGATTGCTGAATTGCATTGGAATAATTTCACAAATATTCCCTCAGTCATTCACCATCAACTTGGGAACAGATCGATCTAGTGTACATCCTAGAACATCCCAGAGACCTTTCCCCCCGTCTCCATTCCTTCCCGATCTTCACCTTCTCGCACGCCGAGAGTCAGAACAAGAGTATCTCGCGAAAGCGTCTCCTTCTCGCCTCTGGGAGCGATGGCGCTGATATCACGTAAACAAATGAGCCGAGAATCTCGTGAGATGCCACCTCCCATGGCGTCTCTGACAGCGGCGAGTCACCGAGTTCCCCTGCCGTGAGCCTCGGCGGTTCTTAATTACACGGGAAAGAGCCACCAATGCTGTTCAATTTTGAATGTTTTTAGAAAGAACAGAGAGATGATGGGACACGTGGTTCTTTGCAAGGAGAGGAGACAGTAGAACATGTAATTTGGAAATGCGAGTTATATGGAGCTGAACGAGGGCAGTCTTTCGCAGAAATGAAATCTAAAGAACAGAACACGAAGACAACTCACCGAAAGATAGCGAATAAAGAGAATTATGAGGTCTTCAATAATTATATCACGTGACTATGGGAAATAATATAAGGATTCATGAACTAGACACGTAATGTATTATTAGGTGTCAGTAATTAGTGTAATGTTAGGTGTCAAGTAACGTACGATGTAATGTAATGAGATATATGTCTTGTAATGTCTCACGACGAAGACATAACTTAAAATAAATAAATTGAAAAAGTGTTTTTGTGAATATCGGGCTTACTAAGTGACGAGACAAGAAAATATTGATTTCATCTGAGCAATACACTTAGTACTTCAATTTAAAGCTTTAAACTGGTATACTCAATTTATTCATTCAATACTTCAAGTCTTTCACGAGATACACCGTAAAAAATTACTAGATTTTAATAATGATATTTTTCTCTAGTGTTCGCTTTATTTGGTAATAACTGATACTTCGTATATACTAAAAACTATATTAAAAGCTAGACCCGAACAGGTTTTCCTCCGATTTTCCACGTGTTCTTGGAGATGGAATGTGCCTATCTTTGCTTTCAGAGTTAAAACGTTGAGTCATGCTTAGTTTTCTCCGCTCTTGTATTACAAAACATTTATTGCACGAACTTCTGGTTAATATTATTTATTACTTGTATTATTATGGAAATCAGAACTTCATTTTTTACATCCTGAGTTCCAATCTCGTCATCGAAGACGTCCAATTTGAATCACTTGTTCCATACGCTTTGAATATTAACCCTGCAGTGTTCACGCACACGAATCCATCGTGCGATATCGTCATCCACTTTAAATGTAGAAATTTAAGATAAAAAACATTTCATTGACACTGTTTAATTAATAAGAGTCTTAAAAATATCTTGAATCGAATTTTTCTCACATTAATCGCTCGTTAAATCATTTACAACAATCAAAAGTACATGCGGAATCGGTCGCTTCGTAATGAAACCTTAGTGGTCGCGTAGACGACATTGTCTATTTTTTAAGTATCAATATTAAAGAATAATTCTTAATACTTTTTATGTATGACCGCCTAAATAACTATTCTATCCATAAATCCAATTTGTATACCTAAATGGTTCATAAACAGTGGCGGATAAATGGGTGGGGCAATCACCCCCCCCCCCGGAATTTGATTTGATTTTGTAAAACCTAAAAATTACCGTTTTAAATTTATTTTGTATATATGTTTAATTTGTATTTTGTGATACTTAAAATTTTAGTTGTACCTGGCTAACGATTAATAAAATATAAAATAAATTATGAAATATAGAATAAATTATAAAATAAATTATAAAAAATTGAAAAACAATGTAAACAAATATATATTATTTCCATTATTAATAAATCGAGGGATTTTTCGGATGAAACTATGGGTGGGGAGGGGGGGAGGTAGGAGAGAAGTTGGCAAAGTTTCACTCCACCCAAGAACACTTGCTGAATCCGCCTCTGTTCATAAAATACACTTTGGAACAATATTGAAGTATTTACAAAATAAGTTGAGTCGTTGACGGATGCCATACATCACGCACTGTCGCATAATTGCAAGAAAACCGCGCGGGATTTAGGCTTGATAACCATTGAGGTGATGCAACATATTTACTAATCTGATCGCACGCTTTTTTTTTGCTATGAAAACATTCAGTTAAAATAGATGATTACTTCGCATGACTACTGTAGGGTTAATATTTCTCCCTAGAGCTAATAAAGCTAAAGAAAGAAACGAAAGCATCATATACCGCAAACTATTGGTGGAGAAACGTGCGGAAACGGTAGTCACATTCGAGCGATACGCCGTGCCGTCAGCAAGACCGTGGGAAGTGAGTGAGATCGGTTCTAGTCGATACCCTTGTTTTGCGATTCCATTAGGGCAATACCTGTTCACGGATGTGCTCTATGATGGATGCTCCAGTTGGTGATTAGACAGGAGTTCTAAATTGGATTCTTCTCTTGAAAAATCAGGGTTCTGTAGTAGAAATAGAAGAGTTAAAAAAAACAGAATTCGTATTTCTAGAACTCTCGTCTGTTCTGGATTACGCAACGTAATGCTTGTAGTTCGTAACCAACACTAAATCTCATGATTCTTTGGTTCACAACTATCTTATTGGGCGTGCATCTAATGCCGTGTTTTCATGGCACCAATAAGCAAGCTAACAGTTCGCTGCTACAAATGGAAGACAATAGTTGGCTTCTCCATTTGACCTTGATCTGTTCACATTGCAGAGCACTGGCTCGGCCAGTCCAGCCGTAATAGACAATTCTCTAGCATAGATGAATTATAAAATTACAAAATATAATACACGAAAAAAAGAAAGGAGCAACATGATACCATTAAATTTTAATAACTGATGAAAAAAATGTGAAGATATTAAATTAAAGAAGTGAGGAGGGGGGTGGGCGGTGGGAGGTATTGGACGCCAATAGTTGGCTTCAGAGTACTCCGCAAGATATCTCATTGGCATGCCACTTGTGAAGGTCACTGTCTTCTAAAATTATAAGAGTGTTGTACACGGACGCCAGCTATTGTCTCCCAGTCATTGGAGACCAACTATTGGCTTTGTTAATTGGCATCGTGAAAACCCGGCATAAAAGAGGCCAGTTACTGTATCACAGGTAAGGGGCGTTCGACCAGGCGTTCACCGATTACCAAACACTTGGCTCATTTCCAAACCTGGTCAACCCGCTCATGAAAGTTCACCGTGAGATAGGAATCTGGTGCCGTGGTAGGACCACAGAACTGGCAGGAGGCACAGTGATGTTTTTGTCGATGAGAGGAAACTACAGTAACTCAACATTTGGATTATAACTCGGCCAAGCTTTTTTACAATTCGTTCTTTTACTGTCTGTTATTTGTTCATTGTAGTTCTGAATTTTATGACTACCCAAATATTAGTTTCCAATGTGTACTGCATTCAGGAAACTGGAACATTTATTTAAAACTGAGCAATGGAAAACAATGAAGTGAATAATAACAATTTCCTATAATATATGCCTCCCTGGAAAATAACACCATGAAAAATAACTCTTCTGGTCAGTTGCGTAGTTGTGAGGAGAAATGTTTGTTATGTAGGTTCTCACTGAATCTAGAATTGATATATTGATGTCAGTAGTTATAGTGAGACTGAATTAATTAAAACGTAATTTTATTAAGACTTAAGGGAGGTAATGATTTTGTAAGAATTTTAAATTATTACCGAGGTTATGAGGGTTGGATACTTTTGTTTCGCAGTATGAAATATTATGTGCAGTTTTATACGAATTTTTCAAGTTTTATGTGAATTTTTTTAATGTTTTATATGAATACCCTTTGATGTGATGTGTGGATCCTTCCCAAACTAAATTTCTGACTACATACTTTATTATCAATAATATGTAACGATAAGTGATTATTAAAACAACTATTGGTGTTGTTGATCTTTTATTGACCCTTTCATGAATCTCCAAGAAAAGAAATCACCCAAGAATAAAATCAGAGTGTAGTTTGCATGTAAGTCCCGTGTTGTGTGTCGAACACTCCGAGATCAAGTGTGGCGTGCGACGATTTCCCTGGAACAATGCGAACTCAGAGGCGTGGTGCAGTGTTCTAATTCGCATAAACCTCTTTTCTCTTGTACCTCACGCGCTATATGTTCGCTTTTCTTTCCGTTCGAAATTATTTAATCTGTGTTGATATCTTCCGAAACGGGCAGAAACATCCTTTGTACTCGTATACAAAATACTTAAATGAAAAATGAACGAAATACTTTTTTGTAAAATATAAACGTCTAATGAATGCTATAATGCATATATATATATATATATATATATATATATATATATATATATATATATATATATATATATATATATATATATATANGTATTTGAGGAGTCATCCTGATTGGTGCCCGACTTAGTACATTTGATTTGGGGGATTTATCATTTTTATTTATTTGATGTCTCACTTTTATGGTGGCAAGGTTCAGGCCATTTAACTATCACAAGAAAGATGTTGCCGTGGATTTTAAGGTACCTCACCCAATTAGACCGAGCGGGAAATCGAATCCTCGCTCTTCCTCTCGGAAGTGAGCAGAGAGCGAAGACGTGGTTACCAAAATTGCAAAGTGTATTCCAAAAGTATGTACGATGGAATATTCTTTCTGCTGAATTTTAATGTTGTTTTAAATTTTTAATGAGTGTGTTGGGGGTCGGGGCTTAAAACTCATTTCTCCGCCAATTACTAACCTAAACGATATTTTCTTGTGACGCGAATGTATGAGTACGTCATAGAAGTAGTGAAGGTCACCGAGGAGCGCGCTGTTCTCAGAAGCTGTCGTGAACGATTAGGCGCATATTCTCTCGTTGGAGCACAGCAGTTCCAGCTGGGTCTCCGGATGCTCCGATCCACTCCGTCACACGCGTAACCTCATAGCCATTGTGCACGAAGGCAACAAGTGCATTGACGGCCCCGTTACATGCCGATGGAGGTGGCGAAGAAAGGCCCGGTAATGACGACATTATGGTTCTGGGTTCGAAAAGTTGGAGGAACATACAAAATGTGTGACGATGTTAGGCAAAATGTGGAAGAAATGAGCAATGCGAAAAAAAAAATTTTAACGTTTACTTGTTCAGATTAGATGCGAGTATAATTAAACGTATAATAAAACCCAGTTTTGGTTCAATTTTTTTTCTTAAAAAGTATCTACTTGGGTTTCTGCACCCTGCTACCTTCTTCATGGAAGAAAGTTGTACCAACTGATATTTCATGTTTCATAATGGATGTATCTGTTAATATTCACTAAAATATTCAACAATGTGAAAGGTTTAAGTTATGAAGGAATATGTACTTGTTAAATCGAATTCAATGGGAATATTTGACGAATTCGCCGAAGATTGCAACGCAATTGAAGATGAGAGTCCGAATCGCTAGACGTCTGGAGTGACAACAACGGTGTAGTAATTGTAGCGATGAGCGGGTGGCAATTTTAATAGTGGAGAAGAAACGGTAAAGTTCGGGGAACTCTGCGAAAGATATGGGAGAAAAGATGTGATTGTTAACGCGGAGAATAATTATCTTTATTCTTGCAACAGCATTGTTAGGTTTTCCCGTTCCTTCATTACGCCCATACCTTCTCCGCCACTGATCAGCCGACCCGGAAAAGACTACGGTAGTGAAAATGCGTATTGAGGAGTGATTGCATGCAACTGAATCATCCAAGGTATTACTCAGTCAGATTTGAGAACCAAAAAGTGTAATAAAAAGTTATGTTTGTTTTGGGTGATAAATGTTGATCAATCAATTTTGTGACTCAATATTTAATGAAGTTTTCATTCAACGATATTTTTTTCAAACATAATTTACCTCATAGTTTAATTTGTGAGTCGCAGCAAAACCCAAGACACAAAATTTTATTTTAATATTCAATTTTTTACAACATTTAATTTCGCAACAGTGTTTAATTAATAAAACACAACAATATAAAGAAAAATTGGATAATTTTCGACTGTACTTAAATTAATTAAAAGGCAGTCATAGTATATTTGTGGTTTTGAAAGAAACATTTCACGTGATCCATTTGTTAATTAAGTGAAGAAAACAATTTATAAATTAACTGAATAATTTCTTCATTATGTAACCACGAAATAGTATTACGATAATATATTTTTTTTAAATCTAGATTTGTAGAAAACTATTTTTAATGCCTGTCGAAATAAATTTACTGCTGGAAAATTTCCTATTTTATCAGTTTATGAAAAAAATTAGTGTTAAATTTAATCTGAAACCTCATAGTAACTAATAAAATGGTGATTGTTTAAATTAATCAGATCAATATTTAATAATACTTTTAAGGGCAAAAATTAAAGATATTTTTCTGTATATTTTTTCAACGGTAAGAGATAGTTTTTGTGAAAGAAAGAAATTATAATCTGTAAAATCTAATTTCATATCATATTCCTAGTGCCCCTCTCTCAAATAAAAGCACAACTGCTTCAATGATCGTTATATCTGCGCATGCGTGGTAACATATATTAAATACGCTGACGTTCGTTTTTGTTGTTTATTTAAGTGCATAGATATTCCTAACTTATTATTGTATGGGAAGTTTAATTTAAATCACATCAATAAAGAATGAGAATCATATTATTGACATAAAATACACATATGTTTCAGTAATAAAGAGACAGAATCGGCATTAGTGAACTACGAGAGAGTCGATTCTTCGGACGAGAGTCGACTCGTGAACGACACTGCCAAAGAAATCGAGATGGCCGTCGACTCGATGGCTCGACTATTGCACGTGCTCTTGTTTGTGAAGTTCTTCGCTGTAATGGAGTGTGAAGTGCGTGTGTGATGCCGTTTGTGATCATTTGTAAAAGTTTGAAACGTTAGAGAGCTATTGTTGTACGTTCAAATGGTTTCTTCTACGTGGCAAACTGTGTGTAGTGTTACGAAAGTTCACCTTGTGGCGTCCCGTTAGTGCAGTTCACAACGTCTTATTTAGTGGTGTAATCGCTTTCCACAGCCTTTTCAATGGGTGAAGAAAGCAATTCTGGCAACCCTGGGGGGCCGTCTATTATGGTATTTCGGCCAACGTACGAAGAATTCAAAGATTTTAACGAGTATATCAATCATATTGAATCTATGGGTGCACACAAAGCTGGATTGGCTAAGATAATACCACCACCTGAATGGGTTCCAAGAAAGGGAGGTTATGAGATTGATGATATTAACATGTCAATACCTACTCCTATTCGTCAAGTAGTTGACGGAAAAGCTGGGTTATATACTCAGATAAATGTTCAGAGGAAAGCATTGACTGTAAGAGAATATCAAAAGTTGGCCAATAGTGATAAATATAAAACTCCCAACCATACTGATTTTGACAGTTTAGAGCGAGCCTACTGGAAGCAAATTATGTATGGTTCTCCAATATATGGAGCAGATGTTTCAGGAAGTTTGACTGATAATACCTTGAGATCGTGGAATATTAATTGTCTTGGGAGTGTATTGGATTATGTTAATGAAGATTATGGTGTGAGTATTGCTGGAGTAAATACTGCTTACTTGTATTTTGGAATGTGGAAAACAACATTTGCCTGGCATACTGAAGACATGGACTTGTATAGTATTAATTACTTGCATTTTGGAGCACCTAAAACCTGGTATGCTATACCTCCAGAACATGGTCGAAGGTTCGAACGCCTTGCGAATGGATTCTTTCCAGATGCTTTGAAAGAATGTCCTGCATTTCTTCGCCATAAAATGACTTTAGTATCACCTCAAGTTTTAAAGAAATATTCTATACCATTTAATAAAATAACTCAGGAAGTTGGAGAAATTATGATAACTTTCCCATTTGGTTATCATGCTGGTTTTAATCATGGTTTCAATTGTGCTGAATCTACTAACTTTGCTACTCCAAGATGGGTTGAGTATGGCAAAAGAGCTTCTCATTGTTTCTGTCGAGGTGATACTGTTAAAATTAGCATGGATACCTTCATTAAGCGATTTCAACCTGATCGCTATGAATTATGGTTGCAAGGTAAAGATGTGGGGGCGCACCCTGAAGACCCAACACGCCATTACGCTGCTCCACCACCAAAACAGGAAGAAATTGCTGGCACAGAAGGCAATCCAAAACTGAAGTTGTTTATTGAAAACTTAATGAAGAATCACAAGAGGCATCCATTTCACAAGAAGATGGGTGGTCCTGATGGTATACTAAAATTTGATATTCCTGCTAATATATTGAAGGAGCTGGAAGATGTTGAAGTTGATTTACCCGAGGGTGAAATTTTAGAAGCTTTGCAAAATTCTTGGCTGAAAGCAGACGATTCTGATGAAGATGGAAGAAACAAAATCTCAAAAAGGAAGAGTGATGGTGGATTTGCTAGTGGAAGTGGTGTATTTAACATTCAGATTAATCCTATTAAACGAAGAAAACCATATCGAAGATCATTACCTGCTAAAATGTCTCGTGAGCACAGTTTCAGGGGCATAAGACCCCACACATATGATCCAATAGCACTGCAAGACGCGTTGGATAGTGTAGTGAACTGTGCAGTGTTTTCTGAACTCCCAACGCTTCCTGAAAACTATGATTCTTCATCTGATGAACTAGACGATGTTGCTCAAATTAATTGTCCTCCTGACTATGAAGAAATTTGTGTTTCAGAAGTCGAAACAAAAGAGTTACCAAGTGAGTTTCTTAATAATGATCAACTCATTGAACCAGAAATTTTGCATGAAATTTCTGCTGTTTCCGATTCAGGAACTGTTCTCTTAGAGTGTGAAGTACCATATAGTATGAGTCAGATTCAAAATCCTTCATATGAGTGTTCTATGGAAAATGAATGCATTGTTCTTGATAATGCTGAGGATTCAATATATCTGACGTAATGTTCTAACTTTCTTTATTCTTCACTTAAACCTAAGAGACTCTGTACCTGAAACAAACTGTTGCTAATAGCCAATACATGAGGTGGCTGTGGTTGTACATAACTCAGCAAGTATAACATTTTACTCTCTTGTAACATACATCTTTTGAATCACATAAAAACTGTCCAATTTGAGACATTCAGGGAAATGAAGTTTAAATGTTTTTTTAATGCTTGTCTAAATTACCTTCCTATGCTAGAACATTACAACTTTTGTACATACATTTTCTTGGAAAATATTTTGTAAGAGAGCTTAGAAAGTCACTGAATGAAGATAGTGTTAGCTGAAGGAGGCAATTGTATCTACATTTAATGGATTGCATAACTTTATTTCACTGAATGTCTCTGTTAAAACACTTAATTTTATTCCCATGTTTGGTGTGTCATTCCAAACACTAAGAATTACTTCTATTCATAGTGCCATATGAAGGATTAAATGCTGCAAAGAAGGAATAGTTAAGAATCCCTCACCCTAGTCTGTCTGCTCGTTAAATGTGGAGTATCCTGTTGATTAAAATTTCTGAAGTTGTCCGTTTATTAAAATGTGTAAATGAATATAATACGAAACTAAACTCTTGAGTCTGATTCTGAAGTGCAGATTTTTCTTATTCATCTCACATAGTTGTCTAGCTATGAATAATTAATAAGAGATTGTTTGTGTTTCATTTTTTTGTATATATTTTAAATCAATATAGCCATGATACTTGCTACAAGAGTATTTATGTTACCAGTATTGTTATTTTTTTATGTTCCTTGTGTATTTTATAATTTGAATTGAGTAGTTTATATAAGTACAAATCTTTATTCTTTTCAGTGATTACTTTTAATCACAAATGTCCTTTATCTCCCATCAAACTGCGGTAGCAAAATATGAGAAATTTAATATGTAAGTGTTTCACTTTTTGTCAACACGGTGTTGTGGACTGCTAGCAAATATTAAAATTTGCATAAATATTATATGTGTGTGTTTGTCAAGGGCATAATGTACAGTTGTGTTATGAGTGGGATTATATTCTTTAGTGGTTATTGTGGAGAAGTGTATTTTGACTTAGTTGTACACATGCAACCGTAATTTGTCTTCCGTTTGTCATGACTTTCTGTGTTGAGTTAATATCATTAAATTCTCACTGACCTCACTTGTAAGTTACTAGGAGTTAGTGCAAGTTAATTTTGAATGTTTAACAGAATCATCAGAAGACAAGTTAAATTGTTGAATGTATGTGAAAAGTTCTTAGATAAATTTGTATAATCGTATACATCAAGAAAAGTGTTTAAAGTGTATACCTATTAATATGTTCATTTCTTTGTAAGTGGCCTATTACTTGGCAATAGCACTGATCATCTAACTTCGTGATTCATCTGTCATTGTTAGGTTGACTTTATCAGTATTATCCCAATCAAATTCTTATTGTTTGGAGCACATATAATGTAAATGGCAGAGCAATATGTGCAAATGACTTACATACTTAACAGTAGTGGTAAATCTATACCAATAATGTTAATCACATTAAGAATTCAGATTTTGTTTCTCCTGAATTTTTTCTTGGCTTATTGCAAAATATGTATTTTTTGTTGTGTTCTGTGTTTTCTGAATGTTATTTAAAAAAACAGAACATTTATTTTCTTGTAAATATTTTCAGTGTGAGTTTCTATCATCCTGAATATTATTTGAAAACTTCTTTGTAATGGGTTTCACATTATGATAAAAGGAAAATAAAAATTTTCATATAATGCAATTTATTAATCCATTCTGCCACTGTAATACTCCTTTAATATTGTGTAAATCCTGGTTTTATCCACATTATAATGGGAGATCTTTCTAATAATTAAATTCATTAATAATGCCTAAAATCTTCAATTAGTTTGAAGTAAATTCTGTGAATGTGATTTAATTTTACGAATAATTGCAGAATTTTGTTTTATAAGTTTGTTATACCTGTAAAACAAGCAGGTATGCTCAACTTCAGATGGAGTAAGGTCTCGTGAGAGCATGCTTGTGGTCAAAATGTATATTTAGTGAAGTGCATATAATCTTAATTTAATTGACTATAGTATGTAGACTTCAGCATGTGAATATCATTTGTTGTTATTTGGATGTAAAAATTCTTCTCATTTATAGAAAGAAATACAATTTTGGATTTCTGGTCAGATGACCTAATTTATTGTGTGTGACATTTACTTGGTGTTCATGTGTTTCACCCAAGTTGTAGGTAATATCTTTCCAACTCAATATCTCTAGTTACTTCGTACTTGCTCTTGAGGTACATTACATTTTTATAAAAATACGTGTGACATATGTTATCATTATGAAAGTTAATTGTCGCATAATCTTTTGGAATATATTTCAATGATCAGGTAGCAATAATTACTATTCAAAGAAGTTTTCTCCATAGTTTATTTATTTCCATTTCTGTAGGATAAAATCAATGAAATTGAACACGTGCAACGATAAGGTGTGTACTCATTTTCTTCTTCTTTTGGTCTTTTAGTACTGTTGAAGATGCAATAACTCCAGTGAATGAGAATTGCATCTACATACTTGTTATCATAGGTACAAAACTAGTAGAAGTAGAATTTCAATGTAGGTTGAATAGGTTGAGAAATTATTGATGTTTTATTTAAATTTGATCTAGAAAGATAAAAAGTGCCATTGCATGTAAAGGAATTGTACAATTCTTTATTCTATTTGGCATATTCTCTCTAAATTAGTTTGGAAGATGGGTATACTTAATATACATTTGACAGAGAAACCTTTTGTAATGAAATCTAAAACATGTTCCTTTTTGTGCTGATGTTTTTAGTGCTAAATTGAAATTACCGTCAAAATGCTCTCAATCTACTATATTATTAGTAATATGCAGTTTGATAAAAAAAATATCCCAATTTGCAATTATAACATTTTCAGCAGATATATGCCACACAACAAATAAAAGTTTGATAGCATAACTTATAGGTTGAAATTCACTCAATTTTACACTCATCATCATAAACTTATCCAATGATTATGACACTTGCCAGTTTTGTGTTGTTTTCTATGTAACATGAAATTTGTAGTCTTCTTTTTTACATTTTCTCTGTAAATTGAATATTTAACAATTGAAAAATAGCATTTGAGATTTTACTCATTACTTTAATTTTTTAATTGATAAAGAAATACTTTCTTGGGTTGGTGAGATGTTATTATTTGTTTAAACCATTTGTATTTAGCATCATGCTTTTGCCATCTGAAGTACTTTCTCAAATTTGGCTAGTAGTTGTATTCATGATGTTTCCTGTAAGAAAGTGTAAGATGAAAGCACTTGAATGTTTTACTCAGTTGCTAGCAGTTAGTCCTTTCAGGAAATATATTTGGAACTATTGAATTTATTGTTCAATAAATTGAATTCAGACCTATTTTAATTTAGGGCACTGCTGTTTCTCGATGTCTAGTAATTTTGTATGTTTTTTATTAAATACTATGTTTTGTAATTAGTTGACTGAGATAAGCAGTATTATGAACTTAGCTCATGCAGCTTAGTTAAGTGGCATATTGCATGATGTGTGTTCATCATTAACATTTGTTCAATTATTTATTTCACTTTATCAGTTAGTTAACAAATGATAAACTAACAATATTCTATATATATGATTTTCTTTAATACCCATAGCTCGGGTTGGCGGGGTGTCCTACCTTAATTTTACGTTTGATTTAAACATAATATGTATAAAAAAATGTTGAGTTTAATTTACAGTTAATTAATTAACTGATTATATATTTCAAGGACAAATAATGTTTTTGACAAAAAGTCCTTGCACCCTCCAATTTGATCTATAGACCTGCATGACTAGTACATAAAATATCTGATATTTTGGGGTGGGTGCTCAGAGTTTTTTTCCTGGCTACCTAACTTCATACATTGAGCTATTCCAGGTATCTTATCTTTAGTGGTGTAGTGAGGGAAAAAATATTGAAGGTGTGTTTGCTGTGTCACCTGTATTTTATTAGTTCATATTTTAGTTCATGCCACATTTGGCCACAATTCTTTCGCACAGGTTTCCTGCTGATCGTACAATCAAAAGTTGCCCATATGAATCAAATTTTATCTGCATCCCTCACTGAGAAAGGGTGGTATGTTGCCTCGTGGACATTTTTTCAATTTGTCGTCACAGTCAGCAGTAAGAAGGTGCTATTCAACTAGAAAGACCACGGAGCAACAAAAATATTCCGAATTGTTTGCTCGGAAATAAAGCAGAGGTCTAATAAAATCACTTATCATATTAATTATTTCCATTTTAATTACAAATGTAAATCAAATATGCGACTTTATTTTAACAGACTCGGTTTATTGTCAATTATATATTAACAATGTTTGGATCCCCTCTACGGGCAATAATCAGGCTATTGACAAATACAGGAACGGGTCAAGATGCCGGAAACGAGGCAAGGAGTTAAACACAAAATCACAGAATACGGAGTTGATAATTTTTTTTTTTTTTTTTTGGGGGNAAATAAGGTCGTATATTGTATGTTATATAAATTCTACAGAAGTAGTAACAATATTTATTTCAAAATGTATTTAATTTAATTTAATTCCTTATCAAAGGGGCTAATACACCCGTGTCCGAATATAACGAGCGGGTATCCACATCGCGACAGTCTCTCGTGTGAGTTTCATGGAATAGAGGTGGTTTGGTTCCGGAGAGAAAGTCGAAGTCGGTGTGGGTGGGAGGGAGGACTTGTATTTTATGGAAACGATGCTAACTCGGTGCATGTCTGCAGCCTCAATACATCAAATTACATGCACGCCTGGCGACACTTGTGGCTGACTCTGCCAATGGAGAACTATGGGCTGATGTGATCCGCAGCGTCTACCAGTAGACAGTTTCGGATGTTAGCCAAAATGGGCCCTTTCCGAATAAAATAACAAGTAAAACATGTTTCCTAAATACATAGTACTTGTTTTTCCCTATGTAGTTTAATAAAACAAATTAGTGGTGAGAATATGTTACTTGTCAAGTTCGCGTGAAATCGGGACAGAGAAAGCTCTTTTTGAAGGCAGATGGGTTCTCTATGAAGACCTGATCTTCATTCTCTTTCTCTGAAGCCTTTTGCATCAATTGCTAGAGCAATATTTTTTAATTGAGTGAATTAGAATCGAACCTAGACGGGGCGAAGAAGAGGAGACAGGTAAACTTATGAAAGTTTAAACGAGAAACATGGTTTCTGATGTTCAATTGCCTTGGCGTTTCCTGTCTCACATCATCTCGTTACCAAAATGACTCAATAAACTGCTGCTTTCTGTTCGGTTGCAACATATTGGATAGTGATGTAGCTTCAAGATATTTACTTTGTTACACTTTTGAAACTACAATTGTATCTGCATTCATCATCTGTCGAATTAATCAATAAAAAATAATGAAATAATTAGCTAAAAGGGGAGATGGTCAGGTAGTGAGTTACTGGGATCGAATTTCTCTTTTTTGCACTCTGACTACGTAATTCATGACCGTTTGCAAGTTTTAGAATTCGTACTTCGATGTCCCGTTTCGACGAGTGAAGCCCGAGAGAAAAGTTAACGTTTGTCCGTCTGGGGTGTACAAATATAAGAATAATTCGTTTAGGAAACGATATTCCTATAAACCGGGCGAATTTATTTGATGAAACTAGGTGCAATCTTTCAATCGGCCAACAAAAATATTTCGATCGGATTTCCCCCTTTGCCCTTTCGTCCCGGCCTGTCGTCGAGTCCCCAACAACTTTACACTTCCGCATCCCTTATTTTTTTTAGAGGAGTCAGAACTGATTTTTTTTTCATAAAAACGTGTGTTTACTCAGATGTAGGAGAGGACATAGTGCTTTGGGGTGTTCCAGACTACGTGCTCCATCTCTTTCTCGTGATTCCCCTTCGACCGCAGTGTTGCCAAAGTGACCCGTTCTTCACGCCTCACCCCACTCCGCGTTGAATCCCTCGTGTGTGCTACTGCAGCACTGGAAAGCGAAACGAGACAGGTTGGCGTGGTCTGAAAACGAAGACCCGCCGAGAGGTGTAGACCCAGCAGCCGGTCCCCACACGCCCCTCCTCCCTCCATTGCCCTTTTCAGCAGCTGTTCAGCCTTTTAAACCTCACAAGCTGGTCGTCCGCCACCGGCTGATGGAACAGGTGCGATGGCAACGGAGGCGGTGATGCAGCGAACGGCGGAATCGCGGTCAAGTGCACGCACAAGTGCTACTGAGAAACCTACTTGCCGATAGCGGAGACGACTCACCGACTTACGTTTGTGAGGGAAGCTAATTAAATAGCATTTAGTTAGAACGAGAGGCGAGAATGGGATTTTCTAGGTTTACTTTGGGACTTGCTCATTCTTTTAACATAATCGGCTAATTAAGTTAAACACATCATTGGGGAAAAAGCCACCTGTTTTGTGTACAAATTATGTTTACGTATCAAAAATTATAATTGGTGTAAATTATTTATAATAAAAATATATTTTTTAATCAATCATGTGTTAGTAGGTATTTTCAAATTGTAATACTTTTCGAAGTGTAATAAACCTGACGAAAATGTAGAGCATGTATTTGATGAACAGTTGATGGCTCGCCGGAAAGTTCTTTACTAACATATCAATTACAATTCAACATGGTAGTTATTCTCGTACAACATCGGCAGGTTAAAATAGTTCCAATAATTTATGTCACTCCAATATTTAGTGAAAAATCACATTTAGACAATTTTCAAACTCATTTTCTGAAATGGTGTGAAATTTTTTCGTAAATCCCAATAGGTATTTGGGAGAACCCTCATGAATCTTTTTTTTTGGGGGGGGGGGGAAGACGAATCTTTTTTAATTTGGGAGGGGTGTTTGAAAGAGGGATGCAGGGCACTTTCTTCCTAATTAAATCTATGACTTGAAGGAATAACGATTTAACTCTACTTGTAATGTTTACGATAAAAATGCGTTTGAAGTTTCATCAAACTGATTTGGGAGTCGAAGAAAGGATGATGTAGTACAACATTTTGGTATTTTGTGATGTATTTGAATTTTCTAGGAGTTGACATGATTTTTGTGCATGAAAAGAAAGAACAACACCAACCAGTCTTAACAGAAACTACAAAATTATAAAAGAAATTACAGTATGAACAGTCCATCTTCGTCTGTTTTTTACTTAGTGATGTTTTTCCACTTAATTCAAAAAAATAAATTGTCTGCTAAAAAAAGTCGTTATGTATTTACTTATTAAAAATCAATGTTTTGTTTTATTATACTTTTGTAGAAAAAATCTATACTCAATTAGGAAGATTTGTAAACCAATTTAATGGTTATTATTTTTTAGTGCTGAAGTTAACCTGATATTTCCATTATTTTTGGAGTTATTTTGTCGCGGTATGTTTACCGGTGGAAACTTAAATAAATTTGTAAATGAAAAAAATCGTCAATACCACTATAAGAGGAGTTAACTTGATTTACTGACAATTTGGATTAAAAAACATTTTTGGAAAAATAACTTGTACAAAAAATATGGTTTAGGACTGTCTACATTTTGTCTAATCAAGCTGACAAAGAAATTACATGAATTATGGTTAAAAAAAAATTTTTCTCCTAAAGTGGAGTTAACTCAATTTTCCTACAAGCCACAGAAATGTTCGCAATTGTTAATAACGTTTGAAAAGGCACTGAGAGTACCAGACGCTGCATGGGGGCTGTTGTGTTCATGACATTCACTATAATGAGAGATTAGACTACTTCGCGAAAATGTGTCTCAGCTATATCAATTTAGGGAAGAAAACATTATGAAATAAGGGAGATGACCTGTACATACAATCTTAAGTTATGCTCAGTTGGTTATTTCCTCTCTGTTCATTTAAGTATTAAATTTTCATTTATCACCAATGGTAACTTTTTACTATTATATTACACACTGAAAGCTTACAACCCAAACAATATCAGTGATAATTAATAGGAAACATACAATCGTACAAATAACAGAGCAAACTTGGTTTGTAAAATGTCAACTATGGGCAATTTTTATTCGATTTGTTTATTCAGCTTTTTAGTCATGTTAGTGAGTTTTGTTAGATCTATGTCGAGTTGGTATCCTCTTCTGTAAATAATGAGACGCATATAAACATTTATAAGGCTATTATGATTTTAAATGAGATAACTACGTATTTTATTGGATGTATTTTAGTATTGTAAACATTGAGTTATATGTGTTGATATATACGATATAGTTTTGGTAAAAGGTTCATAAAACCGAAAAACATACAAGCCAGAAAGCACTTATACATAATTGCTTTTGTTATTACAAATAGTTTTATAAAAATCAAGTTGATTCATAAAATTATCTGAGTTTATAATAAATGACTACGTGGCAAATGAGATCATTTGGGCGTATTTTGATGAGCAAATTATGTTTTGGAATTAAGTTACGGAATGGGAGCGTCCGAATGATGGGGTCTGGGAGGTACGCCGCATGAAGTTAGGTAATTCTGTTAAAGGACTTTGTAGGCACAATAGACTTTTGGAGTACAGTTTATGACAATAGGAGTAGGAGAGTATTTTAAGACAATAGCCGATTGATAACAATATGCACGTTTATGGTGCCAATATCCTACCTAGATAGAAGAAAGGAAAGACAAACAGTAAGGTGAATATCACATAAAATACGTAAATGTGTTCCGACAATGAGACATACATACATTAATTTGGACAGAAAAACAAGGGAGGTACTTAAGTTAAATCCTGAAGAAAACACGAGAGAAAAATGTGAGCAGGCAAGATCAGAAATAAATACTTTCACTTGCCAAGAAAATAATTAAATAGCCAAATTTCCACTCAATATGTTTTACAGGAGATTTCTCCACGCTTCGAATCCTGCGAATGCCTGTCATTCTCATTATACGTCACCCGGTTAGTGGGATTTGGGATTAAAGATTTGTAACGAAGTAAGACTTGTATGGAACATTTTCCATTTGATCAGCTTCGGGTCACCCAGGATGTACTAAATTTATTGACGTTCACTTTTAAAACATATGTCTGTACCGCAGAAATAACTTGTACCGATTTTAACACCTCTTTGGCTTATTGCATTTACTGATACATTCGGGTACTTATATTTTTCGTATGAGTTCAGAAGTTATTCATTTAAGGTTCTATACTTTCTCATTCATTAGTAATGTCTAATGTACTGTCTCAATTTCTAATGTTTGTCTTGAAGGAGTAGCTTAATTTTAGCTCAGTTATTCAATAGCTCAATGCTAGCACGCTTGCTTGCCACTGAATCTCTCCGGGTTCGATTCCCGGCGGAGCAAGAAGAAATTTGTTAGTTTTCCACTTAAATGTCGCAATTCATAAAGCTGTGACAATTTAAAAGCGGACCCCTTTCTTCTGCCAACCTAATTACTACTATTACTAACTAATTACTACTACTAACACCGCCACGTGGGCCAAGTTGTTGGTAAACTCAGCTAATCGGCTCTCCTACTAACAATAACCCTCCTACCTCCTACGGCCTTATGTAGATAATCTTCAATAGCACGTTACATTTCCCATTTATGAAACAACGAAAAAAAAAACGTTCTACGTAACACACCCTGGGGGTTACACAGCGTAGAGGGTTGTTCACCGTGATATTACGTAACGTAATTTTTATAGGGCGCTTTCAGTCTTAATGTTTCTCAGTAAAATTTACGTATTTCCGTTGCGTAATTTATGGATAGCCTCCGAGGGGTATGCAAGAGCTTAAAAAACAAAAATTATATAGGAGTATATTGAAATAATAAATCTCGAAATTATAGTTATTTTAATAGTAACGATTTATAAACAATATTTTCCGAATATTCAGTTTATAATGATACATACTTGTGGAATAAATTTTTTGTGTTTTTTAAAATACAAATTTGTTTGTATTCTGTTAATATTATAACATGTACCGAACTACTTTTATTCTTATCTGAAGTGTACTGGAATGTTAATTCCGCCTCTGCCTTTAGGCCCTTGATCGGAATTGATGGCATGGTCCCTTGTTTGCTTCCGGAGAAGAAATTAGTTTGTCCTTCACGCGGTCATAAGCAGTTTGTAACTGCTTTTCTGACGATAAATTTATTAATAGAGATCGTAATATGTGAGTGTAACTTTACAGAATCCCGAAGTAAAATTCAAGAGCATATATTATGGCAAGGAAAAGCCACACCAGAACGCATGTGGGGGAGTTGGACGAGAAAGCGCTCACTGGACGTGTGAAGAAAGCTCAGTTCCTGCCTCGCACCCGCCGCCGTGGCAGTTGACAATGCTCACGCGAGGACCATCAGTGTTCACCTCAGTTACACGCTCCAGCGACTTCAGCAGTGATTCCCAAACTTTTTAGATCCTCGGACCCCTTAATCTACAGATGAGTTCCGCCGGCACCTGTGATCGGAATCCTTTAATTTTTTGACGGTTAATATTATTTGTATCTACTAAAAAATGTATGAATTTCCAATAATTAAAGGAAAATTTTGTATATTCTTGTTATTCTTTATCCTATCCCTCTCAAATTATTTCTCACAGCACGTTCTCCCTGTCATTAGTGATAGCGATTGTATTTCTTATTTTAAATTTGATTTATTATATTTGTAGTGGATATCACACGTCCTACTTCTGATGGCACTGGTTCAAATTCCGAATGATCCAAGTAGAATGGGAGTGTTGGATAAACTGGGTTCTCTGCAGGTTTTGTTGGGCAACTGCCGTTTACCTAACCTTTAACTCATTCTTGTAGAGTATTCTCTCATTATTCGCTCCTCACATCATTTATGCATTACCCCCCTCGGGGACGTGCACAGAATGGGGGGGGTGCGTTACTTGATTGACGAATATGTATGTCACAATCTAATTTTTAACTCAATTTAATGCCACTATGAGGTTAAGAGAAGATATATTATCGTCAATTGATTTGCCACGAAATACGTATCGAGAAATGCTTTGTAGTACCCAGAAATGAGACTAATGAGCTTCTGGGGAGAGAAGAATTCCATGTTGTCACTGACCTCAAAATACTACAAGTGTTTTCAAGTCAATTAAAGGCCACAATTCGGCTAAAAGGGAATCAGTGTGTGAAGACAAGTGAACTCGGAACCACTTTTCTCTGACCTGTCGAAACCCGGAATTCCACGTGGAAGACATTGTAGATGCATTCTGTCTTTCAATGCTGCACCTGATCGCTGTGGGGAAGACCCGCCTCTCTTGTGTTCCTGCGCCGCCAGCCACTCTGCACCTGCCCCCAAACCACTGTCTACCTCCAGAGGTCAGCAGGGGAGGGCCGACACAATGGTTTTTACGGCCCCTTGATTCCAGTGTATTTCTCCGTTTGTTTACTCATGTCGAAGGGAAGTTTGGATAAGTCGATTCATCCTTAGTGGGTCACTCGGAACTCTTCCGCAAGATGTCAACAGTACTACTTTATGTTCTCCGATCGCAGCAACATGTACAAAGAAAGTACGATTCTGTTAATAAAAGAAGTTTCGAAATCTCTTTAGTTCAACATTTTTTACGGTCCGCGAGTTATAGTATGCTTTACATCAATATTTTCATCAAACATTGAGAGGTACATCTTTTTGTTACAAATCTATGCAGTCAGAAATAATATTTGACGTGGAATGTCCGGTGAGAGAAAATAGAAAATTGTCTTCAGAATTACCTCGTCATACATTACAATATGAAAACATTTTATTATAACACTAAATATTGAAAATATATTTTTTAAATGAACAAATATACTATTTAATTTTTCCACCTTGAAATAATACAAATTTGTAGATGATAATTAAAATATCGCGCCTCCATTTGTTTTATTTTTCGGGTAACATTTTGTCAGTTTCCATCGCATGCCTACCCGATCGATCGAAAGTGTTTAGAAAATGGCCCACGGGCCATTGGACAATAGGGTCCACCAGACCGTATAATTTTCAAGCTTCTATGTTCAAGAATTTGCCAAAAAATTCAACTTACGTCTAATACGTTTAGTAAATAATTTCTATAATCAACCTTTTTAAGTCCACTATACTGTATATGGATACTGTACGATTTAGTCTTTAAAGATTTTTAGAAATTTTATTAATCTAATAAAATAAAAATATTCGTAATAATTTATAACTTATGAAATAAACTTGCGATATGTTTCTGAATACTTACCCTTATCATAATTTACTCACTGTTGGAATATGACCTACAATGAAATGAAACCAGCATGAATAACTTGATGAAGAACAGTAAGTAAGGCATTGTTTTTAGATGTGTTTCGCTTCTCGAGTATCTCCTTTTGTTTCTTGGAGAGTGTCATAATTGTGCGAAGGAAATTAGGTCAGTGATTATTCTCGTATACGGGATGTTGCAAAACAGTTCTATAGAAGACAAGAAAATGATTCGTGTGGATGTTAATATTTCTGCAGGAGGGAAAGAATCAAACGAATCATTTTACTCGTGTACTGCCAATTTTCGGGTTCAAGGTATCCTAATCGATTTGGCACCTTTCCCAAAAAGGTTTCGGCCCATTGAGTCCTGCGGTCAAATTTCTGAATTACTTTGCTCCTTGAAGCGGTTGACTTCTCTGCGGAAAAACTTGGATTTTTATAGTATTATTTTTCATTTAATGTCATGAGTCATTAGTGAGTCTTGCTCTTCCACCTACTTGAGTGAAGGATTTGCAAACTATGACTTGGCTGAGAGAGAAATATTTGGATTTGTATAATCAGCACACTGAGTCGATCCCGCTACGAGGAGACATAATGTAGACTGTTCTGCTGTCATGTGTTGTAAAATGAGATTTCCATTCTCTAGTTGAGCATCACCAGCATACCCATACCTCAGGAGTCTTTGGAGAATCCAAAATTTACAGTCCTACCACTCAGGACACTGAGTTCCACCTTTACTCAAAACATGGTCAGTTGTGTTGAATTTCCTATTTTTGCCTCGAAACATAATATGTTATATACTTCCCTTTGTTATATGCTAATGCAATGTAGTTATTTCCAACTTCGAGTAATTTTCCTCCTTCTGCACTCTGCCATTCAGAACACTTTTATTTGTCGCCCTCTCTACCGTGATCCAATTGGGCTTCCTCTCCTGACCAGAAAAATTCTCTTTCGGCTAGGAAAAGCTATGAAAGAAATGTCGTCGCCCAGAAGTGTCTCCCAGTCATCCTCACAGACATGCATGATACTGAGGACATTTTGTTCTGAAAAGCAAACGTATTAAAGAAAAAAAGATTTAAAGAAGAAAGTATTTAAAGAAAAAAAGATTCAAACGTATTTTAAAATTCAGTGAGTCTTAAACAAAGAAAAATGTTAGAAAATTACACGGGGGATTTATTCATCTACCTGATCGACTGATTCCTCAAAAAAAATTTTTTTTACATCCCATTATAGGAGTCAAGTACAATTAAGAAAATTTCAAACTGACGGTCTTTGATTAAAATTAATGTTTAAGTTGGGACAGTGGAATGCTGAACTAGAAATCTGGCTTTGCATGACGTTCTGTAGGAATCCACACAAGTTTTGTGTGTTGAAATCCAGAGCAATGTCAATTATAACAATATCAACATCCGTATGAATGTAGCATTAATTGTGTACTTCATAATCTTTGTGGTTAGTATAAATTTGTTTGTCCAGGACGAACCGCGACTCAGTAGACAACTACCAACGTTTCGGCCATCTCGCTGTGACCTTCTTCAGGGCAATGCCAGAGTTGTACAGACCTGAGTCGCTGCTATACTCTGAGAGATTTGACTCCGGTCGCGAAACCTACATTTACATCTTTGTGGTTAGTTTAGTTTCCGGAAATATTTATATTCTCATTATAATTAATTAAAAATTTTTCCGTGTCATTGCACATTTCCCCCCCCCCCCCNGTACACGTCCGTCGGGTTAATAATAGGTTTCCTGGACGTCTGAGACACAAAGTGAAGGGTTTCATGAAGTGGCTCTGAAGGCAGGAAAATCGTCTCTCACCAGCGCCCGCCGAAGTGTAGCACGACCATGGGTCGTGACGTAGCAAGATTGAGGAGGCAGTGCCTGTGAAACAGAGGATGAGCAGCTGCTGCTTGCAATGGCGGACGTAGGCGGGATTGAATAATTGAAAAATAATCTTCATCGGATAGGGATCAATAGAATTACGATCGTGTTAAGCAAGGAACATATTTACTGTGTTTTTATTATTATTGTCATTTATTGATATCTTATGTAGTAGTATTATTATGATAATACTATTTTTACTTGTAATAATCGTATGTGATATTTCTCAAACGTGACTTCATAAAATGATTAATTTAAAATGAACGCCACGTATTCGTCGTCGCATGAAAGCTCTTGGCCCACTCCTTATTCGTGTGTGGTTAACATGTTGGTAATATACGTAGCGACATAATAATACAAATATTTTTGACTACTGTGGCACTAGAGTACTATAAGTAGTGCCTTGGTGGCACATGGTGTCATATTAAATACTGTTGGACGGGGAATAATACTGAGGCATCACTTCATAGTACTGCAGCATGCGTTAATAATTTTACCAGCGCAGTGTCTTAAAAATAGCGTTTTTCATAATTCAGCATCACCCCAAGAAGTACTAAGCCCATAATACATAAAGGGACGGCCTCCTGCAAGTATCAAAATTAATTACATGACAATTTCCATATTTCCGCAACATAGTATTAAAGTACTTTGGACAAAAAAAGACGTACCTTAACCAATGCATAATAGGACAATTTATAACTTTACTCATTGATTTTGTCCTCGATTATGGTCCTCGAATTAAAAAGGACATTTTGACCAACTATTCAATTTATTACATGTAAACTGAGAGAGGCATGAAATTTGAGAGATGCTGACGCATTTTTCATAAAATTCAACTTATTGTTCCTCTAGGAACTCAAATCAATTTTTCTCAGAAAACAGATGCTGTGTTTCGACAATTTCGTGGTATTAAATACCAACGCGTCGTTTAAAATTACATTTTTATTCCAAGAAAAACGCCGTGAGTAATTTTGCGCGAATCGATGTTTTGCTTACTCTGTTCAGGGAAATATATTGTTAGTTTCAGCACTGAGAAACAATCACAATAAAAGCATTACTTACCACTAAATTCTTAATAGTGTCGGTTATTTTCCATGTGTGAAGAGTACGGGACTGCTAGCTGGACAGTTTGGGTTTAAATTCGGGTGAGATTTGAAACATCTACTCGCACCTCAACGTCTATGTCTAAGGAAATAAAAATACTTCTTAAAGCAGATGCTCTCTAAAAACCTTTATTTATTTATATTTAATTAACGTACTCTTTAATGAAGTGTACGTTGCGATGGACAGCTTATTATATATCATTGATACATGTTGCACATATGTTAATACTGCAGACATGAATGAGAATCACATTTTTTCAGCTGTATTGTGCGAATCGCGTTCTTGTAGCAGGGAGCGCAACGTTTCCTTTTCTTGTTCCCAGGTTGCCGATTCTTTTTCAGATCACGCACATTTCGATTCAAACTAATCTGGAGCGAATAAAACAAACATAAACGGAGCTAGAAGTGAATTTTTATGTTCCTGGATTGTCAACAGAGAAGTACTAAGCCACTCAACTTTCTAAAAAAATTCCATCACCCGACATGTGCCAGAAAAAATATGCATCTGAAAGGTACGTGTATCATGTTTCCGAGAGACACATGTACTGCAGGGCTAATCATCCCTATTATTAAATAGTTAAAAACTTACGACCTTTTTTTTGGACGAATAATATTTTTATTTTAAAAATATAAATATTATTCGCCCAAAAAGTAGTAAGTTTTTAACTATTTATTTAATAAGATTATATAATGGACGTTAATAGTAGTAGAATTAATCATCCATCTGTTTGTATTAAAACGACTTCCTTTTAGTTTATGAATAAATGGGAACTAGTGACTATAAAATAATTTGTAACAAAGTTATTTTTGAAGAAAGAAACACAAGTTATAAACTCACAAGCGAAATTTAGCCAGTATGTTTATGACAATGGCGGATAGAACGATAACCGCGTTACATGCCTCTTCAGGATGCCCTGTGAACTCTATAAGATATATTACAAATTAATATCAGTTTTTGCCTCTAGTTAAATCATCTATTCAAAAGATTCAGAGAATAAATTACTTTCGAAAATAAATTATTTCTTGTAAGAGACAATGTATTTCATACAAATATTAAATAGTCGAGATACATTGATTAGGTGACCAGTAAGGTGTGTTTTGAAAGCTAACATCGATATCAGCATTTATTATTGTATCCAATTATGTAAGTTTGAAATATTTAAAAGATTTAATTTTCGATCGGTATTCTATTATGCTGACGATCAAATCACTGAAGTCAAGCAATCAATAGGGGGATCCCTTGAATGTAAAAAAAAACTGATACATCTGGTTGAATTTTCGTATTACCTCTTCTTCCGTAGAATTACGTCTCTGAATAGACCTTTTCGTTGAAATTTGAAAGATGTGCGTGAACAATTTTCATGACCGGAAAATGTTTCCTGCGGTGTCAAGCAAAAATCTAACTTCCAAAAAAGGTTTTCATCTTTGGAATTAATGAACTCATTTTTTTTTTCTGGAATTAGCATGGCTCATTTAGGAGATTTGTCCGGAGTTAGATACCGGTCGCACCATCTCCTTATACGGCGGAGCTCAGTACTCCGTGAACATTCTGGGTAACCATATAGTCGGACGTAATTTAATCTGAACATAGAATGAATTATCCAGATATATCATGGTTTATGTCATTTCTTAGATATAAAATGTCAAAGGAGTAAGCGCTGCGATGTTCAACTGGCAGCCCACGAAACTTTTTTTGTGGCCCGCGAGTTATAGAACTTTTATATCAAATTTTTTATCAAACGCTGGGGAACACAACTTTACGTTATAACACATGAGCGCGCTAAGCTCAAGGTCCCGAGTACGAAACTCGGTCCCGTCTCCCATTTTCATTTAACATAACATAATTAATTTACGCTATAAATTTGTGCTGTCGGAATTAATATTTGACTTGGCGTGTCCGGTAAGTGAACATAAAAAAAATTGGTCGCAATTATCCCGTCGTTCTTTACAATATGAAAACATTTTATTGCAATACTAAATATTAAAAATACTTTTTTTAAATAAATAAATATACTCTTTAATTTTTCTAGCTTGAAATAATATAAATTTGTTGTTGAGAATCAAAATATCGCGTTACAAATAAATAAATACAACCCATTAGGTTTATTCGTCGGCGAACATTTTGCCATTGTATAGAATATGGCCCGCGGATTAAGATAAGTTTAGACAGCGCTGAGTTGATGAGAACTGGCGAAAGCTCGTTAGAACTAAGCCACTGAGGACCATGGCGATCGGTGTAGTAGAGAAGTGTCACTGACAGCCGTGACGACGTCGGAGCGCATCGGTGAGGTAGAGTAAATTGATTCCGGGGCTTTGGGAGTGTGACGGCGATCATTGGCGGATCTACGGGAGGAAATAAGGGGGCTATAGCTCCCCCCATTGGACCTGAACTCTTACCAGACAAAATTGAAGTTCAAAAATGGCGTACATTGTAAGAGTGTTACTAGGTTAATAATAATAATTATTATTCATAATGCCAGATTAATAAAATTATAATACCATATTAAGAAAACTAATATCACGTTGACAACTTTAATAAATAATTGTTATTAATAATAACTAGGAAGATGTTTCTGTGTCGACGGACACGACGAGAGTAAATCACTTCGGAATCACTTTTTGTGCTGGATGTAATTTATTCACACAGGAATCACAAACGGTTTGGTCCAGAGAAGAAAGTGATTCAATTTCTTTGTGGTCCTAACACGTTTATTTTATTGGGAATATTATTATTTGAGAATATTTCTCATTATCTTAGAAATTGGGAGAATAGCACTATAGGGTCTGGTTAAGTTAATACTGTATGTAATTTATTCGTACAGAAATCACAAATGGATCGATCCAGACAATGAAGTGATTCAATCTCTCAGTGGTCATGAGACGCTTTTCCTTTGAGAATATTTTATTTTATCTAGAATGAAGAGATTAGTGGAAGACCTGGTCTATATGTTGTAAAGCAAAAAAAAAAATTAAAGCTCGAATGTGGCATCAAATCTTTGTTCTTTTTTTTTTGCTTTAGAATACTTTAACAATATAGTTATTTATGAGTCGTGCTCACTCATATTATCATATTTTTAAAATATCCCGGAAGCTGCAGAAGGAATAATTATTTAGAGAGAGTTTTTATCTTATCTATCCTATATATCTAAACCACTTAGCATATCATTGTGGTGGGTTTGTGGTTCCGGAATTCTTATGCAAAAATACATGTTTCCTAATTGAGAGGAAAATCTGTCATTATTATGCTAACATCATGTACTTGGATTGGAGCAAAAAGTTACTTTGTTTTTCATATGCTCACATGCGTGCTTTTCAGTAGATAATTCTTCATTTTGTCTCAGATTCCTCTCGTCTGAACCGTCTGTCGTAAAATCTCAGTCATCAGGCGAATTGGGCTTCAGAGCAGAACGGCTAATGGCCTGCTCACCGGAAGTGTGTGCCCGCATGCCTATCTCCTTTTTTCGCCGACTTCTTCCGGGATCAGAAAGTGCAGGCCACTCGACTAATTCGAGCCCCTTGGGAGTTCCATTAAGGAATACTCACAGGTTAAATTGAAATGGACTATTGTTTATATAGTGCGTCTAGTGAACGTACTCGCATGTTAATGACGAAAGTTAGGTTTTGCTACAGAATCCTTCTTGATCAAATTGTGGGAAAAAGTTGTAGATTTCCTGTTACCTCATGAATAAATAACCGTTGTTGTTAGATGACATCAATTTTCTTTCTAATATTTGGTTATTTCGTCATGAGATTTGGAAAAGTTTTTTAAAAAAAACGTGAGATGAGAAGAAAAAAAGGAATTAGTAGCGAAAGCTTTTTAACATTAAACACTCGGGGCTTTTCGTCTTCTTATGATATCACTCGAAAGCTTCGAAGATCATTTTTTATTTTTACTGTTTACTTTCTACGGACGCTTTTGTATAGAATTTTGAAATTTTGGAGGATGTATTCGGAAGTTGGGATAAATTACATTATCTTACACGAAGACAATGAACTCATTTATTTTTTCCACTCATTAAAACTTTGTTAACTTTTCTTATTAGAGCCAAGAACAAATATTGCATGCTGTAACTTTGTAGATGTTGTGGAGACCCAAGATTTTCTGTTGGGGATCTCAGGGGGTATGCCAAGTTTGGTGTAAAATGATGCAATTTTGAAACAATTTACAATTCCTTAAAATATATATTTAATTGTATAAAAAGTGTAAGGGTGTATTTCATTCACATATGTAGTATTTTGCTTGTAAGCAGTGGTGTTACACCAATATTTTTTCAATTACACTACATTTTTTCTCTTCTGGGAATAAAGTTTGGAACTAGGAGTTACTTTCTCTCGTTCATCAGATCGGACCGATCAACCGGTTTAACTCTTAGCTTATACGATATGAAACCCAAGAAATCAGCTCTGAAAGTTAAGTGTTCTGCAGTCTCGTTTGCAACCCATGGAAAATTACATTGAAAGCATTCTCGTCTTATTGTAACCACTGTCCGCTTGTGTTATTGACTGTATAGTCTTATAGCGAGGGTTATAAAACTCTGTTGATAACTTGGTGAATGCTTGAGGATGAAGTGATAAAAAATTGTGTAACAAAAATTTGTATGTATGTCTGTTAAATAAAAAAAAGTTGTTGTTGAACTTTTGTATAATTTTAATGACTCTAATGAACTAATTTTAGTTTCATGCAGTGAACAGCTGTCAATATCTTCCGAGATCTTATATTATTTTTTAAAGCACATAAGTTTTCTAGTCAAATTCTCGTTTGTAAGTGTCGTTTTTTAACGTAAAATTTCTATTATTCGGTAGAAAATTTATGCCCAATGTTTGGAAAATATTCTTATGTGATTTACTAAGATTCACTAAGAATAAATTAATTTACTTAGGGATTGTTAGAAGAGTTTAGAATTAAATGTTTTACGATTTTTTTTATATAAGGTATTAAATTACTGGTCAAAATTCAGGAATTACTCAAAATTATCTTCTAAATATATAAAAATACAACTTCTCGTGAAATTTCTCGTATTTGCTTTCTTGGGGATCTTGTTTGTGACGCTTTATTCGAATCTAATGAATTTGTATGACCTAGCATGTATTGTATCACCGGAGCAACGGATATTTCAGTCTGTACTATTAAAAAATTCACTCAAACGTGTCAATCAATCGTAGTTTTGTGAAACGTTAAGTTCGTTTGTACATTTTTTTTTCATTTTTAGTGAAGAGGAGGAGTATTAAACAATTTGTAGCAACGTCACATGGAATACGTTTACTTGAACCTTTAAATAATATAAACAATATGATTTATAATCACATCAGGATTATAGTGTTCACAATAGTGCGTGGAAAAGTGTAGTAGTGAGAGACTGCATAATTTAAGATATTCCCGTTTCAGATCACTCGATAAAACAAACGACATTCCAAAGTTGACTTCACGACTGGGAAAGTTAGAATTATGATGTGGTTCAAGTTATATTCCAGTACGCAATTTATTCCTGACTACGCACGCAGGAAGGAGTAAGCATAAGATGGAAATAATAGTCTTGAATAACTATCCACCAAGGAAACGGGTGTGGAGGTCTCGAAATTCATTGACGTTGACAAAGCCACACATCTAGTTAATGTACATCTAGTAAAGTTATAAATAAATAAACAAAACTTTATTGTCAAAAAAGCAGTTGCCAACTGCTTATGACCACGTGAGGAATAATAAACTAAGTTACTCTCCGGAAACAAGCAAGGGACCATCCCATCAATTCCGATCAAGGACCCAAGGGCAGTAGCGGATTTAATACTTATATAACAAATATTTAATAAAATATATAGTTATCCATTTCTTATTCCAAAATGAATCGTAGAAATAATGTGCAGTAAAAATTCTAGATTAATAATAAAAATGTTTTAAACGACATTCCCGCCTATGGAAGTTGGAAAAAATATTCGTTTATATAATAATAGCCATAATCACATTAAAATATTTAAAATTGAGTATATTAGTAGATAACTATTAGTATCTTGAATTTCATAATTGCACACAATCTAGACATTTAACCATTGCTATAGATTTCTCTGAACGTAGCTACATGTTTATAACATGTCAAAACGGAACATTAAATGACATGTACCTACAGTGCAATTGAAAATAAAGATTCTTATCAACTGTATAATTTCAATTTCATAAATACGTGAGAAATATTATCAAAAAATAATATTTTCTCTGAGCAGTAATATTTTCAAAAAATAATATTTTCTCTGAGCAGTAATAAGATAATATATTTTACATGACTGCACCTAACTTATTAACGCAACAAAACTTGGCAAAATCTCGTCTGATTAGTTAATAATCTTTGGACTTGGCAAAGGTATTTGCTTTTCTTGCCTCAAAATATTGTTTTCGCGACAACCCGAAGCACATGCTGATTTCAATAGTTTTAAAAACCTTTCGACCCTGGATGATGGGACCTGAGAGCATACAATTCGGTTATTTCGATTGCTCATAAACTATTCCAACGGAATGTAAAACCTTTTGCGTGAGGAAAGTTTACCAGCGACATTAAGTATTTAGCAATTACAATACAAGATTATACATTTTCTTCCTAATGATAATTTTTATTATACTTTGTTGTTTTCATGTAGAGAATGATATAAAATATAATATTATGTTTCTTACATCAAAACACATTTCTTACGGCGTTAAATGATATAATTAGAAAGTTGTAGTTCTCGAATGAGTTTATGGTACTGGGGTGTTTAGAGAAACATAGAAGCAATAATCTCTCACTCTTCTTGTTATTTTAAAGTAATATTTTCTTTGATATATTAGTCTTCATCATAGTAATAATGGTTTAACAAAAGATTAACCAAACAGAATTGATCTATCTCTTTCTATGTTTTGTGTTTTATCATATTCACAAACGTGATTGATTTACGACTGTTTTGTCCTGGGATGAAAAAGTTTTCATTAATTATCAGTTGGAAAGATTTATTATTATTGTGAGAAATAATATATTAGTTCGATGTGCTAAGAAAGTTTATTTGTTTGTTTGAGTACTTGATTTTTTTTTCAAAATAGGTTTGTATTACAGCTCCTGTGATGCCAATCTTTTTGTATATTTCATGTAGTTTTGCACTAATATGACATTTTCTACTGTTTTATTATTATAAATCCTTTATTTACGGCGATGCTAATGTGTATGCATGTCTATTTAAGTAATTATTTTGAAAATATTTAAATACACAAATTATTTTAGAATGTTTCCTCAGTTTTACTTATGTAAATATAATATTAATTAAGTACATGCTACATGTACTTAATGTACATGCTATTAAGTACATTGATATTTTATAGATCATTTCAAATATGGGAAAGATAAACATTTTCAGTAGTTATCATAGGGATTCAGGAAGGGATATCTGCGCCAAAATTCAAAACACGTTGCGAGTAAAGTCGTGAAGTCGTCAATTTGAACCCCTTAATTTTCAAATTCAATATACCCATTCGACGCAGAATGTAATAAGTTTTAATTCAAGTGAGAGCAATATTTTCTGAAAATTGCGTCATTTTTTAGTTACTTGCGAAAAAAAAGTCAGAAATTGTGGAAGTTTTTGAGACCACCACCTCAAGCTAGGGAAGAAAATCAAATAACACTTTTTATATTTACGTTGCTGGAAGTATACTGTAAATATTTATTACAAACATTTTAAACAAGGAATGTCTTTCGTGTTATTTCCTAAAACATACATTATAAAATGTTTAGGGGTTATTAAAAATTGGCATATTCACTCAGTGTAAAAACTGTACAATTTGAGGCTCTGTACTTTAGTAAATTATGTTGTATTAAGACGAATTCCTAAATATTAGCTTTGTGTAAGTATATTAATCGCACGTACAACCTCCAGCTAAAGTCCTGATTAAAACAGCGACTCGATAACTGTTTCGTGTGGCTTTACCGTGTCATGTGCATCGACATAACTCAATGGAACAGAAAATGAACACTACCGGTCACGACAGTCCAGAGCCGGGTATAAATCTTATTAGCTTTCCTACCAGACACCGGTCTCCGCATGTACGACTACCTCGGTGACGGATGCTGTGCTGCTTATCTAACGTTAGCATCAGGCGAGTGCTATACGACGTTGAAGATCGTGCGCCGGTGCAAGGCATGTAATGTGTTATCATCGCTGGAGGAAGGGTTATTAAGGAGATCGTGGATGTACCTTCGGGTAAATTGAATGCACTTGCTGTTCTGAGTGATTGATAAGAACTTGAGTGGCATATTTTGAAGTCGTTCCTCGGCTTGATTTCTTTAACTCGGAAGCATTCTATAGGAAACTCTTAATGGTAATCCTTAACTCTGAATATCTTTTGTGCGTTCTTCTTTGTTGTTAGCTGCAGACAGAACTAGGTGGGATTCCAATTGTGGTTCCGGAAGAAAAGAACCATCAATCCACTCCATTTTCTCCTGTGCTCATTTCGTTGAGCTCTTTAATTAATTTTTACTTTGTTTTACGTGAGTGTACGAAAATGTTAAAACACAAAATAATATTTAAATAAATTGCTCCCGATTATAAGAAATCAAGCCGAGAAATGACTTCAAAATATGTCATTCATGTCCTTATCAATCATTCAGAACAGCAAGTGCATTCAATTTACCCGAAGGTACATCCGCGATCTCCTTAATAACCGCGATGATACATCTTTTTCATAATTTATTATGCAGTTTCGTGTATTTTACTATAAAATATTTCCAAGTAATATTTTGAACACTTACCAAAATCGTTTGTCACTTCCGTGGGTCTAAAGTCGTAAGGGATGATAAATTTGAAAATGGAGGTTGAGAGGACATTACATATTTTGGCGTGCACCTGCCTGAACATTTTCCGTTGACATCTAGTTCTTAAGGAGATACGTAGTATTGTTTTTGAGTTTAAGTACGTGTTCACCATAACTTCTTTATGTAAAATTGCGTCAGTCTCATGAATACTGCTCATCGAATTCACACCGATTTCGACATCTCCCAACTAGATTCAATCAACACAATGGAGTGACGAAAACGCATCATTTCCAAACCGTAATAAAAAACTTTCTATTCTTATCTGACTCACACATGTGCTCGATACCAACACGTATTCATCTCTGGGCAGAATATACATCGTCGTCACTATGGTAACATAAGAGGAACGTAGTAAACAGAAGAAGCAATGTTTCTCTTTCAACTGTTCGCGGGGAAATGAGAGGTGTAGTGGGATGGAGCGAACTCATGGGGAAGGGAAACAACTGCACTTGCAAAAGCGGGGGTGGGGAAGAATGCGGGATGGAAACGCTCTCCGTAAATAGCACGACGGGGGAGGAATCTACTGCACAATACCTGGCAACTTTGTTTGCGAAGGACGGCCAGATTCTATGAGTCTTCTGACACAGAAACGACAACAATAATACCACTAGTGGACCCATGCTAATATTTCTAAGTTTTAAGCCGTGAGTAACGTTACCTGACAGGTCGTTTACGAACTTCTATTTGTATTTTAATACTAATTACAAAAGAAAAAGTATATAGTTAAAACTATAAAAGATTATTATCCTTTCAAAGTCTTGTAAATAATAGTTTAAAGATTCCTCAATGTGGCAATTTATTAAGAGTGGTGGGAGGTGGATATTTTCAAAAAGTTGTACCGTGTAATTTTCAGATTAGTAATTTTTCCACACTTCGTGGAACATGCTGTTATAGAATTCGTAAGTTAACCAACAAATGAACAAAATACTAAAATAATAAAGAAAATTATTTGTAAACGTCTGAGGTGATGCATTTGGGTTCTGCCATTTTCCGAAAATTCACCTAGGTATTAAAACTTTTCTGTACAACAGTATGTCTGGTATTTTATCTTCCTGCTTTAGGAAATGGTTGATGCAGAGAAATAACATTAATAATTTCAGTAAGTGGGATGGAAGAAAATGTACAGTGGATGTTTTCAAATAGGAATGAATTCTACATATCATTTTCCCTAGAGAGAAACCATATGACATTCATGGAATTAACCATTACTTCCAATTAGCACATGAATGAATAATTTTCATTTCGTTTAGGAGACTTAGCCTCCGTCACCTCCGTAGAATTTTGTATACTTTCGCTTGCGAAAGTGTATAAAATGGCGTGAATATCTTGTACTTCTACTAAACGAGTTGAGTAATTTGAATGTATTGGAACCGATTCCAAGTCACATAGGATGACATCAAGTATCTAATTCATCCGTATATGAAAACATTCCATTTGTACGAACGATTCACCAATTTCTTGCAAGTTTCGAATTTCCAATTTTATTTTTTACACTAGCAGCGTAGACCCAGGTTCGAAAAGAAACTTAAAACTATCATTACTGCATATTCGAAATTTTAAAACAATTCACAAATAAAATATTTATTTCCATTGTTAAACAAACATACAAGTAATTAAACCAACTTTCAAAGAAAAATTAGTACTAAGAATTAATATAGTTTACCCTACAGAGTGTATTAAAACACCTCTCAACTAGTCTGGATTCTTTATAGCTCATTGTGTCCGGCGTTGCCCGGGGTTCCTATGTAATATTCTAAACTCATATGTTAGTTTTTATACTTCTCTACTTTCGAGATATTAAATCGAATGCCACGAAGAAAATCTACAAAAAATACACACAGTTTTCAGTATTGTATACTATTATGTACGTAATTACGAATTGTTTCAAAATCTTGGCAGAAGGAAAATAAACGTTACACGGAAAGCTAATAAACAAAGCGCATAGTTAAGACCTCTGAATTTTTGGTTTTCAATTCATTTTTATGTTATGAACTTGAAAACAATGTCCTTCGCAGCTTTACGTAATTTTGCTTCTACGATTCCGCCACGTAGATTAAACGTTCTGTGGATTGTCTGTCTCGAGGATCGCAATTCAACTCCGGCGGACACATACTTCATAGTCAATAGTTATGCGAGTGAAGATTCACAGCAACCAATTTTAATTGTTTTTCGGTTCTTATAATTCATTAATATTAACCATACATTGCATTTTACTTACAATAACCCTCAAGAAGAGTCCTTGAAAATTTGAAAGTATTTCATTGATTACATTTCCTATTTCCATGCCACGGACATTCGATAGAATTTAATTTTATTAGCGTAGATTTTACTGAGAGAAAAAGCGTAGCGATGAAATAAACATACACATGAATCGAGCTCAGAGTACGGAAACGATGTTTATTTTGTTGATTTGTTGCTGGTCGATATTTTTCTACGGCAGCAATACAATTAATCAGTATCGTTAGCACATTCCAAGCATTTATCACTCACGACTTCCTTACTCGTTGGAATGAAGAAAGAGATCGTAACACATCGCTGTCAATAGAGTCAGACAGATGGATAACGTGCAGAGAACAATCGATGACGTCACTGATAAATGTCTGAGGCGTTGCCTGCGTCGTATACGAAGGTGTGGGAGATTGCTGTGAGAACAAGTGAGTGGTAGGGTGGAGTTGGTTTGAAGGAAATCAGCTTTGTGAGAGGGTTTCAGCGCTTGAGAGAGGTCCCGGACATAGTCTATATCTACAGTATAATTTATAAATAAATATTTTATACCCCCCCAAAACAATAAAAAATTGCTATTTTGTTCTTCGGAAGTAAACAAGGGATCAACCCAGGAATACCGATCGAAGTAGGCAAAAGAAAACCGAAAAAGTCACCGAATCGGGTTGGGGTTGCAGAGATAACATAGACAACCGTACCAAAGGTGACTACCATCAGAAGAATAATGACAATAATAAACCCATTATTTTCCTGTACTTGAAACAATTTCTGTTAAAAGGAAAAGTGTAAGGACTTTAAAAAGTGACGAATTAACTTGGTTATGCTAAATTAATTTTAAAGTAAAATATGCATAATCGGATAAATCACACATATATACAACGATCCAGTAAATGATAGTTGATATAAAAAATTAATTAAGCTCCTAAGCATTTTTCAAGTAGAAACTTTTAGCCTCGATGAAGTGGATTTGAAGGGGTTTGATAAGGGATGTTAGTACCCTTGAAGAACAAAATGGGGAAGAATTCCTATCGTTCGTTTTTTTCACAGGGATATTTCTAAAAGTTTAATTATATGATTTGTACATTCAAATAAATCCAAAGGAGAACTACTCGAAAGCTAATTCAGGTTGAAAATGTTATCTTTGTTTACTTATTTATTTATTTATTAATTTTTGATTGATTCGTTCCATACAAGCACGTAAAATGAACAGAGTCTGCGGCAAGTTATCTCTCCCCCTGTTATCGTATACTACAAATCGAGTATATTGTACGGGATTGGTATTTGCTTATGTTTAATTTTACTTTACGTTTAAGATAATGATCAAGTGTGGTGATTAGGAACTTATTTATAATGAAAATAAGAATTTTGTGATTACATTCATGTAAACAATATTTCTTTGATTCATTTTTTAGCTTCTTTATGACAAAAACATTGATTCCAGCTAAGCGGAGGGAAATACGTCTGTGATATCAAAACATTTCAGGTATCTTACATAACATTCTCGCCTGTTTAACATTGTATAAGTTCTCATATGACTGATAAGGAATGGTTTCAGCGAAGTGAATTTCTGACTGGTCATGGGAATTTAATAAATATCTAGAAAGACTGTATCAGTTGTGTAATACACTCGAGTTCGTATGTAGGAATGACACGGAGACAGTGAACCACGTACTTTGTGAATATAATATGGACAGAAAAGGGGTACTTACATAAGTGTGGTATTATTATTTGACTGAATAGAATAAATTAAAAGAATACTAAAGATTAGTTCAATTAATTAAAAAAGTACTGTCTGTAGTTCACAGAAGTGTGAACAAATAGAAAATAAGTGAATAAGGCGCCTGGCAAAGGTGTCTGTTAGGTACGAGTTAAAAGAAAGGAAAAGAAAAGCAAAATAATAAATGATAAGAAATTTCTTTCCGATGTTTGTGTAGGTATATTCTAAAAGCACCTTTTTTGCGTAGAACCTGGAACACTTTTAGGGTAGTATGAGCGTACTAGTCGCTAATCAAGCACATAACCATTTGTGTAACTTTCAATAATGATTATTTAAAGTACTCATTCAACAGTAATTCATGAACTATGTTGTTATAAAAACTATGGAATATTTATTATATACTTTAAATTGAAATTCATTATTTGAAAAATTGTTTGTAGTTTGACTAAAGTTCTTTAGTTTTGCGAAACTTTATACGTAGAATAACTTTCTTAAGTGCCCGGAAAGACGAGGTAAATTTCGTATTGTTCTTTTCTACACTAAATTTTTAACACGTGTGTTAGTATTTCATATCGATCCCATTAGAAATTACATGGGTATTTATTTAAAAACCGTCCCTTCAAAGATATTATCCATAAGAACTCGTGCAACGTCAAGATCGTTTTATTCAAATATTAGCCCCGCAAGATCCAAAATTTATAAGACGAGTTGATCGATGATAGTTTATTATTTCAGATAAAAAATTAAGATATTAAAAAGTCGTTAGGTCGCGCATACCACTCTAAATCGTCCTTATTTATACCTCGATTCATATCAAAGTGTATAGAGAAAATTCAATATGCTTCAACTTCAAGGGAAATACAAACTTCAACAAAACAAACCTCAAACTAACAGAGAAACTGTCATCTCGGGAATAGCTGATGTTTTGTAAGGGCAGTATCAGGCAACCTTCATATCTGAAGTAATGTACTGCCCGGTGGAGCTAGAAAGAATTTGGAACTTTTCACTTCACTATTCCGGTTCATATAGCTGTGACAATTGAAAAGCGAACCGTCCTTTTTCTACTCCTACTATTACCAACTCTTACCATTACTAAATACTCCTACTAACACCTCCACATGGGCCAAGTTGTTGGCAAAACCCAGCTAACCTAACTCCCACCTCTTAACTCCTATCGTCCCATGAAGATAATTTCAATAGCACGCTACATTTCTTGTTTACAAATAAACACAATAAAAATACATATTACAATAAAAATGTACTGGAATTGAAAGAACAATATGCGAGAGATATAAGAAACAAGATAAGAAATGGCAACAAACGCAAATATAAATTTCTTCGAAATTGGTGGAAACAATACAAATTACATAGTCAATAGCAAGGTTACTCGATTGATGCATCGAAATAATTTCCTGTAGGTATGGTATTTTTTTGTCACTTACTGGATTTATGGTGGTGTAAAACTCGAATAGTTCGAGGGTACCACAAAAAATCCAGCAAGTGATAAAAAATACTCTACGCTTTTCCCATAAAATTTGTGTTTTTTACGGTGGCCCATGGCTTCACACTTTTACATGAATCGTAGTACAGAAGGGTCCCGTGCATATGTCGCAGCATACGGCGAATGTTCCGACTCTGCTCTACCATGTGTGATGCAGAGGTGAGGAGGGGGAGCACGCGTGTTGCGAAACGTACGCAAGACCTGTCCGTACCTCTACAGCAGACGAGCGACGAAGCACTTTCGAGGATGTGCTTTGTTTCGAATCAAACGGGCGTGGTTCCTTGTAGAACTACCACCATCCGCTATACCGTCTCCTCCGTTGGCTCCGTAGTGCCCTGGAGCCGTTCCTTTCTCCAGATACCCTACTATTAATTAATACACAGTCGCTTTTGAATCGGATCGTGGATATTGTTTCGAGAGGCCAGGGGGACTTATATAGAGGGGAAGAAGTTTGAATTATTAGAGTCCAGACTTTGTTTTCATTTTTTAAATAAACATTTTGGTTTAGGCAAATATGGAAAAAAAAACAGCATCTTATTTAATCTCGTTAAAATACATATAATTCCGCTCCCCAATGCTGAACGGCAGAAAGGCAAACCCCATTATTTCATATTCTACGACCACTAAATAGAACTCGCTGGTTTTTTGTTTATAGTATTATGTGTTTTTTCTGGTTATGCACTCTCATATGATTGTGCAATTTATATTATTTTATGTTACTTGGTTGATTATGTCCTGAAACTTTCTGAACAGTTTTTGAAAGTATTCTTTAGTCGTCTGAAATATTGAATCTGCATATGTGTTTAATATCTGTATTTAATCTCCTTCCGTTGAATCGTCGGCCCCCGTTTGTTATGTCAATATCGTTTATCCATTATATCATTTGTTAAGTTTCTTTCCTGAAGTATTCTCTAATCCCACGGTGTCCTCGGTGTATTACCTCGATGTTTATCTAGGAGTGAAGTAATTATTCAAAGTATTGGAAGGACTGAGTACCTTCTTTCTTCAAAGACCTGTGATTATGATCATTCTGTCGGATCACCGAGCATTGAGGGTCAATATTCCTCCCGTGATTTCTTAGCACATGCACATTTACCTTCCCATTTCTTCTAGTAGCAGTAAGAATCATATTTGCTTTATTGTCAACAAAAATTTATATTGATTTCTTGTTTCAAAAACTTACGAAAAATTACTATAGAGACTTCATTGAGTTAAAAACGTCATGCACTAACATTACTCGTTGTAATATTGGTCTATCTTAATATTTAATCTAATTTCCTCTCTATTTCGAAAAAGCATTCTAGAGAGATTCGTTGTCCTTCTGAAATTATAATTTAATTTAATAATATAAATTACTCACCTCTTCCGTAACCTCTAGGGTTCGTTGACTGTTAAATATAAAACTTTAATGAATATAATTAGTTCTTATGAGTAAAATAAGAGCTGTTTTGTGAATCTACATGGAATAGAGATTTTTCTCGGTGGTCGTATTATGTTCCAAAATTACTCAATTGCGTGAATGTCCTAGGAGAGTGCTGAGGGGTTTATTAATTTGCTAAAGTTTGCATGACTCTCTCCTAATTGAAAGAGTTTTCGTTGTATGGTAATCCGCTCACATTACTCTTCCTTCCGGAGTCCCGGAAGATGCCATGCTAGGAGTAATTAACTTTCTACGCTCATGTAGTTGTTGAGTGTCCATTACACGAATCCGGGTTGCGTGAACAAGGTATTAAGAATAAATTTTCTCGTTTGTCTTGACATCTGAATGTACTTGATTCTTGTTTATGCATACATTTGATGATTGCCTAAAAATAACACTTATATGAACACTGGCATACTGTCAAGAAATACATATTGAATAGATGAAACAATGTCCACCTTATTGAGTAGGTGGTCATGATCAAACAATAAAAATATTTTTGTAAGTAAAAACTAACTTATATTACAGAATTTATTCTTCTACTCGTCTTACATGTGCATATCAACGACACTTGTCAAAGATTTAAAATTCTAAAAACTTTAACATTGTACACAATATTAAAACATGCATAAAAACACAGCGTTTCGTCTCATGTGTGAGACTTCATCAGTTGACGAAACGTTTTTACGTATATATTTTAATATTGTGTATAACAGAGTTACAAAATATCCCCAATACGTTGAATTTTGAATGGACCAATCAATGCATACGAAGTGAATTAAAATGTCAGAGAAGTCACTTGACAGGTCAGAATCGAATCCTTGTCAAGATAAACACATCTTACTCAATAAAAAAACATGTTGCGACAAAAGTTCCAGTAAAATGAAAACATTGAAATATGACATAAAACTCATCCCTCATTCTCGGTAAATTTCTTTGTTCTTTTATACATTTGGTTTGTAAACATATGCTTCACCAAACATATTTTCCCCTCTCAAATTAGTTTTATTTTTAAACAAATAAAGGTGCCATCGTATTGATACTTTATCTCTTTATGAGATGAAGCCCTCGATATTTGGTTACGTGTGCATCTCATTGTGACTAGTGCTGCGATCTATCGGTCAGTGTTTCAACCTGTATTGTCATTGCATCCGATTTTCAAATACATTGAAATTCTTTGGAAATATGATTGAAAATGTGTTTTCATATTGCTCCTATAACTTCATAAGCTCTTCGGATGTACTGTGGATAGTTATCAATAATTGCTATTAAGCTATATTTATTTTATGACTGTCGTTAGTTTTTGATACATTAAATACTTTAGTTCAGAATACCTACTTACGTCAGATATCTACGTAGGATATAGTTTATAGTATATTTAAAGTTCATATATTTGTGAATTGATCTGATGATATCTTCTTCCCCAGATTTGCATTGTTTGGAGTCTTACGTCGAAGAATTTTTGTCTACGTCGAATAATACCTATTTTTCACAGAAATATACTTTCCGTTCTCTTCATGAGTTTTGAAACTATATCATAATTACTCGGTATTATACCCTAAAGCTTTGTGTAAGAGAATAAAACTAGGTATGTGCATCTTCGTAGGGCGTAGAACCCCCTTACCTAACTCTTTTACGACAGTGACCATGAACATTTATTACCTTTATTGCCCCGTCTGACGAGTAACATTTTTATGTGCTTCCTAAAATGTTTCTGTAGATGTGTCGTCCAATTAGAACTGGAATGCTTTCTACAAGCTCTTCGGATGCAAGTGGATCGGTTAAAAGTTACAGAACAGTGAATAACGTCTATTTATTTCGAGGAAGAAACATGTAATAATTTTTGGAACAAGTAGTGCAACATTACCCTTCGAGTTGTTTGTGTCAGATTAAAATCATGTTCTGTGAGATTAGTGTATTCTCTCTATGATAACAAAGAAACAAAATGACGTTTCAAATCTCACACATTCGTTTCTTCGAATTTTTGTGATTGATATTAACTCATTATTCGAAATTGAAAATAGGATGTGGTTTTCTCTTGCAGCGTGATTATTAATATTATAGAGCGTCACTGTAATTTTGACGTTCTTTAACAACTTACATCATGAATATGGGGAATTCCTTGTTTCGAGAGGGTTACTTGAATGTATCCAAGCTTAGCACAATAATAAATAATCTATTTTAAGTCTTACAGCAATTGACTAAGTTAGTCGAATATATATTTTCGGAAAGATAAAGGGACAAAATAATATGATCCCACTTTTACAGAATATTTTGAAATGTATGACCTAATTTAAACTATGAATGTTAAACTATGAAATATCATAAAGTAGAACTACTTTTAGTTTATCAAGAACACACATTTCACTGCTAATAATAAGTAGGGAATTTCTGACATGTCATTGAAAAGTTAATAAATTATATATATATATATATATATATATATATATATATATATATATATATATATATANACCATCCCATCAATTCCGGTCAAGGGCCCTAAGGGAAAGGTGGATTTAACATTTCAGTACACTTCTAAGATAAGAATAAAAATAATTCAGTACGTGTAAATAATAATAATTTTATTATTATTATAAATATTTGTACTGGGACAGAAGCATTCTCACTGACCTAACAACAATTCACAACAGACCTGATACCATCCTTTGGAAAAGAAAAGAATCAAAAGTATATCTCATCGATTTTGTTATCGTAAATTACAACAATCTAGAAAAAACAAAGAATGACAAAATATTAAAAAAACCAACAAGTAGCCTTTGAAGCATAAAAAAACAAAACTCTGGAATGTTCAAGAAATGATCATAGTGCCTATCATTGTATCTACCCTCGGACTAGTATCCCAAACCCTAGTTGATTCCATTAAAAAACTCAAAATCAACACCAATATAATAAGTAGATTGCAACACAGTGTCCTTCTGTCCTCAGCCCACATTACCAGAAAGTCCTTGGACCTGAAATAGATTCTTACTCCCAGCAGAACTTGATTTAATAATCCACTGCTGAGAGAAAAACCAACACAAGTTGAGAGAACTAAATAATAATAATAATCACGCTGCAAAAGAAAACCAAACGATATCATGATTTTGAGTACTTATCAATTGGGTTGATTTCCGTTTTCATATTTTTTAGTCATATGGCACAGAAATGTAAAAATAAAATATGGTACTCTCAATGATCCCATTATACTACCGCCCACACAGCCTGTCCATTAATACATTCAGTTCTGTCCATACAAGTGATATGCATCATCATACAAAATATAGGGATTGTGTGTACTTCCAGATTCCTCCTGTTAATTGAGATTAGTGTCTATGTAGTCCAGTTCAGTATGCGCTCGATTTATGAAAGGAAGCACCATTCCCAGGAGGAAGGACATTGCTCCTCAACCTGTGGCAAAATACTTGCCGCGGGAGTTACCATCGCCTGCAGGGACCGACGTCGCAACCTGCTCGTCATACCAGCTATGGCTTATGACTTCTTATTCAGGACACGGTGTGGTAGAGAGCACCTGAGGCTACGTTTATCGCTATGAGTCGTTTTCTGAAGAATGAGGAAGTGTTTAGGGTGAAACTTGGCTTTCGCGATTCCACAATGATCTCCAAATAAAGTTTTCATCATTGCTTTGAAACTTGCCTCTTTGATATGTTTACCATCGTAGTCTTTTCACACGTGAATAAAACAAGAAGAATCATTATCGAGCTTTCTACTTGTGGTAATTTGTTACAGACGATACAAAAATTCGTGACATTCTGTGTCCTGTATTATTCTATAATTTTTGTATACTTACTGATATCTTGCCTTTTGCTTAACGGTTTTGCTTTGTGTAATCAACTTGTGTTAGATGAACATTTAACAAACAACTTCGAATTGTTAAGAAGTTCGCTGAACCAAATTCTTCTTCTTCATAACCAGACAAAATAATTTAGAAAGACAGTGTCAATATTCACTTGTATTTGGCATTGAACCCTTCAGTGATTCCTATTAACTATATAGGGTACATATTTTCATGTCGAAATAATGGAAATTAAGAATGTCTCAAAAGTTCGATTTCGTATGTTATATTTTTAATTTACACCCCTAGGTAGCCCTAGTTTTTATCATTCAAAAAACTAAAATTTTGCACAGTTCATTTGTTTTGCATTCAAAATAATTCAATTTGTATTACCACTTTTGATATATCAATAAATCGATTATAAAAACTTAATTAAATGTGAAATCCAGTAAGATATAAGTGTGAACTTGATGACAATCATTTACTCAATACTGCAATATAAAATTTTTAATCTTACGGAAACATCCCTCGTCAAGCATCTCTTTTTTCTAATACCTCTAATATTTTATTTAAGATAAAATAAACTTTAATGATGAATTGGTATTTTTCAATATATTTGTGTTCAATTTTGCATCAATAATATTGTAATCAACATAACGACGTTTAAAGTAGACTTGTTTATTCTCTGGATTCACATATCTGACTTTTCAATCTGAATTTTGGTCATAATCAGGTGTTAATAATAGAAGAACAAAAAACGATTGGTATATTGTATACATTGCATAAATAAAGTGGTAAACGAAAATGGAACGGAATACATTCTTGGTTTTTGAATCATTAAGAAACGTATAAATGCTGGATCCTTGGAGACGGTGTAAGAGGGAGTGGTGAGCCAAAGGCTTTGCAATGCGATTATATTGGCATAGTACCAGGAACCGTTTCAGATTCTCCTGATGGAGCACGTGAAGGAGAATCGAGAACCGTTATATACGGCTTTCAGAAACCTTACCAATGTTGAGTACATATAAAATAATTGGTATTTTAGACAGCAGAACTCCTCTTAACCGGTCTGGTCGGGACTGGAACCCTGACCGGTTACTCGTTTGACCGGTTGATTCGAGGATCCAGTGAAAAATCTATTTTCGTTCAAGTGAGACCAAAGTTTCATCAGGTTATCACGAATAAACAAGCAAATGAGACGTCATTGCAACTCATTTTATTGAACAGTATGTACCTACATACAGAAACAAACACGAAAAACTTGATTCATAAAATACAGACGTTCGAGTATGTACAAATTAATTCATAGAAAAAACTGGCGAACTCCCTCCCCATCTCTGTTCTGCCCGCCTAACGTCGCGTCACTCTGTTTTACTCTCCAGGAACTTACCAGCAAAGTTCCGCCAAACATTCAATGTTTGGGTCACTACCTACCAGCAATTACACGCTGAAAGTGAGAAAAAATCTGTTCCGCAGGATAGGCCGGTTAATCCGAGGACCTGTTGTTAACCCGAGGCCAGTTAAGAGGGATTGTACTGTAATTAGAAACGACAAAAACATATAAGTGATACACAATATATTGTTTTACATAATGTAATGAAACAATTTTAATGAAAACAATATAAGATCGCTTCCTTCTCACGTGATCACTCAAGTGACCAATCGTGGGGTCGCTCTCCTACTTACACGAGGTCAGAGGAATAATGCTAAAATAATCACAGCAAAGACGGGGATTTGGCTCACTTCCCCCTTTTTTCCACCACGATTGGAGAAAGATCGAGACGCCACCGATGCGGTCACTAGATCTCCTTGCTTGTCTCATGACCCTGAAGCGATCGAATGACGCTAGATAACCTCTTCGTTTTACGTAAGATAATAAGAAGCTTGATTATATCGTGGGAACGGATGTTGCTAAATCCTGCAGATTGCCCTTCGAATTCGGAATCAATTTTATCGGCTGGTTTTTAATAGATGACTTACACATCGTTGTAATTTAGTGTATAGCGTTTACATAAAAAAACCTAGATGATATCTCAATTAGTCTGTGAGATTTAGAAAATAATTCAACATGATGTTGGCGTGAACGACAGAAACCTAAAATCATTTCTACCTCTTTACACTAACACGAAAATGAAATACAAATTTTTAGATGTACACGTTTTCAGATGTTTTGATTTAAAATGTTTACATACAAGAACTGAAATCATATCTGAATCATTTTGTGAGATGTAGCAAAAATAGCGAAAATTTGAATTTATACTTTTAAACTCGAAATGCCGAAAAATTCTTAATGTGTCTATACAATACAAATGGAACATCCTGTCAATATTTAAAGGTTGTATCTTCAATATATTTTTTCTCTGCGATGATGAAGTCATTCAATCAGTTAATCAGTACTACAGCCACTTAGGAAAACGCCGCGGCTTGAATTGCTTCTCTGACATCTCGTGCAATGGTAATTTGTGTGAAGGTTCCTCAATGGATGGCGGAAAACAATTGACAGAAAATTTGACGATGTTTTATTTTCATTAACAAAAATACATTAATGATTTTATTAAATATTTTAACGCTATAATAAACTGTGAGTACTAAGTATGGTTTTTGTTCCCACAGGAAATGTGAATGCAGGTTCGCTATTAACCCATAATTTTTATTCATATTATGCTTAAGTGTCAAGACGCATAAGTTCAGCCTCTTTTCTTCGCCCTTGTTTCGTGTGACGTGGAGGAGATTGTAGAGGACGCGACGTGTCCTTGGTTTGCGGTCTGCGTCGCGGTATCGATGCTCAGACGCTGTTTTTCGGCGTCGCCCTCTTAGACCCGCCTTCTTCCTGCGCGACAGTCATTTTTTCTTGAGGCCGAAAAAGACCGTCGTTGTTTCGTGTTCTCCAACTTCAAGTGTACAGGAGTAAAATGATGGAAGACTGGGGTGGAATCCCAATATTGACTCCCACACATTGTTACATAGAAAAATGAATATTTATTTCGTAAACGTTACTCAGTCTTCGGCCATCGATACGTCAATGGGATTCGAGTTTGACCTCGATACGAGCGAGAAAAGACGATGAAACATGTTTTGCAAAAAATAATCTCGGTTATTCTTTACGTAATTCTTTTACGTTTCATGTTCAGTAACATAAGATATAGTTATCATTTTTAGTGATTTCATTCTTGTATGACAAACTAGGAAACTCGAGTCACCAGATTGTCAGCCGGATTGTGATTTTTTTTTCTCTTGCGTGTTGCAAGCTACATAACCCATGAAAAGATAAATAAAATATGTTATACTAAGTTTCAACAATTCTCCAATGTTTAACTAATTTAATGAAAAAGAAAAATTGACCTTTCCTGCAATACGTAAACATAATATCAATTATACAGTCAATGAACTTTGAGAATTTAATATTTTACTTCGTAAATCGACGAATTGTGATAAAAAATTTGTCAGGTGGAAGAACAGGCATAACGGCTTGATTATTATTATTATTATTATTATTATTATTATTGATAACCTTCCACAAATTAAGTTGGTTTTTTATTGAAGACTAAGAAACGACAGGAAACAATCATAATTTGTTTTTTGTCCTCTTAATATACGCCTCCCAATGCCACACACCGGAACTCCGGCATGCTGCAGCAACAGTTTCACAGCCTGGCAAAGAGTCAACATCGCAAAAAACCATCCCTCTCTGCCACTTTGCCAAATGCGGCGGCGGCGCGCCGGTACGCCGACGACGACGACGGCCCGCCGGAAGTTCAAGGCCTGATTGCGCAAGTCGGATGTGCGCTTTAGAGATGTCTGCTCCTCTCAGAGACAACGCGTCGCGTCCACTTGGCAGCGATCCCCGTGCTACAAGCCCACTTCCGAGTGAACCCCCGCCGCAGCTGCCAAGATTACCACCTTCGCAAATTAATTATCCGATCAAAACTAAAGGAATACGATATTTTCTAACATTTCTGTCCACAATCTTTTTCTTATTATAGTATTTGTAAATGGGGAATGCAGCGTGCTATTGAAGCTTATTTACATGGAGTTGGGTGGTAGGCTGTTGTTAGTAGATGGGCCGCGTTGCTGGGTTTACCAACAACCACGTGGAGAGGTTAGTAGGAGTTGTTAGTAATAGTTAAGAGTTATTGATACTAGCAGGAGGTGGAGAGAGGAAGGAGGGTTCGCTTTTCAGTAGTCACAGCTGTATGAACTGGGACATTAATGAGAAAAGCTACAATTTTTTTCTGGCCCCACCGGGAATTGAACCCGGATGTTTTGGTGATGAGCAAGAACGCTACCATCTAAGCCACCAGAGGGTTCACATTTTGATAAACTACTAATATAGTTACATTTTCAGATGTGTTTCATATTGCAAGTGAAAAAATTGTTCATTTCTTTTTCACTGTAGGCTAAGTTAATGGACCTACATCTGACAGAGCTATTGTATAGAGGATCAATTTTTTAAATATTTTTAACTTCTTCAGAGTAGTTGATCATTAATGTTTATGGTTGACTGCCGAGGATAGGATTAGCATGCACAGTGTATAATATATGTGTGTATTATACTTGTATTAGTCACATACTGTGATTATACTTGTATTATTTATATACAAGATGTTTTATTCATGATAATATTTTGTTGAATATAGTGTAATTTACACAAGATGTTCTTTAAATTGAGCCTTCAAGTCATTTGAAATTAATTATAGAGACTTCACTCAAGTCAGTGTACATCTTAACATTCGCTTCGTTCATATTCCAAAGAACCAAAATAAATGACTATCGAAAACTGTTGATTTTCTTCTAACAAACATTTCAAAAATACTATTAATACATGAATGAATAAAATAATTGTCAAATATTGAACTGTATTTCAATCATTGCTATACGTTCTTAGGAAAAGAGTATTGGACCATGTGAAACAAAAACCTTTATTTAAAACCTTACGACTGCATTATACACTCCATCACGTTGTATCCGTCTAGCAGTTAACGAAGTTTAAATCATTTCTCAATCAATGTTGTGTTGGTAACATTGATCTTCTGTTCTCGAGATCACCGAATAACTGACCCACACTTGTACAAATGCGTGGTCTCATTCGCGGTAGCCTGCGGACACAGACGTCGCCAATTGGGCAAAAAAAACCTACCCAACAACTGGAGAGAAAGGGGCACTTCCTTTTCTACTACCCATACTCCAAATCTGGGCTCATTAACCTCCTAATATCGCATCCTCACTACTGTGTTCAAAAGGAAAGGAGTTTAGCTCTAAAAAATCCTTATTTTTTCCCGTCACAATATGCACACAAGTAACTTAGGAAATTGTTTATTACATTTCAAATAATCCTTCAAATTTAGCAGCCTATTGTTTTAATTTAATAATGTTATTGTATACCGCTGTCTTCTTATCTCATCTTCCAGCAAAAATAAACTTTAACTGTAATTTCTTGGGTCGGAATTCAAAAATTAAAATTCTTTCGGAATTTGCCAACGTTTTGATATATATATTGCTGTTTCTCCGAAATAGTGGTAGGAGAAACAGCAATTCTACAATCTGAAAGTTGTGAACACAAATTCATTTCCAGCTTTCCACATGAAAATTTGACACCTATCTTAATTTTTATTGAGATAAGAAATGATCTACAGCATTTTCGCTGTCAACAAGAATAGTGTCTCATACACTGTCAGAACAATGAATTTAATGTACGTTTTCTCAGGAAGCAATGGAATAACCTAAAGTCGACATGGGAACATATATCTTACTGTTACTCATCGTTTGTTCAAAACAGAATGCAACCATACATTTCATATAATTTATGGAAGATCTTAACAAATTTAGGTCAGAATGCAACTTAAAGCTGGAAAGATAAAAGAAAGTGCAAGTGCAGCTATATTTACTGACGATAAAAATGTCCTGCTTGAGCATCGTATTATTTTCTTATTCAAGTTGTTAATGTGCGTGCTGAAGTACGAAGGAGTAATGTCACTCTTAGATAAAATACGAATGAATTCTCCCGGAGTTCCGAAACAATCTCGAGGTGGTCTTATTGCAGCCAAAGGTTGGAGGCCATTCCAGCTGTCCGTCACTGCTGTCAATCAATTACTTCGGGTGTACCAGTAAATGTTATTCCTTTAAAAAATATAGTATCTGATATTTTAAACAAATCATAATTTTTTGTATATGTCTGTGTGTTTCATACCAGCTTAAAATCAAATAGCTTCATAATCTATATTCTCTATAAAAGTTTATTAAAATGAGATAAAAAATAGTGCATTTGTAAAATTAAATCGATCTCCAACTAATTGTAGGGATCGAAAAATATATTTATTATTACGACAAACATGAATTCGTGTCTTTTATTGTCCAGAATATCATGATAATACATGCTCTGAGAATTAGTTCCAGGGAGGAATTCTTAGTATTCCTATTAGTAAATAAAAGCGCGTTTGTTTGCACACGTATGTGGCCTCTTTCGTTCCCACTGATCCATCGTGAAATAATCTAAGATTTTTATTTTATACTTATCGAAATGAAACATGGGACACATTATAATTTTTTTTCAGTATTTCGTAAGTTTAAAAAATGGTAGTTTCTTCATTAAAAGGTTTATCCTATCTTTCTTTTTCCAGCAATTATCCTGCTATTGATTTATATTTTCATTTACCAGGAATACAATATTTAAAAAAACTATGAATTAAAGTATTCGAAATGTTGGGATAGTAAAAATATTTATAAATCATTTTTAAGTGAATAACCAACACTGGTGTAAAATATTGTATTAATGAATCAGATTTTGTTTTTTTTTATGTCGAGAGGGTTATTTTCGTTTGGGAGACACAGTGTCTTGCGCGTAGATATGATGTATTTAGGGGGCGGCGGTTCG